>CM076139.1:6000000-6600000 GCA_038025085.1 Tetragonia tetragonoides
TTTCAAGATACCAGCATCGCGTTCTATTAGAATTTGTAAACAATTGCAGAGTTCTCCTCTTGCCTTCTGTTTTCAATAATTTCATTAGTTGCAATATGTAAATTATTGAATTGCAGAGTTCCCCTCCTTCATTTCATAGTAAATGTCCTAGTTTCTGTTTTGCTATATTATTTAATCACTTCACAGCCATACTCAAGTATCTCAATCAAGACTCAATTAGATAATACTGACGGATGTTTAAGAAAAGAAAAAACTTAAACCTGTCCGGGATCAGCACACATGAAGTATGAAGGCCTTTCCGCATCAAAACTGCATCGCCAAGGATTTCTTAATCCTAAGGCCCATATTTCAGGTTCCAGCAGCTTATCTTGGATATAAGGGTTGTCTTTTGGGACAGTGTAGTTTCCCCATAGGCTTTGTGTACTTATTTCTGATGCACCTGGATATTAAAAGATGAGTCAAACACATCCAAAGAATTCCGAACTCCAAAAAGAAGTTAAGAAGCCAATATTGTAGAGCAGCAATTAAGTACTATGCCAATTTCATTTTTCCATTCCTCTTCCTAATCATTTTGCATCAGCAGGATATTGCTAAAAGCATGTGTCTTTATATATCTTTGTTTAAGACCAAAAACAAAGATTATTAGGAGTATCAAAGATCTTTAAAAGTGAATATGAGTTGAAGAAAAAATAAAATCCCATTAACGTCTGCCGAAAATATTCACACATTCTGCACCACACTAAAGACCAACATATAAAAATTCACCACCATTTGACAAATACATGTTGAATAGAAGAGAGAATATGAAAGAACAATTCCTGTCTTGTGGTGGGTCAATATTTGCATCAGTAATCTGGAGTCCAGCATCAGAATTTGAAGCCAAAATATATACAATCAAGCACATGATTTGACACCGAGTCTCTTGGCATACGAATTAAGTATAATTGTGGCTCTATAACCAAATGGTGTTTGCAGACTGACGTCTGCACCAAATACCAATAGTAAAACTTATCCAGGATTTCTCATCACATTAACAGCAACAAGCCTAGTGAATGACTAACATTCAATCATACAGAGTGAGAATAACATAACAAACAAATTTACTTTCCCTACAGTATCCAGAGGACCAAGCCTGCTCAAACTCAACAGATAAAAGTATCAAACATCATACTATAATAGACTGGCAGAACAGGGATTAACATGGTGCTGCAACTAAAAGTTATACTATACTTGCTCATAGGAATATAAAAACACTTACTTGGAATGTTGTTGACATCAAGTCTCATAATTTTTCCAAGCAATGATTTCTTGTTTTGAGAAAAGTTATAGGGATCCCCACCAGTACCTCCACCATCTCCCATCATAAAGTACAAATACCCATCTGGGCCAAAAAGGATTTGTCCACCATGATGGGATGTAAATGGCAAGCCCATAGTAAATATTCTTCTAACTTCTGTCGGTCTTGCAGATTTCGCCTGCAGCAAATTGATGAAGGTTAAGCCTCAAGTTTGAAATCAAAACCAAGTGAACTTTAGAAAGACTAAAATTTACCATGGCTGGCTGGGAATTAGTACCATTGACAGTAAACTCAGCAACGACGCTTTGATACTGGCATGGCTGGGCACCATTATCAGATGGTAGCTTCGAGGGATCACAGTTGACATCAGAATTACATGCACAACGTCCTCCACATCCTGGCCAAACTGTCTTGTCGCAATTATATGAAGCAAAGAAACGGCCATTTTCATTGAACTTCGGATGAACAGCTATGCTCATCAATCCGAATTGAGCATCGAAATGTACTACATCACTTAGATCCAGAAAGGGACTTGATTCGTCAAGCTCAATTACACCACCCGATCCTTCTTTTGGAATTGTCGCTAACCATATCTGTCCTTGTTGGTTAGAGAAGAATGCACGATTGGAGCCATCAGGATGAGGCACCATATCAAGGTAAGTTCCATTCCCAATCTTTTCAAGGCACAAACCAGCTGGGGCACTTGGGCCTCCAGTACCATTAAATGATACAGGTTCTCCATCAAAGCATACTGATCCATTACTAGAAGCTCCACCAAAGGCATTGCAAAAATCAGCTTTTGACTGCCACATTTCTGTGATCTTGGTCAGATTGGAACTTATTGGTGACCCAGCTTGACCTTGTAACGATGGTCCAAAGGGTGAATTGATCACTGACACATTTGAACATGTATCCCATATTTCGGAGCAGAAGTTGTTTTCCCCTTGACTGGCTTTTGAGGAATTTGATGAGAAAGTATTGTTGCACAAAACAGGAACCGAACGGGGCACAGTATCAACTCTGAACAAGTCTGCTGAGAATGGATCGCATCTCTATATAGACAGAAGTTGGTTTAATAGTAAGAAATCATAGGTAGGGGCTTTTACTTATTCAAGAACAAAAATACACCACATGATCAATTAGAACATGAAAGTCACAGTTACATAGCTTTAAGAACCACTTTGAAAATGCTGTCATGAATCATGATCCTGTTTTGCACATTTTATCTTTTGGGAGAGGAGAAAGAGGGGTCTACATAAAGCTGTCAATATCTAAACATTCTTATAGTTTGCATAAAGCAGCATTAGTTTTTTTCAAATTTTGAATAAAAGAAAAAGTAGTCTTACAGAACAAAGGATTGACTTCACAATAGTAGCACAGGCAGGATCAGGTATACTCATAGCCTGGAATTGCTTCTGCAGTTGTACATCTTGTGTGGCATTGCAGCATGAACTCCCATTGTAAGGGCAAAATTTCAAAGGGGTCTTCAGGGAAAGGGGATAGCCTGAACCAAAATTGAGATACGGATATACAATCCAATGAGAATATGTTTATGTCCAGATCATTTAAACCACAATACAAAACCGGCTAATTAACAGGAAGGAGAAATGTGTAGAAATTGGAGGATGAAATAGAGGAGCTCACTTGAGTCAATGCATAAAGGATGACATAACAAATCATCAGCATGAAACAGCAATATCAAGATAAAGAAGCTAATAGCACTTGCAACACCCATTATAGAAAGAACACAAAAAGGTCAAAAATCTACAATCCAAGAAACTAACTGACAAGACCTTCTCTTAATCAGCTCCAGGGGATACTAGAGGACAGTGACAACCCCATGACTTAAGACTGGTTTGAAGGACTGGACAAGACAAAGCTTAGATAATTTATACAAGAGAAAAGATTTCTGGGTTTTGAAAATCTTGCCCATATCAAGCCTACTCAACTAAAATCTTGCAACACCCTTCCAATCCATTATTGGTGCATTTAGAAAATCAAACTTCTCTACTTCCTCTACAGCTCAGCTCCCAGGGGAAAAGGAAAAAAGAAAAAAAATGTAAGTATTTAATTAATTTCTTCCACCCAACAACCCACATATCATTGACCTTTTCATACATTATGATACGAGAATTATGGCAGCCTACAATTTGACTTCATCCAAATTTTCAAAGTAAAAACAGGATATGGTTAGTTGAGGAACCAATTAGTGAATCACAGGTTATCTCGAAAACCAAGTTGGCTCAGATCCTGGTTGGTTCACAGTGTCTTGTGCGTGCATTAATTGTTCTTATAGTAATACTATTATCAGCAATCCTTTTTCTTCTTTCTTCATTTTTTTAAACTTTAAAACGGCGCTGTGAATGACCTGAAATTCAAAGTCCACATGTGAAGTGAAACCCACTTGCATATTTCCATCAGAAAACCACCCATTAAATTTCAACTGGACTCAATTAATTCAGAATATTTTTCCATTAAAAAGGGAGAGAGTGAGCAAATGGCTGACCTAATCAAGATGGAGAAAATACATCACATATCATCACATTCACATCCATATCCCAATCAAGATTGAAACAATTATTGTAAAAAAAAAAAAAAAAAAAAACCCAAATCAAACAAAAATCAACAAATGGTGGTCCTTGTACAATGTTCTGATTAAATAAACTTCAATTATATCCACCATTAACAGCTTCTCCATCAATTTGAGTAATTAAAAATGCATACATACCATTCACCACCATTAGCATTACATGATGCCCTTTTTGCCCTAATAATTTCTTAATAAAAATGAGCAAAAAATAAGAAAAGGGTTATCAGCCTTTTCCCACCATGTTTTTCACTTTTAATTGTTTATCAACTAGTCAGAATATTCGTGTGAAACACCATTGAACAGGGTTTAAAAGGAGCCGCAAAGAAAAAGCCAATTAACAGCTTAAAAGGGCAAAGCGAAAATACAAAATTGAAATCGCAACAAGTCAATGCTAAACAAAGGGGTGGGTACAAGAATATAGATTACATTTTAATTGAATAGAATTGTATCAGTGAATGCTTCAAAAGTTGTACAATGGAGGATTATTAAGTAAAGCGAAGCAGTCAAAAAGATGTGGGTATGTAACAAAAACATACAGTAAACAACATATCAAATTCATAATTCCGAGTGAGTGAGAGAGAGAGAGAGAGAGAGAGAGAGAGAGAGAGAGAGAGAGAGAGAGAGAGAGAGAGAGAGAGAGAGAGAGAGAGAGAACCTGGAACGGTGGTGGTTGCAGGTCGGATGAGGAAATTTGCCGACGTCTCGCGGTTCTGACCGTTGTCATCTCTGTGAAACGGAAGTAAAGTGGGACCGCCATTGTAATTTGACCGACATCCTTTTTTTTTTCTTTCTTTTCGTTTTTATTTTTTTTTTTCCCTGTTTACCTTTTAGTCGGTTTTTACTCCTAGATTGATTGAAGTTTGAGTTTTAGATCAAGATCAAATTACACGTATTCGATAGTTTATGATGGATGATTGGGTGAGCATGGGTCACTTTTTTTATACTCTTGTTTTAACAAAAGTGGTTAAGTGATCCCTCAAGCTCGACATTCTATTTGATGTTGTCTTAGAACTAGAGCTGACAAAAACTGATCCGACCTGCCACAGACCGATCGAAACCCAACCCGAAAGGACCCGACCCGTTTTGACCCGAGACCGAAATGACCCGACCGAAACCCGACCCGAAAGTTGTGAGACAACATTTGTCAAACCCGTTGGATAACCCGAAACCGAACCCGTATTTAACCCGACTCGAACCCGACTTGACCGACCCGTTTGCCAGGTCTACTTAGAACTATCCGGTGCTAAAATTTATCATTGGATTAGTGAATTACAAATATGAAAAATAAAAAGCATTTATATGTGACAAACAATCTATAAATGACTGTGTATTGTACCGTTGTACGCTTGTTCACAACTCACAAGAGTTGGCTTGCCTATTTTCATTCCACAGTCCAAACAGAGATAAATACAGTACAAACTACAAACCAAGAGAGCTTGGCCCTGGCCTAATACCTGTAGGTACTCCTTTAACAAACACACTCCCATCACTGGTTTAACAATTTGCCAATATCAATCTGTAAGATAGACTTATCTCTAACAAGTCATGAGGAATTAACTGTCTGACAAAGCTTAGAGTCTCATTAACAACCTGCTGTAGATCAGTCATTTTAAAAAGTTTCAGATGAATACACAGTAAGGCAAATTTGGAACTTGGCCTACGCGTGATCACCGAGTTATCTACAAAGTGCTATGAAAATCCTATCTCAAAAACATCAATCATTGGTAACCAAACTTTATGCTTATTTTTTCTGCATAATCGCTCTGCTTTTTCGTAAAAAAACAGGAATCTAAGTAGAGTAGTAGACAAAACAAAATTACTGATAGACTGCTGATAGACTGCAATATAGAATCCAGCATAAGTAACAAACCAGTAAAGAAGATAATCCAACAGCAATAGCTCTCTTTTAGAGCCAGAAGAAGAAGATGGTTTTGCCCCTTGACTCACAAAACACTCACAAAACCAGATTGTTTTTTCTCAGAGCATGAGAAATTGCAGCGGCTTGGATGAACAATTCTATAAACACCGGTGCTGGTTAGGATATAAATGTCTTTCCTATTATCTTCGCCAAAGGAAAACATGTATCTAATAGAAGCAGCATTGCTTCCTGGCATCTTGGTGCATTCAATCGGAGAATCCTTTGCACAAGTGAAAGGATACTTTTTGCTAGTGAAGTTCCCACTGTTTACAGGAAGCTCGACAGCCACCCAAATGGCATTTGCATATAAATCCGAGTACAAATACCTGAAATTTCATAGGTAAATTGATAGTCAAATGATGTGATAAATATAACTACAAGAATGAAAATGAAAAAGAAAAACAATTCTTATATCTTTTGCAAGTTTTCACCTTTCGGATGTTGTGGGAAAAACACCAACAGCAGCAGTGCTTCTCACCAGGTGTTGGTATTGGGTTTTGTTAGGAAATTCACTCCCTGACTAACGACACTTACGAAAAACGATTTTCTAAAGACAACAATTCAAAGAAAATTATAAACCCACTCAGATGAAACAACACTTTTAACAAATGATAGATTAATTATCTCTCTACAAATCGTGACTTATATAATGTTTTCATTTGCTAAACAAAGTACAAAACTTATTTTAGTAAATCTATTCTAACCAATAAGCTGTGTGTTTATTTTGTAAGAAGCAATTATCCCCTTTTAAACTTTTGCTTTTCTATTTGAGGAATAGATAAATAATAGTGGTGAATATGAGCCATATACTAACAATCTCCACCTTGGATCATATTCTACGATGATTTCTTCCTCTGTATCTGACCGGTGACTTTATTAATAATCAACCTTGACGAAGGTACTCCACCTGAAATCATAACGAGGTAAAATGTATCATGTTCAAACAACGTTTGAACTTCTCTATTGGTACGGGCTTGGTTAGCATATCTGCGGCATTATCCTTAGTGTGAACCTTCTGTAAGCTTATATAGCCCGAGCTTACCCATTCTCGAATTCTGTGATATCGAACATCGATATGTTTGGTTCTGGCATGAAATATTTGATTCTTTGCTAAATTCATAGCACTTTGACTATCACACTGTATCTGAACACTATCCTGCTTGAAACCAAGTTCCTTAACCAAACCTTTTAACCATAATGCCTCCTTACATGCTTCTGTTATCGCCATGTATTCCGCCTCAGTCGTTGATAACACTGCAGTAGACTGTAGTACTGACCTCCAACAAATGGGTCCTCCATTAAAACAAAACACGAACCCTGTCGTGGATCTCCTGGAGTCTAAGTCTCCTGCATAATTTGAATCAACAAATCCTATGACCTCACTTCTTGCTCCATTACGATTAAACATGATCCCGTAATCTGTGGTACCTGCTAGGTAGCGAAAAATCCATTTAACTGCATTCCAATGATCCTTTCCTGGATTCGCCATATACCTGCTTACCACACTGACTGCATGTGAGATATCTGGTCTTGTGCATATCATGGCATACATGAGGCAACCAACAGCATTTGCATATGGGACACGAGACATATACTCCACCTCATCCTCTGTACTCGGACAAGACTGTGAAGATAACTGAAAATGCGCACCAAGTGGTGAACTTACAGGTTTTGCTTTTTGCATACTAAACCTTTCCAGCACTTTCTGAACATATCCTCTCTGTGTCAACCATAATTTTCCAATTCTTCGATCCCTCTGGATCTCCATACCTAAGATCTTCTTGGCAGCTCCAAGATCTTTCATGTCAAACTCTCTGCTTAATAATGTCTTCAAGTGGATAATGCTCTCTAGATTCTTAGAGGCAATCAACATATCATCCACATAGAGAGTTAACAACAATAGAGAATCGTCCTCAAGATTTCGAAAGTAAACACAAGGATCATACTCACACCTGGAGTAACCGTGTGTTGTCATGAATACATCGAAACGCTTATACCACTGACGAGGTGATTGCTTCAAACCATATAAAAACTTTTGCAATCTGCATACTAAGTCTTCTTTTCCTGATTCCTTGAAGCCTTCTGGTTGTTGCATATAGATTACTTCTTCTAAATCACCATGGAGGAAGGTTGTCTTCACATCCAGTTGTTCCAACTCCATATCCTGTGATGCTACAATATATAGAAGTAGTCTAATAGAAGTGTGTTTCACTACTGGGGAAAAAATTTCATTATAGTCTATTCCCTCCTTTTGAGAGAATCCTTTCGCCACTAGCCGGGCCTTATACTTCTCACCCTCTGTCTCCGAGAGCGCTTCCTTCTTCCTGTACACCCACTTGCAACCTATTGCTTTAGAACCCTTAGGAAGTTTAACTAATTCCCAAGTCTGGTTCTTCTGGAGAGATTCCATCTCCTCTGTCATGACAGTCACCCACTTACCACTGTCATCCGAACTGATGGCTTCTCTGTAAGTGTCTGGTTCTCCATTGCCCGTCATTAACGCAAAAGCGACCATATCTTCAAAGCCTAACCTTTGTACTGGCTTGATGGTGCGTCTGACTCTGTCTCTTGCAAGCATGTATGTATCTCCTGGTTGCACTGTGGGTTGTTCCTCTATAACTTTATCTGAAACTAGCTCATCCTCTAGTTCCTTCTCCTGCGACTCTGCTCCTAGTTCCTCTTGAACTTCAGAGTTGCGGCTATCTACCTCAATAGTTAGTTTTGGCTTTTCACTAACTATTTCTTCTTCGTTTATCTGTTTATTCAACATTTGTTTCTCGTTGAATACAACATCTCTACTCACTACTTTCTTCCTACTCACTGGATCCCATAACCTATAACCCTTAACCCCGTCTTCATAACCAAGGAATATGCATTCCTTTGACTTAGGATCAAGCTTGGATCTCTCTGGACTTTGTATATGAACGTAAGCTGGGCAACCGAATACTTTCAAAACTGAAAAGTCTACTGGCTTCCCTAACCACACTTCTTCTGGAATCTTGTGATCTATCCCAGCTGATGGTGAGCGGTTGATTAGATAACAGGCTGTGTTAACTGCTTCAGCCCAAAACTTCTTTGGCAAGCCTGCATATAATCTCATGCATCTGGCTCGCTCTAGCAATGTCCTATTCATCCTTTCAGCTACTCCGTTTTGCTGTGGAGTTCTTTTAACGGAGAAATGTCTGATGATACCCTCATCTTTACAAAGCTCTAAGAACCTAGTTTTCTTGAACTCCGTTCCATTGTCTGACCTAAAGTATTTCAATTTCTTCCCCGTCTGGTTTTCAACCCTGGCTTTCCACTGCCTAAAAATATCGAAAACCTCTGACTTGTGTTTCATAAAATATACCCATACCTTCCTGGAATAGTCGTCTATGAAACTGACAAAATACTGCGCTCCTCCAATGGACACATCCGTAATTGGACCCCACACGTCTGAATGAACATAATCAAGGACACCTTTGCTTGTATGAACTCCTACTTTGAAGCTAACTCGCCTCTGCTTTCCATACAAGCAAAACTTGTAGAATTCTAACTTACATGTTTTCACACCTTGTAGCAACCCCCTCTTGTGCAGTTCTCTCATGCCTGCTTCACTAAGGTGGCCTAGCCGTTTATGCCACAAGTCTGTGTCATCATTCTTGGCTTCTTCTGAAGTAGAGACCGCTGCTCCACCTTCAATTGTAGTCTCTATTAACCTGTAAAGGTTACCCATCTTCTGGCCCTTCATGATTATCATTGAGCCTTTGCAGATGTTCATGATTCCACCTCTGATCGAGGCTGTACAACCTGATGAATCAAGCGTACCCATGGATATCAGGTTTTTCCTTAGATCTGGAATATACCTAACATTCCCCAATGTTCTCACCATACCATCAAACATTTTAATTCTGATTGTTCCGACTCCTGCAACCTTGCAAGCAGCATCATTGCCCATTAACACGGTTCCAGTATTACATGGTGTTAATGTCTCGAACCAATCCCTGTTTGGGCACATGTGGAACGTGCACCCGGAATCAATGAACCAATCTCTCCGAGATGTGTCATCTCGAACTGAAAGTAAATTTCCTGAATCCTCTCTAGCAGCAATTCTGCTTCATTATTGTCGCTGACATGTGCGACATGAGCATAATTTCCTGGTCTCCTGTCACTTCTTGTTTCACCCGTGTCTTTCCTGAAGTTTGGACATTGGTTCTTGTAATGTCCCTTCTCATGACAACGGAAACATTCAATCTGTGACTTGTCTCGATTCCTAATGTGAGACTTTGACCGTGCTCTACCTCGTCTTGAACTCTTTTCTCGAGATTGACTCCTGCCACGTCCAGCTGACCTGGCTACGTAACCTTCACCTTGACTGTTGGAATTCGTACTTCTGAATCTATCTGCGTCCAACAGTGTTGACGTTACGTCATCAACTGATAACGTGCTCTTCCCAACGAGTAGAGTCGTTTGAAGTGTTGAGAATGACTCTGGAAGAGAGGAGAGTAACAATGAGGCCTTGTCTTCTTCTTCAAGTTTGACGTCAATGTTCAATAATTGAGTAGTCAACCGACAGAACTCATTTATGTGATCATTGAGATCTGAACCTTCCCGCATTCTTAGCTGATACAGATCCTTCTTCAAATACAATCTGTTTGAAAGAGACTTGGACATATAAACATTTTCCAATTTCTCCCACAAATCTTTTGGCAGACGTTTCCGTCAAAACTTGATATTTGATTTGCGGTGCCAAACTTAACCTGATACAGGACACGGCTTTCGCCTCTAACTCTTCCCATTCATCATCCTTCATAGTGTCTGGTTTATTCTCTTTTCCTTTCAATGCCTTTAGAAGTCCTTGCTGAACCAATATGTCCTTCACGGTACTTTGCCAAATGCTAAAATTGGATTTACCATCAAATGGCTCAACATTGTATTTCGCCGTGCTGGTCGACATTCTGTCTTGTGGAATTTCAAAAAAAATTGAAATTTGATAATGCCCTTGCACCTGGAGCTCTGATACCACTTGTTAGGAAATTCACTCCCTGACTGACGACACTTACGAAAAACGATTTTCTAAAGACAACAATTCAAAGAAAATTATAAACCCACTCAGATGAAACAACACTTTTAACAAATGATAGATTAATTATCTCTCTACAAATCATGACTTATATAATGTTTTCATTTGCTAAACAAAGTACAAAACTTATTTTAGTAAATCTATTCTAACCAATAAGCTGTGTGTTTATTTTGTAAGAAGCAATTATCCCCTTTTAAACTTTTGCTTTTCTATTTGAGGAATAGATAAATAATAGTGGTGAATATGAGCCATATATTAACAGGTTTCAAAAATACAACCTCCTTTGATTTATTATTACTTAGTTTTCAGCTTACCGCATCTAAACTAGGTACTAAGCCAATTTCAGTGATCATACTACTAAACCAATTTCGGTAACCATATTACCAAACCAATCCTTAATCCTCCAAGGTGTCTACATGGATTCTCCACCAGTTGACTATGCAAACAGCACCTAGAAGAACATATGCAACCTTGCTTCAGCCAACTTTTGCTATGAAGGGCGTAATGCTATTTTCCTCTTCAGGCAGCTAGGAACTAAGTTATCAGGATTCAGGAGTTAGAGCCGCCAGAGGCTCTAACTGTTGCTTTCGAGAAAATAAATTCCAAGACTTCATCTATGGCTGCTCTCAGCTTGAAGGTTTATATGACCAGTTACAAGTTCCTTTGAGACGTCATTTAATTTTATGTTCCAGTTTTAAAGAATTTTGCAACTATACCAAAATCAATCGTACTCACCTCCCATACAAGCAAGGATCAGTCATTGAGCGATAGAAGTATCCACCTGCTATTGAAGAAGCACTACCCCCTGCATCAAAGCGGGTGTATTCCAATACAGGATATATGGGATCAATAGAACTAAGTGACATGTTCCCTCTTCTTGACTCTCCTGCATGGGAAAGAAAGCGACCCTCGTATATGGGCCACCCATAGTTACCACCTTTAGTGACTATGTTCACCTCTTCATAAAGATCCTATAATAAAGGTCATGGAGCACAGTAAGGAAGCAGCATTACGAAAAAAAAAAAGGGTGCTTCTGCAGAAAAGAAGTAAACTTGGTAAATAATAAAGGCTTGTCCAAATGTACAAATGCTACAGTAATTTGACTATAGATCATCTCCCAAAAGATGACTAGTGTAACTGTAAACCAGAACTTTGCACTCCTAAGTCAAGTCTTAGATAGTTCAACTAGCAAGGTTTTCTCCCCCCTTTGTTCTTTTGTTTCCTTCACAGAGAGTACATACAGATGCAGAAATGCCTTCGAATGACAAATGGACATCTTACACGAAAATAACAAATATCAGATGCTGGATTTTAGGCAAAACTCTCCTTTCATTCACTATCTCACAAGCTAATCTTACATAATAGAGAACCTAGATAGTTTCATTTCCTACTGCAGTACTACTGCCTTAAGAAAATGTCACGTACTTAGATGGAAAGAATATGGTTAGAATCATAGAAAATATGAGTTCATCAGACAGATTGAGTCCACAAAGCTGTACGATGCTAATAGCTACAACTATTTTCCCTAGCTCCTGTTATTTCATAACTATCAACCTTCAACATTTGCTATCTCAAACCAAGATTTAAAGGAAGCAGCGAAGAGATCCATGAGGAACTAACATACAACAGAGGTTACATAGGTTTGCTTCTCACATGGAAGTGTGAATATCTCATACCCCATAGGCAAAAGAAGAAAACCATGACTATATTGTTTTCGATTATTGAGTTCCATTTCATTAAAAAGGGTGAAACGGTCGTCTAAGCTCATACAACACCCTTACGAAAGAGAGGAAAGCCCCATACTCCTCAAAGTTGATGAACACCAAAAGAGCCAACACACTATTCTTTCGAGAAACAAACACACAGATACACCCTGCTTCAAACTAGCAATCATACCCGTGGATTGTATCACAAAACTAACACAACTAAAAACACCCGAAACCACATCTAAAGCTACAAACCACCTCATCGAAATGATGAAAAGATAGGAAAAATAAGCCAGACCTGACCGCCTTCGCCACAAATATAATAGGAAGGCCGCTTTGCATCAAAGCTACAGCGCCACGGGTTCCTCAAACCCAAGGCCCATATTTCAGGCAGCAGCTCTTTATCATCTATGTATGGGTTATTTTCTGGTATTGAATAGTTTCCCCACAGATTTTTGTCATTCGCTTCTGCTTCACCTGAAATCCATTTGAGGCAACCAGACGAGTGATTTTATTTTCTTTTTTTCTAGTGTGACAAAACATTGGAATGAATATGCTAAAATAAAATATGCATCTCACTTCAGAACTTGGGACTATAGTATAAATGATGTTCTGAAAGAAAGCTATTAAAGCAGTTCAATGCAACCCTGTGAGTTATGATCGTGAATAAGAGACTAAAAAAGACTACAGGTAACCTTAGTTGCTATAATAGACCACATTTCAGTATTGCTTATGCAATTCAAGAGAAAAAGATCATAGTACTTTACTTGGTATCTTATCAACGTCAAGTCTCAAAATCTTTCCAAGCATAGATTTCTTGTTCTGTACAAAACTGTACTTATCATAATCTTTTGTTTCAAATGGCACAATGGCATACATGTATCCATCAGCAGGTCCAAAGACAATCTGACCAGCATGACCATTATGCGATGGAAGGCCCATTGTGAATATCCTTCTCACTTCTGACGGGTTCGCAATTTCTTCCTGGACATAAACCAATTGTACAGTATCAGAACATGCCACAACATCTTGCCATTAATTATCAAGGTAAAATGTTTCTTCAGAGAAAAACAAAAGACCACCTTAATAACCCATCATGCCACAATGTCTGACCATCAATTTCTCAAAACCAACTTAAAAACTTTTTCCTTCCAAAAGAACATCCATATCTGTCTTTTATATACTACATGTTGTTTTCTTTTTCCCAAATCCCAAATGCAACAAATCTATGAGACCAAGTTCATTGTCCCTCCCGTCAAAATAAATAAAGGTTCATTGTCCCTCAATTGATTTATATTAAAACTTGAAAGGATCAAAAGGCAACTCCAACACAATGCCAGTAGTAATAATCAAAGAAAAAAGGTAATTTGCCATTTCAAAAACAGTGGCAATTTAACCAGTTATTTGTTCAAACTTTGAACCCTTTGAGTCTGAGCCTCTAAGGAGCAACCAAAAAAAATTAGGGTCAATGAATTTTTTTTTTTTTTTTCTTTCTCTTTTGCATTCCTGGTTGGGGAACAGAAGTATTTCCTTTAAAAATTGCCCGTTGATTTACGGCTGTTCGGCAGAATATAAGAAACAACAAAAAGGAATTGTCACATACATAAGGAGGCTTAGATGCTACGCGATGGACATTGTACTCAGCAATAACATTGTGAATCTGGCATGGCGTGACCCCTTTGTCAGTTGGGAGACTAGCAGGATCACATTTTGCGTCTGGATTACAAGAACATCGTCCTGAACATCCTGACCTCTGGAGCTTGTCACAATTGTAGGAGACGAAAAATCGCCCATTTTTTGTGAAGTTTGGATGAAATACCATACTCAACAAGCCGAAACTAGTGTCGTAAAGTATCTGGTCACTGATGTCGAGAAAGGGTTTAGAGTCACTGATGCTCAAGATCTCATTAGAGCCTTCCATGGAAACAGCGGCCAACCATATCTTGCCGTCTTGGCTAGCCAAGAAAGCATGATCAGAGCCATCAGGATGAGGAGCCATACTTAAGTAAGAACAATTGATGGATGGAAGTCCAAACACGAGTTCTATGAAGCCTACGGTGGATCACCAAGCACCTGGTCACTTATGTCAAGAAAGGGTTTTAATTCATTGATGTTCAAGATGCCATTAGAGCCTTCCATTGGAATAGAAGCCAACCATATTTTTCCCTCTGGGCTTGCTAAGAAAACATTGTCAGAGCCGTCAGGATGAGCAGCCATACTTATGTAAGAACCACTAGCAATTTTCTCAATGCAGATACCCTTAACTGGAGGTGGGCCTTTGCTGCTGCTAAATACAGCTGATACGCCATTGAAACATACTGCTAAATCATCAGGTGATCCACCAAGAGCTCTGCAGAAATCTTGTTTGGACCTCCATCTATCGGTCAGCTTAGAAGGAGAAGGATTAGAAGAGATCCCATGCCCCGTTGGCGAAAATGGGGAATTAAAAATGGGTATTTCTCCACATGCAGCCCAGACCTTTGTGCAGAAATCAACTGATACTGTGGAGTTGCATAAGATAGGAGTACTTCTTAGACCAGCATCTATATTGAAAAGTTGAGCAGAATAGGGATCACATTTCTGCGATACATCAAAAGCAAAAAGGTTTTTCAAATAATATTCACTTTTTGTTGCAGAAAGAAAACTTCATTTATGCTTCAATTCAAATTCATACTATCTAACTCCAGAGATGAAAGCATTGGGTAACAGATACAGATGTTAAGAATCAATTATAGAGAATCAATTTCCCTTTTGGATACAAGGTATAGGAGGGCCTTTTTGCTAGACATTGTGTAATTGGAGAAATTCCTTCTAATGCATAGACACGTTTCTGAAAGTGCCATGAAGTTATAGAGTAATGCTTTGTTAGGTCAATAAAGAATTTATGTCAGCATACCCTCAATATCCTAACACCAAAAACACGACAGTTTATAAACCAGTTTCATTCCAGTTCAGATTCTGAAAGCTCAAAGTTTTGTTCCCCCGGCATCTATGATAAATGTCAGCATGTCACAATTTCAGTTAAGTGTGAAATTATTCCTACTCATGTGTTATGGAGTATATAACAGACGACTTTAAGGCAAAGGGATAAACTTTATTTTTAACCTTAAGAAACATGCACAGCTTGCCATAAACACACAACCATAACACAATGAAGAGACATCCACTAATACCCTGACTTTCTTTTACAGTGAAACCTCTTGCCTCAAAAATCATGAAAACAGACTTTCAGTAGAGGACTAAAAACAACAAAAAGGCTTCCGAAAGCTTACAGCACATAAGATTGATCTCATGACAGAAGCACACTGAGGATCAACAATTTTGAACTCTTCAATTTGTTTCTGCAGCTTAACTTCTTCAGCAGAGTCACAACAAGCACTCCCATTATATTGACAGAATGTCAGAGGAGCCTTAAGTTCAGAAGGTGCTCCTGTTCCGAGAAGGCCAAAGCACCCAGTAATTATCCCAGAAAAGCATACTCAACATACAATAGAAAGACAGATAGTCACTTACTTGAGTTAGTGCAGAGGGGAAATGACAAGGAATAATAGGGAAAGAAGAAACACACACAGACTAGGAAAACGTTGTTTACAGCAGCCATAATTGTGGACATCTGAAGATGGCTTCGAGTTTAAATATGTATAATAGATGTACAAATGTGCAACAAAAAAATGTAGCTGATAAATCTGACTATTCAGAAATTAAGTTGTAGGACTAGCAATCAACTCGTTCTTTATTTTCCAAATTCATTGGTCATTGCATGGGCTGGCTTCCCCAGACTACTTTAAGATTATGTAATTGGCTAATAGCATTTGCATACATACCAAGAATTACTAGAAAGGTGTGATGCATATGATATCATAATATACAAAGATGTCATCTGCTTTACAGGGAGACAAACACTCAACATGTCCTCTTTCATAAGTTATGTTTGCCGTTACATGCCTGCCCACATGTCAGAGAGCACTGATTTGTGCGGTATAAGATATTGTTAGCTTGATAAGCCATAGAAAACTGAAGAACAGCGTATTTTGGGAAGAGAAAAGCAGACTTCTATTCAAGAGCTCCCTCAGAAGAAGAGCAGCTGCATTTTCAATATGAAACAATTGAAATGTTGCATTATTCTCCCTTCACATTTTAGGTCAATACAGTTACCTGACTTGGAAAATCAACCTGAAACCAATGGAAAGTTTCAGATTTGAACGAGGGTTTTCAACCTGTAAACCCTAAAGTCACCTAAACCCCCATAAAATCCATTCAGTAAAGTGTACGGCAAAATAGAAGAATGAAGAAGGTGCTGCCAACCCATGGTGCTTACCTGATTGCCTAAACCCAAACCGAATAGTATTCACCATTTTCTAACCCTGCATTGTCATCCGACCCATTCGTATATGATTGAACCTAAGTATTCCAGATCCAAAGTAACTGTGACCTAACCAGAGAGAAAGCAGGATAGACAGAGATGCCCTTTCTACTTGATTGTCACTCAACATGATCTGAAATTAAAGCAAGCTCACTGTTTGGAAATCCCCATTGCCACCTGAAACCATGAAGTATAGGTGCATTTTTCTAAGAAAATAGAATCACATCCCAAGAACTAGTCTGTCTATCATAGTATTAGTATATGACATACATACTCATAGAAATAACAAAATAATCCAAACTTTCCAGTGCCAACTTGGAGTCATGTGATACCCGACCTTCTAAGTCATCATGGAAGAATACATTAGTATTTCACAAACACAACAAGCGTCACTTTAGGCAATAAAAATGCAATGGATGCATGACCTCGTACTATATTACAGAATGCGAAGCCACCAAATCTTGGACTTGGAGCACCCACGTAGCTAGGAACAACTTTAATTTCTTACCAACTTGCTAGGCTGCTTTTACCTGCAAGTTCGATACCTGACAACTATTGCCTTTTCTGGCACCCTCTCTCTACAAGAAGAGAAATCACCCTCCACAAAAGGAGATATATACAAAAACATTTAAACAAAAACAAATGAGTAATAAATAAAAGACACAAGATATTCAGAAACTTAACAGCAAATGTAAGGGATTTAAAATGGGCTAAGTGATCCACAAAATCAATGCCCAAGTCACACCAAAGTTTAGAATCCCCGATCCAAACCAGCTACTAATTGACGGATCATAGTCCAAGAAGGCCATCTATGGATCACTGGGGTGCTAACTGCTAAGGCAGTGGCGCAGTGCTACTGAAACTGGCTTTACAGAAGCTGCAGTTTGTGAAAAAATAACTGTTGGTGAGAATGATGGTTTCTCTTTTGGCTATGGAAGAGTAAATATACAGATGCAGGAACTTGCAGCCACAGATATAAAGACAACAGTTTCAAGGCATTAAGCTCTGGAGCATCAAAAGAATGTAATAACTGAGTTTTTCCTCAAAAACAAATAGTTAAAAACCCACAATCAGTCAGATTCAATTTCCCTGTAGTTTCTTCTGCTGCTTTCAAGTTCAAAAAGTAGATTCAAAAGCAGTATGCTTCTGTTATCTTCTCTTTCTTTTGTTTCTTTTGTTTCTTTTCATTTTATGTCCCGAAGTGTCACGTCTGCATAGTTGTTTATCAAGGGAACAGTATGAACAAAATACCAAACCCTTGACATTATTTGCCTAAAATATATTTACAAAACTTGAGACCCCTGCTCTGACATATAGAATAGAACTAAATTTCAACAGACTACTTGTCTGCCAAGAGAAAACAACAGTGAAACTCCAGGCAGAATCAAGAGAGAGAAAGCAACAACACAAACCAAACTCTTGTGCGATTCCAGTAAGAAAGATGGCTGAGATCTGTTTCCATGTGAGTTGATTGTATACCCTTCTACTTTATCAATATGATGTGTTGAATAATGCACTGCTCATTTCCCTAGCTTTTGAGACCAGCACTGAAAACAAATGTGTTGTTTTATTGCCTTGTGGGTTGTAGCAACCTCCTACATATAACGCGCTCATAATAGCCCTTAGTCCTCAGTGACAATCCCATGGCAAAAAAAGACCCCAGCAAAGTAACAACTGCCATGATGAAAAACGACAGCATGAAGCAATGGACACCCATGCAAGAGTTCCCTTCACCCGATACCTCCTTATCATATATATACCCGACCACCCTAACAGAGAGAACATATGACCCAATAGGGCCCGCTATGGTAATTGTATTAAATATGGTTCCCATATTTACAACCCCAAATATCTCAGAAGCAATCGTTGGCATCAATGAAAGCTGTGAGCCATAACAAATACCCACTAAGATTGATCCTGCATAAAGACATCCGGGAATTCCAGAAGCAATGACAAGATGGCCAATGCTCATAATCGCCAAAGTAGTAGCCATGAACAGAGGCCTAGCCCATCCTTTCATATGAAGGATGTAGTCCGATACATATCCAGCTCCGAAACGCCCAAGAGAATTCCAAATACTCCATAGGGATACCAGAGTCGTCGTTTCCAAGGCTGTGTAACCAAGAGACTCTCCAATTTGGGTAATATTGTTCAAAGTTGCCAGCCCTGAGCCAAGTGCACATGCTGTGGCCAGAAACAAAAGCCAGAAATTCAAAGTGCCCATTGCCTGGAACAAATTGAGGTGTCCTTCCAACTCATGTGCCCGATCACTGGTATCTCCCTCCCGTTCTGGACGATCTGGCAACTGCTGATAGTCTCCTTTCCCATGTATCTTCTCAGGATCTATCTGGTTTGGGACTCCTTCAGCAAAGTGATCAGTAATGATTTCAGAAGTCCTGCTCCTCTGAGCTCTGAGAGCAATCCAAAGGGGTGAAGCGAGCAAGAGTAGCAGCACAATGAGTATGAGGACATGTGCTAATAATTGTACGGTAATAATGTTTTCCATGACAATTACAGTCACCAGATAGGCAGAGACCCCCACAATCACCCATGAAAAGCTGTTGAGATGCCGTCTCTCGTCTCCTGTATTGGTGTCGTAGATTTTCACAAACCACATGAGCAATAACGGATTGATTGTAGACAACAAAGAAACCATCAAGAGAAATGAAGTCGGATTTCCCTTGAATATGGTACGGTAAAGCTGAATTAACATTGCTGCACTCAGACCTAGAAAACCCTGATGCAAAGAAATCACAAACTTCAGATGCCAGTCCATACAGTAAACCCTATAATCGATCTCAAAATATCATTTCACATCAAGTAGCCAATGATCGTAGCATATAATTGCAGGCACGAATACACCCCCAAGATAAAAGTCAATCTTTAGACTGTAAGCAAACACCTTGAGAAGCAAATCTGACCTCCTTAGCATTTAGTTAGCAATTCATAAATTCATTTAAGTATCTGGTCTACAAATAAAAAAATTACCATTTCAGGAAACAGGCGGTGAATGTGGTCAGTCAAACACAACATTTGATTCAGATTGTCAGAATGCCTGTACCGAGCAAAATATAGTGGATACAGCCATACAGGTATTACATAAGGCTTAAGGGTAAATGAAACATTTCAGACAGTTATGAAGGGTAGAATGAAAGATATCGCACAGTTATTGTAGACACAGTGAGTCAGTGACACACTGACACAGTCAAGGTTACAAACTTACACAATCCTTAGACTAACAAGTAACAACTCTGTATCTTTTGAAGTCCGGAAGGGGAAAAAAAGAAAGTATAGACGAACAAAATGCTAGGCACCATCAGACACATGTCTCTGCCAGACCTCTAGAAAAAGCAAAAAAAGAATTGCAACAAGAGTCTAAACTATCACCCCACAGAAATGATCCTACAAAAATTCCTCACATTGCAAATTCTTGTGCTACGCCCTCTATACATTTTTTTCAGTGTTCATCATATAAAGACACATACCATTTTAATGTCTGAATAGTTACTTTCAGATGGAGGCATCATCATGGTGGCGGATATTATAGCATGGTATACAGTCTAATTGAAAGCATCAACAAGGATTTAAAATCCTAAGCTTTCAACCAAACATGATCTAATCCAAAATTAGTACAATACCAATTTGGACGATCTATAAACAGTTCCTTCTGCATTCAACAAATTTAAACCAATCCCACAAAGACTGGAAGCTCAAATACACCTTTCTGTGATTTACACGTTATGTATACCCACCTTCAACGCCAAGATTTATGTCCATACAGAACTCATGGAATATAGGAAATGACAGGACTGTTGATCATCATTTGACACCATTCCCTACACATACTGATTTTACTTCAATATGATTAACCACATTCACCACAAACACACAGTGATGAATTCCTGTTCCAAAGGAACATCAACTTACATCAACTTTGCTGCTAAAATGGAATAATCAAAATTCTCACAAAATTTCCAGGTGACACAGTTAAAGCACAATTCAACTTAGTCTGACCTCTCAAGCAAACACAATCATATTTAACAAGATTTTCAAACACCCCAAAACCCATATACACTACACCACATTGAATCATCATCAATCTAAACAATATATAAATAAGGATTTCTGGAGAAGAGATTGACCTTCATGATACCAACAGCAGTGCCGCTATAATCCGGAAAATTATGAACCGCTGTAACAACATCCGCCGTGTTGAAGAAGGGCATAGCATGGCCAGCTAAGAACAAGAACAAGCACACCAATGGAACCGGGGGCCGGTAAATAACCCCAGACACTGTCAACCAAATTAAGAAATACCCAGCAAAGCATTGGATAGCACCAGCCAAGATCACCACTTTAGGCCCACCAAAGAATGACCGGCGATAGGCGGTCCCCGCGTACAGAACACCAGCAAGGATGCCCATGTTGGCTCCCAAGTCCTTGAAAAGAGCAACAGTGTCAAGGGTAGATTGGGAATAACCCTGTGATGATTTGAGGGCAGGTGAATAAATCCCAAAAGTGGATGGTGTACCACTGGTGGATTGAATCCATATGCTTATAACTGTTGATACCCATTTGTTGTTCATCATCTCCATCCCCTCTGATATTCTCTCTCCTCTCCGATGATGATCGGAGGGATTGGCTGCTGGATACTGTGTTGACTTCTTTTTTTCTTTCTCTATTTTCTTCCTCCTCTTTTGTGTTAGATATTAGAGGATTGTCTGAATAGTGAGTAGTCTTTCTGAAGGTACAAGTATAAATATCTTGGGTATCAGTAGAGAACCATTCAATCACTTGATGCCCATTATGCCAATTGGATGATCTATCAGTGTTGTTCTGTTACTCAAAGGTTGTTTTCAACAATAAATGGACATTCTATTTGATGGGTAAATTTCCAAATTGGGATTAGTACTTGGTAGGGCCAACAAAGAGTTAACTGGGATGTTGAATGTTGAGTACTGACCTGTTTTTCCGTTTGAGTGTGAGGACATTTAGCAAACACCTTGCCTGCATTCTGCAATCTTGACCCATCAGAGAACGAAGGGACACTTTCCGTGTATTTAATTGAGTCGAATCTTTGTGATTTGGTCTAGCAGCCTAACGTGCGCGGGTACTTCAGGCAATATCCTGGCGCGATTCATGAGGGGAGGGCTTACTTGCTCACTCTGTCGCTCACACTCCCACAGTATGCAAAAAAGTCGTGTAATTGTCTTTTTTGCGTAAGAATTTTTTTTGTCACACTACTCTTATGTACTTTTGCAATTGGTACAAACAATGCCACGAGTAAACGTGCAGCCATAAACTCTTCTATACTTAAATCTTTTGTGGATGGATGTCTGCTGTGCAGAAAATCTTTTCAACTTTGAGCTTTCTCCAATATGTTGTGCAGAAAACCTGTAGCCAAATTTGCAATTGAGAAGGCTAGATACAAAATGATGACCATCAGTTTCCACTTTCCTCCAGAAAAATGGACAAGCAAAGAGAGAGCCGGAGTGTTACACTCTTAACTTTACAATAACATGCCGATATCGGCTAGTTTAGCTGGTAAAGTTTTGTAAATGTTGTACCCAAGATCCCTATGCAATCTGCATCAGCTTATATGTCTTCTCTAAACCAAACCAAAAATAATTACAATAATATATGCCCTTGTCATATAAACAATTTACACAGCTGACTATCAAAGAGTAAATATTATACACACTTGCATTACTGCAGATCAAGTGCAGAAGGCTGAGAAATTTCACAAAAACAGCCCTACCTCAATTTTAGAGCTCAAATGCTACTGTATATTGCCACACACTGCCCACAGTATACCAAATTCACTAATCAACCAAGGAAGGGAGCAAACAGATGACATAGGTTTCCTTGTTAGAAACTCTACAACAAATAGTATGCTGCAGATATCAACACTCATTACAAGAGGAGGTCGACAGCTCAAACCTTGGTGATAGAAATGGCATGGTTCCCCTTATCATGGCGCCCCTTTTCATGGTTTATGAACAATGCGAGCTCAGAAATCAGACTGGTCGACAAAAGGCTCAGAAAAAGCCTCTCACTGGAAGCACTGGTCAAGGCGAGAAAGAGCCAGCCAGATGCACAATATACTTCACCCTCTCACAGCATGGTGCAATCTTCTTAGCACAACAGAAGTATAAAATGCCCGTGTTCGAAAGTACAATACCAGGGAAACAAGAGATCCCAGAAAACTAACAGATGCCAAGGTAAAGAACGATACCATGAAGCAGTGAACCCCAAAGCACGTATTACCTTCCCCTGCTTCTTTGTCGTATATATGTCCAATCACCCATACAGACAAAATGTAAGTTCCCACGGGACTTGCTATAGCAATGGTATTGAAAATGGTACCCAAATGCAAAACACCAAATATCTCTGAAGAAATAGTAGGCATCAAGCTCCACTGAGAACCATAACAAATCCCCACCAAGATTGTTCCAATGTAGAGATTCCCCACAAACCCGGAAGCAATAATGACATGCCCCATTGTCATAGTTGCTAGAGTGAGTGCCATCATTAACGGCCTTGGCCATCCTTTTTGGCGAAGTAGGATATCGGATATGTAACCTGCTCCAAACCGACCAAGGAAATTCCAGATGGACCATAAAGAAACTAATGTATTGATTTTCACCCTAGCATAACCGAGTGATTCTCCTATCTGGCTCATATTATTTATGGTAGCAAGCCCTGACCCCATTCCACATGCCATGGAGACACACAACAACCAGAAGTTCAAGCTGCACATGGCTTCCCAGATATTCATGTTTTCTCCACCTGTTAGTACATTGTCAGAGGAACTACTTGGCAATTCATCGTACTCTCCTCCATTTTCATCTATCAACTTCTCAGGGACATTTGAATCAGTAGCGCAGACTAATGGGTCACTCTCCTGAGGAAGTGCTCGTGACTTTTCCTGGCTATTAGCATCAATAGCAATTTTAAGGGGTGAAGCAACCAATAGCAAAAGAATTACAAATGTAACAAGGTGTGCCCACTGTGGGAACACGGTAGTGTTCTCCAATATGATAACGATCATCAGATATGCAGCAAGAACCAGGGCAACTATGGAGAAACCATCCAAGTGTTTCTTGTCATCAACTCTACCCCCTGGGCTGATTCTAACCAAACACATCAGTAACAGTGAAACTATAGCTGGCAACAATGCAAGCATTAGGATGAATGTGGCTGGATTGCCCTCGAAGAATGCCTGATACACTTGGATTATGATTGCACCACTAAGTCCTAGAAAACCCTGGTCATTGAATCAGAAAAGAACTTAGTAATACACATTGAATGTTCAAAGAACAAGAAATCACAGAAGTTCGAAACAAGTTTAGGGATGGGAAATGTTAAATGGAGCTGCATTTACAATGTACAAAATGTTCGGTGAAAGTGACCAGATAATCCACAAGGACACACTAGTTATAACATATGCCAACCAAAAGATAACAAAGCTTCAAGTAGTTGCAGATGCCTAAAAAGGTCCACCACCAACCCCCACCCCCCGTTCTTTTCAAGTACCCCCAAATGAGAAGTATGGTGTCCATTAGATGGGAGCTGGGAGTGCTATAGATCACAATGAGGAAAGGCAAAGAAAGCAGGAAAAAAGGATAGCTTGCGATATGCCAGGAAAAGCGGATAGCTTATTGCAACCTGTGATGAATTGAATTTAGGGGGTGTTTGGCCAAGCTTCTTCAAATTTCAGCTTCTCCCCCTCATTCCCCTCACATTCTCCTATCTCCATCATCAAATTCAGCTTCTAGAAGCTGAAAATAGCCCCCAAAGAGCTTAAGAGTAGAAGCTTTAATTTGGAGCTTCTATTTTTGGCCACCTTGAGGGGTATTTTCAGCTTCTTAGAAGCTGAATTTGGTGGTAGAGGGCGGAGAATGTGAGGAAAATGAGGGGAAAAAGCTGAAATTGGGAGAAGCTTGGCCAAACACCCCCTTAGCATGTCCTTATTTAGTATTCAGTTCACTATGTCACAACAAAGTAGGTCCTAGATACCATGTACTTCATCATTTGCAATGTATCCTTTCAAAACATCAACATGACCTTTTGAAACATGACCTATACAGCTATCTCGTGAATGCACTGTCAAGAATAATCAAATAAGCATCACTATTATTCAAAATGCATGAGCTCAACTTGCATAAATTATTTCACCAGGCCTAAATGCATGTGCATACTAATATAGAAACACTAAGAGCACTAATCTTGCTAGTGGTACACTCATGTCAAATGTCCATAGTAGCAGTGGAATGTTAGCAACATGCAAATTTTTATTTATTCCTTTTAACAGCAATAACTTGCAATCAATTACTATCTCAATCCCATGATGGTCCATTGACCCCCTACATTTCGACTTTCCGACATCTTCAAAAGCAATCCTTAACCATTAGTACTTCTTAATGGTTTATTGTAGTCAAATAGTTAGATGGAGTAATATTATACTACTACTCGTACTAAACAACAATGTAACATACCAGTAGCACTGCACCACCTTACTAGCATACCAATTGATACAGTACTAGTGACTCAGCCATATAACAACAACCAAGAAAATAAAAAGGAGAAGCTACACATGTATGTCCAATCCTCCTAAACAACCTTTAAAAAAAATCAAAAAAAAAAATTAAAAAAAAAAAAAAACCCACATTATCTCCTCTCTAATTCCAAACATCAACAAGAAGCAAATTGAATTCAAGTATTCAACCCTCAAACACCACAATTCAACTAATTAATTAAAACATAACTAGCAAAATTTAACCACAAAGTTAAACAATCAAAACAAAACAAAACAAAATTGCAAAATTACCTTCATAATACCCACAATGGTACCACTATAATCAGGAAAATTCTGCACAGCAGTAACAACATTAGCCGTATTAAAAAAAGTCTGAGCATGAGCAGCCAAGAACATGAACAAACACATAGCCGAAACCGGCGGGCGAGCAATCAACCCAACAACAGCCAACCACATAAAAAAGTACCCAATAAAGCTCTGGATGGCCCCAGCAGCGTGTACAATCCATGGCCCACCACCAAGGACACGGCGCCTAGGGTGGTGGACACGGCTACTGGGTACGGCGGACACGGCGGCGTATAGTAAGCCAGAAAGGACACCGGCGTTAGCCCCGATGTCTTTGAAGACAGAGATTGTGTCGAGTGTTGATTGGTCGTAAGATTGAGAGGTTTTCAAAATGGGGGAGTATATGCTGAAAGCGTAGGACCCACCCGTTGTGGCTTGTATCCATATGCTTGCTGCTGTTGCCACCCATCTGCCCCCAGTCATGGTGGTGGTCATGGAGTTTCACAAATTTGGATTTTCTCTCTCCTAATTGCGTCTATTCTATTTCTGGGTTGTGTTGTCTTGTTTTTGACCCCAAATGGGGAGGATGGTGTGGTGTCTGAATTGGGAAAACGGTCGTTGTCGGTCTGGTTGTCTACAGGCTTTCTCACCTTTTTCGGCTGAGCTGTTCTTCATCTGGACAGTTTTTCTTTGCCTTTTTTTTCTCTTTTGTTTTATTTTCCGTTTTTTGGGTATTATTGAGGTTCAAAAGGAGGGCGGGGGATATTTGTTTTGCAGTTAGTTTTCTTTTTTTTTTCTTTTTTTAATGGGATTTTTGGGTAGTTTAGGATGGGAAAAAAATAATAATTAAGAGCGTATTTTTCTCGAAAGTTATTTGTAAATGAAGTGATTCTGAAATGAATGGATAGTAATATGAGTGAGATAATAAATAATATTGCAGACTAACTAAATTGAGCTGAAAACTTAATGAATAAGTTAATAAGAACACACTTTTAATTTTAAAACATGCATGAGTAAGTTTACTTTCCTAGTACTCTGTACCTCTAATGTCATCTAGGAGAATGTGTGTTACTAAGTGAATATAATCACATTTGGTTAGTATCTTTTCAACAATGATTAATAACAAGGTTATACATATGTCAAGGTCTCAAGGGATTGAAACTCCTTTTAATAACTCAGATTAATTTTTGCTTATCTCCTTCAACATAAAGCTTTTAGTTCCATTTTTCGGTCTCTCTATATCATTTTTAATTGTTACTCGTATGTAGTTTACGTTGTTAAAATATAACCTTTTTTTAAGGGATTGGATTATGCATATAATATATGGCTCTATAATTAAAGTGGTAGACCTACTATACGACTTATTGAGTTCTTAAACGCATAGTTAAATTGATATGATCAATTAAAAAAGAAAGAAAGAAACTGTTGTGTGAAAAAATTAGTGGAACATTCATGATTTTCTCTCAAGTTAATTTTACAAGTTAAAAATTTTGTTTACATTGTTATTGATTTTCGTTCAAATTTTCTTACTATTTTCGATTATGTTTGCAACTAGTTTTTTTACTAGATGAAACTTAAAAGAGTAAAAAAAATTTAACACAAGAGTAATTGAAAGTTGTTTATATATGGTACCAAACTAACTATGAGTATTTTGCTACATGAAGTTAAAAACATGTGTAAGTAGTTTCTCAATATTAGTTGTATCTTTAGAGATGAAAGTTGAAAATATTTTGAAAATTTGTTTGTTAGCCAAGAGTTAGAGAGCTACTTGAAAACTATGAGTATAACTGAAATTCAAAATATAGATGCCTTTACTAAACTCTAAACATACCCCTTTGGCCCTTTAGCCGGTAGTTTTCAAAAAATAGAAAGATAAATAAAGCTACTCATAATATATTTCGACATCTACGAGTACCCAAAATCATGCGCAAAAAAAATATATTTGTGCAACAGAGCTTGAGTTAAGTAACTTAATAATGGATCTATTATTTGTTCTCAATTAAGATATGAGATTGAGTATTATTAGTCTCAATGAGGGAGGGTACTTCAAATAAATTAATAAAACTATGGACAACTTTTGTTTTTACTCCCAAACCACGAATTTTTAAACAACTCCCATTTAAATATAAATTTTTTTTAAAAAAAGTTACTCCTAAATTAAGGAATGCTTGTCAAGTTGTCAGCTATATATTGGGAGTTCAGATCCTTTGCTGTTAATCGCAAAGGTAGTCATTATCTTCTTCCTATCTCTCTCCTCCAATCACTCAAATTCTTCCTGCAATTTAAGAGTCTAAAAAAGAGAAAGATCAATTATAAAGTGAAATTTGGTAGACTACATCTCTAGTGTTCCTTCAAGAAAAGCAGATATCCTCGTGGAAACTCGTCAGTTTTCAAGAACTGGTAGGAGCGTGGAGACATAAATGTAGAGTGTGCCTGGCAAAGGATCACACACTTCTTCTTAAGGAGTGAAACAGGTTATAATAATCTTCCAAACTGAAAATAATTTATTTGTTGATTGAAACTTGAAAGGTATCTTAAATTATTTAAACTTATATATGTGTTATGAGTACATGGTAACAATTAGCAAATATACTTTTTTGAATCAAAATGGAATGGACTTTACCTACTCTGTTTGAATAAACATATATAACCCCAAAGTTATTGTCACAAAAGTTTATTTATTTATTAGGTGGTTCCTAGTAAATTTGTGTGATTTGTGAGTTGGTGACTACACGTGGCAAATAGGAATCAGTGTCACACTAAACTTGTGGGAGCAATCTTATGATTCTTAGACGAGAGAATTAAGTATCAAATTGTTAGAGGGTGGAAAATGCCACATTTCTAGATTGATTTTTTAAAATGGAGCTCTATGGTCAAAATAATAGTGAAAAGCATCTGGTAATGACAATACATCAGAAAAAACTACGAACTCACGCAGGGCCGTCCCAATCAATTTGGGGGCCTGTGCTAAAGCAAAGATTAGGGCTTAAAATAAAAATAAAAAAAGAAAAAAAATACAATTATCAAAATAAAAAGATTTGGGTGGATTTAGTGCATGGTGGACTAATGGAATAATTTTTTTTAAAAATATATATCCTTCATGTCCTTAAATATTTGCACTAGTTTTCTTAGTCCACACAAGACACACTAATTAAAAATCGCTATGACTAGGCGCAAAACAACTTGAGGTATGAATAAGTTTAGTAGTTAAAATGAATTTCACTGGCTATGAATTTCCTCCCCATTATAATACTGAAGTATGTGTAAAAATTAAAATGTTGGCTGGAAGGTATAAGTATAAAGAGGAATAGAAAATAGAGAGGAGAGCCTACAAGTTGAAGATAAATAAATGCAGTAAGGTAAAGAGGCTTTTGGAAAATGAAAATTTTCATTTCATCCCGTATAATTGCAAAACTATCCACCAGAAAACCAGTAAAAGAGTTTAAGTCTATGATCAAAATAAAGCATGAAAATCATTTTAAAAAAAAAAAGAGAACTAAAATTGGGCCCCCAAAAGTTAGGGGCCCTATGCGATCGACCACTTGGCACTTGCCAATCTACGACCCTGAACTCATGAGTATATACTAAATACATTTCTTTTAATAAAAAAATTTTGGTCACCTTAAAATGAGTAGTAGAGTTAGTTGTAGGGTTGAATTTTATGGCGAAAGTTATGAGTTCAATTCTCACCGGACCTCTTTATTAAACTTGCAAATTTTATCTTAATGGCTTGCCTTATGTATATGTTTTCTAAGTTATTGCATACGTCGAGGAATCGGGATTTATCCAATGTATTTTTAAAGAGTAGTAGTTGTTAGTTCATCAAAAAAAATAAAAAATAAAAAACTTAAAATTTCCGATCAACTGATTCAGTTGTATATGCTAGCTAGTGATAGTGTAGTTCTACTATTTCTATATGAGAGACTCAGAGAGGAATGATATTAATCTTTGCATACGTATCTTGAGAAGCTAGCTATAGTCATGGGGCAGGATTAATAAATATGGGTTTCTTTTATCAACGATGATCAATAAATTGAAGATGCAAATCAGATTGAGTAATAGAGTAACTTTATTTGTATATGCCTAGTACTTAATTTTCTAGGATTTTCAATGAGTGTGCACGTGACTGCATTATGAGGACACGACCCAGCAAAAACAACATGGTTCTTGACGAAGCTTTTAAGTTGTTACATACATTCGTATTTTCAATTTCTTTTTAAGCTAACAAAGAGGTGATTGGCTCACTGGTAAACAAGTTACAATTTGTATATCAGATCATAGGTTCAAACCTACTAGGAAGCACCTACACGAATTATATCGTGGAATACCCGAGTCCGTGTATTAGGAGGTGCCTTTTAACCACGTTCAAAGAGGAATAAAGTTCTTCTTTGCTAAACTTTAAAAAAAAAATTAAAAAAAATCCTTTTAAGCTATTATGATTATAAGTCTATTTAGCTTGTCAGTGGTAGTTTAGTCCAAAATTCCGTACAAACGCGTTGCCTTACTGCAAATCTGCAATCCCATCATTTTTGAATTGCATATGACTCATTCTTTGGTCCAAACACCCCCCCCCCCCCCCCACAGAAAAATTAGGAAAACAGAAATGACATAAGAAAGAAAAATTCAGTTGTCAATGGTAGTGAAATCAATAATAGTTCAAACCTTATGTGAATAGGCTAGTATATGGGTGATGTAAGAAAAAAAGTCAAATAAAAAAATATTCAACATGTATTATTTGATACTACTTATGACGAAAAATGGATAGAATTTATCTACACATTGCTTCTCCAAAAAACAAAAATGCGAAATGTAATATATAGGGAGGTCCAAATGTACATAGTATTACCGCTAATTAATACGAAGTAGATCAGAAAAATTATTTCTGTTGATGATCACCATATAAAAAAAATAATTGATATTTGTACATTTTTCTGATAAATAATAAATAAATCAAACTTGTATTAATCACCATATATAAGAAAATATAAATTATTCTTTTATGTGGTCAATTGGTCATTGAGTACTAACAACACATTTATCGATCAATAGATTCTCTTAGTAATACTACATATTTGAAGATTTTGATTTATTGCACTTTACTTAACATGACTACATGAGATTCTTTTATTACAAAATCTATTATAGTATTTCGATTTACTCTATAAGTGTTAAGCACATACTCATTTAAGAGTGCATGTTATACTACCTTGTAACTTTGACACATATTTATTACATGGTAATGACTTTCTTTAAACTAACAAAAAAAGCATAAACCTAATCAAGAGAGTTGGTCTAATATTTTGAGCTTTGGTGTTCTTTCTTTACCATTAAGATTCAAATCCATTAGGGATATTTAGGACCCCTCATCCTTTTTTCTATTTCCAAATGTTTGGCCACTTGCTCTTTAAACCCTTAGCCTAGGAAGATCGCACACATCTACTGATATTGATACATCATAGCACCATATACACAATGGACATTAAGCAAACTTTTTATATATATATATATATATATATATATATATATATGTTGTTCGAAGCAAAATCAAATATCTATCACAAAGAGATAAAAAAAAAACACAAAAATAAAGAAATCAGAAGAAAAGAGTAACACGCGCCGATGAATCGAATAGGCATTACCGTCAACACAAGAAAACAAGTGAGATTATTATTATTATTTTTTTTAATAATAAAAAAAAAACAAACAAGTGAGATTATCAAAAAAAAGAAGAAGAAAACAAGTGAGATTAGATTAGTAGTTGGCCCCACAGCCAGCCATTGATTTGTTTTGTTAGTTTAGGTTTAACGTCCTAATCACTATGGCAACATAACTACCATAAAAATCATTTTTATATAACAACTTCAAAAAACTCAAAAGAAAAAAATAATGCCCCTCCCCCCAAAAAATAAAAATAAATAATAGGAGCTTCCAAGTTCTAACCTCAGCATAGAGAGACAAAGGGAGAATAATAATGAAATGAAATGAAATGAAGTTCTCTAGGCCCTAGATTTCCTCTTTCTCTTTCTCTATCTGTCACACTATATGATCTCCATTGCTCCAACTCCCATGCTTTTCTCTCTCCTCTTTCTCGCATGGGAGGCGAACAATCCCTCTCACCGGATGAGTCACCGGGAACCTCATCCTCCGGCGACAGGATCGCCGGAGCTCCGATATACGTGCTGGTGGTTCTACACAAGGCGGTTAGGGCTGAGCTAGACGCGCTTAAGCGCGTGGCTACAGACGCCGCCGTGAGTGACGGCGATAATGACCGGAAATTGGCCGTCACTGAGTTTAAAAGGAGGCTTGAGTTCTTGAGGAGCGTTTATGCTTATCACTGCGCTGCTGAAGATGAGGTTCTTTCTCTCTTCTTTCTCTAATTGGCTTCAATTGTTGAGTAATTAGAGTTAGTAATTGTGTGATTTGTGTCTGTTTGGCTGCTCAGAATAAGAAAATTATTATAGTACTATCTTAGAAAATTACCAAAGTTTAGAATAACAAAAGGAGAGAGAATTTCACTTTCTGATTCTACTACGGTACGGTATTACCTGTTCAAATTTAGTAAAATTGATTTTTTTTTTTTGGGTGAAATGTTTATCAGTAATATTAGAGTGATGCAATCATGCAAAAAATACAAAAAATTGGCGCCTTGAATTTTGATTTATTAATTTGTGTTTGAGGTGAAATTTGAATGTTATTTTATGACCAAGAGAAAGTCAAATTTTCAATTATTAGTTGACATTAGAAGCGAAATGGCAATTATATTCGTGTTTGGAATTGATTTTTCCCCTCCCACATGTATAAAGTTAAAAGTCAAGGTGAGGCCCATCCTAACAAGCATGACGTCTTGCTTATGTCATACTTGGCTCTAAAGGAGGTCTCACCTTGAGGCGGCCTCATAGAAGACCTTTTGTATCTCATATATGATGTAAATACTAGAGATTATAAGTTTGTATCATGGCATGACATGATTAATCTTTGTTATTTTCCAAACAGGTTATTTTTCATGCTTTGGATGGTCGCATAGGGAACATTGCTAATACATATTCCATTGAACACAATAGCATAGATTGTACATTTGAATTTGTTTTTTCTTGCCTCAATGGACTACTCAAAGACCAAGGAAATGTACGCCAAGAATTTACGGAGCTTATACTTCGTATTGGTACTCTTCGCGAGTTAATATCTCAGCATATGTTTAAAGAAGAAAAGCAGGTATGTTTTTTTTATCATCTCCTGTGGTAAAGTATGCATTCTTAACCCTATAGAATGATTTCCGAAATTGTTGTTACAATGATTGTCCTTGTTTAAAGAACTGAAGCATATACAAAACAACCGTTGTCAATTAAGCAAAATCAGAAGTTATAGTAGGTCTTGTGCGAGACCGTTTCACGGTAAGTCGGTCGAATGCAACACCTTTTACTCAAAATATAACATTTTGAGTCTGAAAAGTAATATTTTTTATCCGAAAAGTAACACTTTCCCTCGACGACCAAAATTGTTTAAAATGAAAACAGTCGTCTCACGGTACGACCGTCTTATGTGAGTTTTTGCGCGGAAGTTATGGTAGGTGGGTTCAAATATTATTTATAATAATATAACCTAACATAAAATATCATATCCTATTTAAAAGTGGCTATTGGAGGAAGTGTACACAAGGAGGATAATTGTTACCTTGCGGAACATCATTAGTACGAGATTTTGACATTATTTATTTTTATTGCAAAAACAAAAAGGCACGTTTCAAGATCTTGTCGAAGCGACATAAAATGACTATGAACATCAGAGCAAATATCTTGTCTCAATCACTTAATTACTATTGTAATTTGTATAAAATAATTAACAAATTAGAGGCTCACTTAATTAGTATTTGTGCATCTACAAAGTTGTACAATTAAACGTTTAAAGCATGAATAAAATTCGTTTTCATAGAAGGCATGCCACTAAGATACCTTCATAGAGTGTAAATATAAGCTATGTTCATAGTTCAAAATATTTGCTATAATATTTGTGATATTACCACCATTTCTATTATCCAATATTGTATTTGATTGTCTTAACTATTTCCATTTTCAAAAAGTATTTGTCGAGAAATGTCGACAATACGACATTAAGGCCTGTTCTCTTCAGCTTCTCCTTCTCCTTGAAGTATTCTGTAAATTTCAGTTTAGTTTAGTAAAATTCAAGAAGTTCAGTTCAAAAAAGATTCAGTACAGTTTGATAAACTGAAGTACTCCCTCCGTTCTTTTTTCTCCTACCACTTCTTTTTGCACAGAGTTTAATGAGAGTTGATTTTGGAACAAAAATTCCTTATTTGCCCTTACTTTAACGTGAGAGTGTGTGTGAGTTAGAAAGTAATGATGACAAAAAAAAGTAATGATAAATGGGTCTTTTAATACTCAAAGTATTACTAAAAGGGGAAGTGGGTAGGAGAAAAAAGAACGGATGTAAAAGGATAATGGGTAGGAGAAAAAAGAACGGAGGGAGTACAATTTTACTCTTTGTAATTGTAATTTCAGTAAAAATAAGTTTAGTTCAGTAAATTTCACTTCAAGTCAGTATTGTGCAGGTAAGTTCAGTAAAAAGAAGGTGAGGAGAACATGCCCTAAGTTGAAAACCATAAGTTTGGATAACTTCAATTTCAAAATAATATAACTAAACAGTGCAGTTATACATTATACTAAGATGTAGGTCAAAATTTTTGCAGATTAATGCTTACATTGATTGATAATTGTTTTTCCACATTTTGATACCTTGATATGGTCAGCAGAAACAATGTTTTTGCTTTGCCACACGTGAGTCTGTGACCTCCCTTAAGGCCTTAACATGCCTTTGACGGGATTTCTTACTAGGTGATGGTGTTTGTTGTTGTTCATGTTCCTCCATATTGATACCTCATTCATTATTATTAGTTCCTGCCTCCTCATTAATTGTGAGTATATTGAAAACTGAAGGATGAACGCATAAGAAATTCAGAAAAAAAAATGGAGTTGTAATATTAGCTTTGCCGTTCATGAAGTCATTGGTAATAGTGGGAAAAAAACAGCCTTCAGACTTATTGCCCTCTTCTCATCTGACCTTTTGCTTGATTTCTGCAACTTGTTTCCACTATATCGATTGGTATTCAGAAGGCCTTTGACCAGGAAGGGACACTTCCTGAAGTTACTTGTATGAAGAATTTTTTTTGGTTATATCATGCCTACACGAGGGCACGATATGCACTGATCTGCCCCACATTTAGCCTCTCTGAGAACAAGCATAAATTTTTTGCAGTTGCAGTACCTTTCCTAAAGTTCCATAGAACCAACCAGAATAATATTCCGATCATTTAGGACGGAGATTACTCATTTCTTTCCTTTTCTTTTCTTTCCTTTCTTATGAACAGCAACATTTCGAGTGGCATACCTATTCCATTTTGATATCTGGTTGATCTTATACCATTCTGATATCTTGTGAAGCTTTTTCATATCTTGATTGAAATTAATTTTTGAATTGAGCAGTTAGGCTTTGCCCTTCAGTCAGATGATGCATGAAGAAGCCATCAATAAATACTCTATCTAACATATTAGAAAAGTTGAACATAAATTAAGAAAATGCATCATTTTTCAGTTTCATAGATACTTTCACTCCAGTTGATTTATACAGCACAAGGATTAACCTCAACTCAAATTGAGCTTACCTTCACCATTGATTAAAAGGGGAAGGTGAAAAAAGAAGTAAATTTACTTGTTCACAAATTTCTTTGTTTGATATTTTCATTTTGTGGCAGGTTTATCCTCTGTTAATGAGGCAATTCTCTGATGGAGAGCAAGCATCACTAGTTTGGCAATACATGTGCAGTGTCCCTGTAATGCTCATGGTGGACTTGTTTCCATGGTTAGCTTGTTTTCTCTCTCCAGATGAGCAATTGGATCTGAAGCATTGTATAAAGAAAATCGTGCCACAAGATAGATCATTGCAAGAGGTACGTTCCTGGCAAGTTACTCTCCCACTTTTTAGTCACCTTTCTGATTTTAATGACAGAAATCTGTCTCTGAAGGTGGTCATTTCCTGGCTTGATAAGACTACTCGACAACCCCCAGCTCCAGGTTGTCAAAATTACACAGCATCTGAGTTTCCTGATGAACCAAATAATTTGAGAGACGTTTCAGGACTTTACTTGCTGGAGAGCTCCTCTGGAAAAAGTTGTCAGTGGGATCTGGACTTTCAAGTAAACATCAAGGACAGTCCATTAAATGGCATTCTTCTGTGGCATACTGCCATCAGGTCTGAATTGAAAGATATCTTAGACAAGCTCTATGACATAAGGTCAAAAACGTTCTCAAATTTGGCATCAGTAATTGTTCGCATCAACTTTCTTACAGACGTGCTCATATTTTATAGGTAACTTGAAATATAATCATTTCAAATATGACTAATGTGTAGCTCTTCTATTTGCTTGTTGACGAGTTTACTTATGAAGGCTTATATAGTCTATCTAACTTTTTACTTTTTTCTTTTGACGTGCAGTAATGCGTTGGATAAAATCTTTTATCCTTTGTTAAAAGATACCTCTGTGCTTCAGCTATCAAGCGCCTACGAATCATTTCCTCACAAAAATGAAATTGAAGAACTTCAGCAAATTCTACATGATGCAAATCAGATTAAATTGACTATTCCCATATTTGTGGAGACGCTATGCAGTAAAGTGGAGGCGCTGGTGTTGGCAACTAGTAAACACATGTCTTTTCAAGAAACAGAGGTATAAGGTTTGGCTTACTGCATCCATATCAACCCTAGGATGGAAAACCATTCTCTATCATGATATTTTTTCATTAAAATCGTTGAATCGATGCAAGTATAAATCCCCCTTCTGCAGCAGCAAATTCCTTAAAGTCCTAGTTGTATAATTCCAGAGATGTTAACAAGAGTATTTATTTGTATAATTGATCCTAGTTGCCTCTACTTTCTTATTCACACTACTTTCAGTTCTTACTCAGGTTTTCCCCTTCATCGGCAATATATGCAACCACGAAACCCAACAGAAATTATTAATCAGAAGCCTTCTTATGCTGCCCCTTGGTTTATTAAAATGTGTGGCTATTTGGTTTTCATCCCGCTTGCCCAAGGACAAACTAAGGCCTATACTCCATGCCATCGAGCATTCTGGCTTTGTGGATAAATCGTTTGCATCCCTTTTGCATGAATGGATCCGCACTGGTTATTCTGGCAAAACAACTATGGAAAACCTGCAGGAGATGTTCAATAGCAGAGTGCCATGTGTGTCTGAGGAGGTTAGAGAGGGTCAAGACACCCACAACAAATCAAGCCATGTAATGGTCAGCAATTCTTCTGTTGACAGCTCTAAGAACTTCCTTTCGGATTCCTTAAGCAAGCGCATCCAACCAGCTGAGAAGCACGGGACTTTATATTCCAGCGGAATGAATTTACTCATATTTTCTTCTAGGGCATCAAATCTAACTCACTCGTTTTCTGGATGTCCCGCTGAGGCAGTTTCTATGGACTACCGAGAAGCGAAGCCATTGGACCACATCTATTATTTCCACAAAGCTATAAACAAAGACCTTGAGTCCTTGGTTCTTGGCACGACTAAGCTATCACAAGATATGGGGCTATTTGTGGAGTTCAATCGGCAGTTCCAGCTTGTACAATCTCTATATGAACTCCATAGTGAAACAGAAGATAAGATAGCATTTCCAGCTTTAGAGGCAAAGCAAAAAGCCCAAAATCTTACACAGAGCTACTCTATTGACCACGACTTGGAAGCTGAGTGTTTTAGTAAAGTATCAAAAATTCTAGATGAAATGTCTGAATTGAATCACAAAGTTTCTAGCGCAGTTGTTGGTCCAGAAGATCCAGCATTGATGAAGTATCATCAATTGTGTTTCAAGCTCCAAGATAGTTGCTTATCTTTGAAGAAAATACTGAATGATCACATCCATCGTGAAGAGATTGAAATTTGGCCCTTGTTTAGAGAGCATTTCTCCATTCAGGAACAAGAAAAAATCATAGGATACATGCTTGGAAGAACAAGTGCAAATATTCTACAGAAAATGATAGTATGGCTTATGGCCTCATTGACATCAGAGGAGCAGCATGCTATGATGACATTCTGGCGCAAGGCGACAAAATATACAAAGTTTGATGAGTGGTTGGGAGAGTGGTGGGAAGGTATGAATAATTATGGTTTTAACAAGATAGACGACACAAATATTTCTCCTTCATCTGCAACAGACTCCCTGCAGATTATCTCAAAGTATCTAGTGCGCGACCAAGGAGAAAATGTCGATGATAGAAATGTGAAGTTACCTGAAGGTGATTCCAGGGCAACTAAAATGATTAAGAAGATGGAAGGTCTTGAAATGGATAACAAGAAGCAGAAACCTTCTGAGTACACAAGGCACTTCAGTGAAAAGGAGGAGAAGCATAGGAAGGAAGAAAAGGTCCTTGATGTTGTCAATGAACCCAGCCAACTTCCCCAGTTGTCTCACACCGTAGAGCATCAAAACAAACTTTTGGTTATGAGTCAGGTAGAGCTGGAGGCTGCTATAAGAAAGGTGTCTCAAGACTCCTCTTTGGATCTACAAGAAAAATCACGAATAATTCAGACTTTGATGACAAGGTACATTTACTTGTAGTCCCTAATTTCTCTATACCATTTGACATGCTTTGAGATAAAAGTACGGTAAACACAATTTAATGTGTTTTAGTTGGGCTGAGATTTTTGCCGCCTCTTTCAGTACCAAGTGATATTAAACGTCAAACGCTAATTGCATAATGATTTTTATCCCATTGTTCGGGTGCAAAACTGGAAAGCTACCCATTCTAACAAGTAAAAGTAATACATTTCCGCGCAAGTTATATAGGGAGCCCGTGGAAGACTTCCAAGCCTAAACAGATTTCATGAGGGCCTGAGTGATGCTTTGAAATAGAAATTGTTTAATTAAAATAATTTCACTTCTTCTACCTTGGCCTTGAGATCTTTGCCTCCTCTTTCGTTACCAAGTGTCATGCACTTATTGCATGATAATTTTTTATCCCAATGTCGGGGTACAAAACCGGGAAACCACCCTTTCTGACAAGTAAAAGTAATAAATTTCCGCAGCAGGGATGTAGAGGCCTCTGGAAGACTTCAAAGTCTAAACAGATTTCATGAGGGCCTGAGGGACGCTTTGAAATAGAAGCTGTTGATTGGGCTCTCACTCATCAACTATGCTTTTAGTCTAATTAGCTCCTTCATAGTTGCTTTATAAACCACATTGATTTGCATCTTATGATAGAGAGACAAGTTGGTTATAGAATCCTCCATCTACTATTGCAAGTTGGCAAAATATTGCATGTGCATCCTGATGCGCATATACAGGAAAAACATATATAAGTTGGCCTTGCATATTCTTCCTTTGGCTGGAGAACATTCATTAATGTTGTGCACTTCTCAACCCCTTGGGGGAGGTGGGTTGTGCTAGGCTTCTGACACCTTTATATTCCTTGCTCCCAGCTTTCATGTAATGATTCCTGACTCTTATGTACACATGCAAACAAAGTGTACCCACCTTGGTGGGCTAATGCTTGTTATTTGGCTGAAGAACCTATATTCCTGCTTCTGCATGATGGGGCCGGGGGCTGTTCATCTATTTTGGACATAGTTGTAGCAGATACTGTTCTTCTGTATATATGCTAGTTTACGTATATTGCTACTCTTTTGATGAAAATTGTAATTTTCTTGTATTCTTACATTAGTAGGCCTTTTGCATTTAGTTTAATGTTTTTTTTTCTTAGTGGCATCTAATGGATCTTTCTTTTCTCCCATTCCTCAGCCATTGGGTTGCTGCACAGGCACTGGCTGATTCAAATAAAGTAATCACAAGTGAGCCTGGTAAGCTTCCAGGTCAATTTCCCTCGTACGGGGACATAGGAGGCTCTGTATTTGGTTGCAAACACTACAAACAGAACTGTAAGCTTGTTGCTGCCTGTTGCAACCAACTTTTTCCTTGTAGGCGCTGCCATGATGAGGTTGCTGATCATTTGATGGATAGGTAAAATATGATAATTGTTTCCCTTTGCTTGTTTCCGAATATTACTTTTACTCAAAAAAATAATTATTTGGCAGGAAAGCCACCACCCAGATGATGTGCATGAGATGCTTAGAAGTTCAACCAATTGGACAGACATGCTCGACTCCTTCCTGTAATAAGTTCTCGATGGCAAGATATTATTGCAAGATCTGCAAATTGTTTGATGATGGAAGGTTAAGTTAGTCTATCCTCATTGGTTACTGTAACTATAATGGTTTTGCTCTTGAACTAGTAATTGCACATTTACCTTATAAATTGAAACAAATGCACAGTGAAACAGATGCAATATCTCCTTCCAGTTTTGAAAGTTCTAATCTATCTAGCGAGAAAGTAATAAGTTCAGTTTCTTTTACAAATAGTGGCCATGTGACTTCCCTTGGATAAATATGCGAACTTTGATCAAATTATGAGAATTAGAAGAGATGAATGATAAATCTTATCTGGAAAGAGTAAAACATTTTGCTCTTTAGATTTTTCAATAGATAGCTTTAACTTGATATAGGTGAAGTTCTAAAAGACATTAGGATACCAAAGATTATGGGCATTGCAAGGAGTATAAAGCAGAGATGAGCACGATGCACAAGTTACCTCTCATTTGAAATAAAAGAATTGCTATTGAGTCAGACTGGATCAGAAGGAAATTGGTAAAAGACTTCTGAAATTTGTTCCAGAGGTCCCAGGCCAAGATGTATGTATTGGTCACTCGTTTGCACATTGATTATTGATCCAGGGGAGATTTGTTTCCTGTGGACCCTTACCAAATATATAATTGGAAAGTTTCAGTAAGAGAAGTATGCAACTATATAACACCCCTGGGAAAAGAGTCAAAAAACAACAACGAAAAGTGAAGATGTTCTTTAGAAATGTTCCCTAAGAGCTCAGTTTTACTGAAATAATAATAATTTGTTGTTGCTTCATCAAGTCTTTGTTCCGAGTTTTTGCTTAAATTTCATATTATTGATGGGTATGCTTTGGTATGGTATGGCATGGTATGGTATGGTAGAGAGTGTAATTAATTAAACTGCAGATGTTTTCAGTTTTTGCTCCTCATGCAGCTGTTTTCAGTGAAGATGCATGTTTTTACTGCAGTTCTTGAGCCAGTTACTTATATGTTGAGCTAATGTACTGGTTGCTGCTCTATATATGTTAAGTACATAATTTATCTCATGAAAGCTAAGTTTTCGAGTTTCCTTAACATCATTTTCATCAAACAGGGAGATCTACCACTGCCCCTACTGTAACTTATGCCGAGTTGGAAAAGGATTGGGGATTGATTACTTCCACTGCATGAAATGCAATGCTTGCATGTCACGATCTCTTTCAGTGCATGTATGCAGGGAGAAGAGCTTTGAGGACAAGTGTCCCATCTGCCATGAGGACATCTTTACTTCAAGCAATCCAATAAAGGCCCTTGATTGTGGCCATATGATGCACTCAACATGCTTTCAGGTACTTGGTAGTTGGAATTACAGTCAATCTTCATAGTGCCAAACGAAATGTTACTGACTTTCTACTGTTCTATGTTGTTCAGGACTACACTTGCATGCACTATACTTGTCCCGTCTGCAGCAAATCACTTGGGAACATGCAGGTTAGTTATTTGGCATTTTGTCCAAATCCCTGTACTACTGCTCTGCCAATTTAGTCACCTAGAGGCTAGAGTAGAGTTTGTTTTGAAACAGTTCTAGGATACCTGTAGACTTTTGGTGTTTTAATTGAGATATATTGAGCTTCACTGCGTAGTAGAATACTACTACAGCTTCCTATCAAAAAAAAAAAATAACTACAGCTGCTACTAGCCTACTATGCAAAGTGCAGTCTCAGGCTCTCAGCTGATAGATATAGACTTGTAGGATATAATTTTTAGTTCCTTCTTGGAAGAAATTGGTATTGGTAGGTAATCAGAGGTTCATCAACTATAAGCGATTGGAACTTCATGTTTTATGACTTATAACTGGTCGTATCTTTAACAAGCACATTCTCATTCTGTTCTGATCCTCTTGGAAATGTTATGCATTTACGCTCCTTCTTACTAGTAAATATATAACTGATACACATGGAAGCCAAGACTCAAGAGCGTTGCCAAGTACATAATGGAATGTTGGTCATGCCTTTTACATGTGTGGTCTGGATTTGCATGATCTTCCATACGTTGAGTTAGTGCTTCAGCATAATACTGTACAGTCAATGTAAACCAAGTAAAATGTCATTTCCACTGATCTTCCCGTTTTTGGATATCTAATGTGTGTGACTATTATTTAAAACTCAAAATTTAAAAAGAGAAGTCCTTGGATCTACATGCAAAATATCGCTTTGGTTTATACGCAGTTTGCATGTAGCAGATGCAAGAAGAAATGCCTTATGACTTATGAGTATGAGCACATACTTCATGTATATATGTTAAAGCAGGATCATGAAATACAGTCACACACACCCGAAAGTTTACTGAGTGGAACTGAAGGTGCACTACTTTAGTTAATGTCTTAATGATGCTGAAAACCTGTTCTTTTTCCAATTCCTTAATTTGGAGGGACATTCTGCAGGTGTATTTTGGAATGTTGGACGCACTATTGGCTGAAGAGAAAATGCCAGAGGAGTTCAGTGGCCAGACTCAGGTTAGTTGTAATCTTTGGCAAGTGGTAGTCCATTTGGACAATATGGAATGTATATTGTATTAATTGCCATTGTGATCTCCAGGCCATATTATGCAATGACTGTGAGAAGAAGGGAACCGCTCGCTTCCATTGGTTGTATCACAAGTGCCCATTTTGTGGCTCATACAACACTAGGCTTCTCTGATTCCCCTACATTACAAGGTGAATAGAGGGTAAAAACAAAAGCAATGTCGTAGATAGTTTTTTTTTTCATATCATTATTAGATGAGAGAAATAATTTTAGATTAATCTTGTATTACAGTATGAGTCAACCAATTTTGACAAAATCATTAGGTTAGGATACACATACACATGCCCTGAGGCCCGGATTTCGGAAGATGAATAGGCATGTGCTTGTGCTTAAATAACAGGCTTGCTTTCAGTTGATGTCTACACACCTTACGAACTCTTGTGCTTGTGAATAAATATGAAAAGTTGTGGGAAACATTAGGCAATAGGATTTTTCCCAGCCCCCAGCATACTATGAATAACAAGTTCTACTCTTACCCTATTCATATGCAAACAATATGTGTTTTATCTTATCTTTCTATTTGATGTTGACAATTTCGATATTTAAGAGTAACTAATCGTTTCTTTCTTCATGCTTACAAAATCATGTACCTTCGTATTTGTTGCCAATTGATATAAGACACGAAATTAAGTTTGATCATAAACATTTCTTGCGTTATTGCTAAAGTAATAAATACTATCCTGGAGAAATAACAATCTAAGAGTAAAAAGAATGAAAAATTTTCAAAATTGTACCGGATTAGGGAAGCAAGGATCCAGAAAATAACGTCTCAAAAATACTCTTCAAAATCAATCTAAGAAATGAGAAAACGCCTGGGAAGTAATGCTCCTGTTATTTCTTATGTGTTCCATTAGTGGACACTGGTGAGACTGAAGCGTGCAGCAGCACTTTTCAATTCACTGTCTGCATTGTGCTCCATGAATTGAGTTGGATCTTTTACTGATGATCCCGGGCTGCACAACAGTAAATATAGGAAGTCAGCTTCAAAAACAAAAAGATATACTCCTATGTAAGGATACTGATCATAAAAATAAATAAATAAATTGTTCTCTTTTTAAAATTTCTGTTTTTGCTTGGTAATTGCATGATCTGTGATACCTTTGTTAAATTTTCCAGAAAAAAATAGTACCTTGAATTACAATCAGTGTAGGATTGTCTATCATCTATTGTATCAAAGTAAGGATGCATCTCATCATAGTCCTGGAAGCCTTCAGGTTGGATAATGGGGGATTGTGAGGAGATGACTAATTGTGATTGTATAGGCAGTGGATTATTGTCACAGTTGTTATTATCATTGTTGCTTGAGGGTTGAATCCACATCGAATTCACCAGTGTTTCTTTGACATCCGGATAACTAGAATAAGGACTATTGCTGCTCGAATAAGAATAGTTTTGGATCATAGGATTTCCATTCTCAGTGTTCAAATTCTGAGGATTTTGATGTGCCATTCCTAATTGTAGTTGTGAGGGTGAATTGACATTGTTGAAGGAAGGGGCAACAACTTGTTCTTGCTGGTGGCGGTACATTGCTAGCGTGTTGTTGACAAGATAGAGCTCTTCTTCGCATTGCCGGATTTGATTCCTTAGGAGATGGATCACCTCAATACATCCATAGACGGGGAAACGATCTCGGATATTAGCTTGATAAATGATGGAACTCATTGCCTCACTTTGTTGGGTAGGGTGCAGACTTTCTAGTGTTTTTTGGATTTTCTTGACACCAAAGAGTTTGTGGACATTTTGAAACATTTTTGGCTGGTCTGGGGGGAAATAGGGTGCTAGAGGGCATTCTGGTGTGCACTTTCTTCTCTGGTATTTGCACGCAGCACATGCTTGGCTGGTGTTACCTCTAAGGGTCATCTATCTGAACAACCCCCCTAAATTCTGAATTTGATCAGAATTTGTGTAGGAGTAAAAAGTGGAGAGAAAGGGGAAGATAGAGGGGCATGTAACTATGTAAGTACATCTGAATGTGTTGTGGGGTTGTTGGAGAGAGAGAGAGAAAGAAAGTAACTCAATTTTTGAACCTGAACAAGTCTATATAACCGAATTTGTTGGGGATGGCAAAGACTGAGTAAAAGAGGTTGTAACCGAATTTTACTGAGCATGCTTCTTTGAAATCTTACCGTTCGAGGTCAACTTGCATAGAGGTTTTGGGAGGGCCCTAATTTTATGGGCCACCTAGGTCCTAGCTTTGGTCACACTTGACTGGCACATCACTTCTGGTCCTTCTTCATTCTCTTTCTGTTGAGAATTAGAGGTCCCTTCATTCTTTTTTTCTTATTTCCTCTCTTTTTTCCCCTTCTTGGCTCCCCATGATGTCAACTGCCTTATGAAGGAACATGATGCATGACATCTAGACCAAATCTTTGTAAATATCACATAAATCATAACTTAGATATTGGTAAATGGTAATGATCATAGTTTTTTTATATGGATTTTGAAAAAAGAAGGTATTTTTAGAGTAGAATTAAAAGAACATTCGATCTTACTTTTATAATGTTCATTTATAGAGCATGCTCTTTTATGAAAATTATTTGGACTGTACATGAAAGATCGAGTTTTAAACTTCTTCTACATCAGGTTAAAGATACGTATCCGAACAAGTGAACAAGCAAAAATGGAACTTTTGCACTTCATCGGATGATTATGTACAACACGAATTATATTCAAATGCCTGTTGTAAAGCTCTTTTATGGCAAAAAAAAAGAAAAAAAAAAGAATATGAGAGGATCGTAATGTTGTCCATTTGATAAGACAGGCTCATGAGCAAAGAGCCATAACCTGGCAATGCAAATTACAACACGTCGAACAACAATTAAAGAGAACAAAAATACAACAGACAAGGTCATAAGACGCAATTGCAATTTTCTGAGAATTGATAAATTATAAAAGTTGCAGAAAATATTTCACCCTGTTGAAAGTGAAATCAATGTAAAAATATGGTACCAACATTGATCAAGCAAAACCAGTAATGTTCCAAAAACCAACTGTTGTGACCAAAATTGAGTAGAACACAATTCCATCGCATAAAAATTTATGCTGGTATTAATATAACTTGGAACACGTTCTAGAAATTTAAGGCTAATTATTCTCCTCTTAAACTGCCAACTATGGGAAAGGTGGGTACCAACAAGAGTCAAGTGATATACAGAAAATATTCAGAGCTAGCAATAATATAGCTTCTAATTTTCTTTCGTCATCAAATTTCTCATTTCAAATAGTACGGTACCATGGGGTTACCATGCTATCTATACAAAACCTTCCCTCCATTTTCCTTTCTTCTTCTTCTTCTTCTTCTTTTTTTTTTTTTTTTTTTTTTTCCTATTTCTTTCTTTTCTTTCCTATCTGACGGCAACATTCGTTTCTTTTTCTCTTTTCTTGGGGGGTTGGGGAGAGGGACAAGGTCAATTACGAAGTTTCTGGGCGAACATAGTATGTAGCGATCCAAATACTCCCTACCAATGTGAAGACACAATTGCAGCCAGGCTTCTCTTTCCCTAAAAACACCCTAATGAAAATTGTGGCCAAAATGGAAATAGACTTGTATACTCTGAACCTTTGTACATCATCTTCAATAATCTTCAATAGCAGGAGGAGATAATAGCTATAAATGCTCCAGTATCTGTGCATAACATGTAGCGATGGAGGTGCACACCAAGCAGTATTTTGAGCACTCTAATATCTCAGTTGCTCGTTCCCAGACAATTTTCAATATTACTTCGCATGGCTCCATTTGATGAAACTGAAAGGTTGCTCTATCAGACACTTCAGTTGGCGAAACTTCTATCAAGCTTTCTCGAAAATATTTCAGATGGTTTCAAAACTCAAGACTTCCTTTGATCTTGATTTCTTTCCTGGCTTCTTTATGGAAGATATTTGCAGCTTCTGAACTAAAACTGCTAAGGGACAACCAGCAAGGCATTATTTATGTGAGACTATTGACAATCACGTCTTGTATTCTCCTGTTATCCAATGACTGACAAATTTCCCAGTTATCTACTTTACAGCCTCATAAAAAAGAACCTGTGGCTGTAAATGCCCTCTCTCACACATGGAAAGGACATCCTCCCAGGTGCCAATAACCTGACAACAATAATTCATCACGGAATTCAATAAATAAATAAAAAGCAAACTGTGGAGCAATGGATGATCAAAACCCATAGAATTTTACCTTTACTGTCTTGTCATCGTACATTAGCCATTTCTCATGGTCACAACTATAGGCAAAGCAGTGATAATGTTGACCATAGTAGCAAACCTGCAAATCAAGAGAGAAAGAGGTCCAGAAAGCAAGAGAAATTAGTTTAACAAGGGCCTACATGTCATACGTAATTAAGCAGTACACTGGAATTTAACTGAGGTCCAACACAAGACAGTTATAGAAAATCATTAATAACTCCTGTATATATCAATGCATCCAGGGAAATAGATAGATATAAACTGCAATGCTCTAGGAAAAACAACAGGTATGTGAGAATCTTGCAACGGAAAAGCCAACACTTCGAGATCTCCCCATTAGGTACTTCAACGTGGCTGTTTGAAATTTTCATTTTTATTATTTTTATTTCTTTGCAGAAGTTCAGTAAAAATATAGTCCTAGAAGATTTACTTTGGTTTCTCATATGCAGTATCATTCTCACTGCTGAACCAAATTCTGGCCATAATCATCTAACTAAACATGCATTACTTGTTAAAATACAAGATGATCCAATAGGCCAAGATACATACCACAGAAACCAGACGATACACAATCTTGGGATCTAAACCACGGTAAAGTACGCTGATGTCTATCTCTGTTGCCAAAGCTGCAAGGGTCGCTGCAATGTCATTTACACTCTCACATGTATTTTGCCAACCCAAAACTGCATGAGAAAAAAGCGAATCAATATCATAGTTCCATAAGACAACTTACTATAGTTAAAGACAACAAATGATCTAGTAATAATCCCAATGTAGGTAGAGTATAAGGAGGTCAACATGTACACAACCTTAGTCCTTAAAGAAGAGAGGATGTCTTTTAAAGGCCCTCTCAGAAGCTCCATAAAATGAAAAATGACATAAAAAAAGAAGATACCTGTTGTAAAGACATGTGGAGGGTTTGAGAGAAAGTGATGGATATGGTTATGTTCCCCACATCCACCAGCTTCAGGATCACAAGCTAATTGATCATTCATCTCCACTAAATTTAAGAGCTCATCAAATGGATGTTCTGCACACATTACCTGAATGAAGTTGATGGTTAGCAAAAGCTATGGCGACAAACTGACAAATTCCAGCCAGCAGTGGTTTATTTGAAAAAAGAATGATAAAAGTGAAGCAATAGAAGGAAAATAATTGATATTATTCAACAATTCCACCCTGCAAGACATGCCTTCATTGTTCGGAGGGCACTGGCATTAATGTTATGAAAGAAAGAAGTGTACTTCAGATGTCTGGACTCCACTCCACATGAATAGCAATTCATTCGTTCAAAGATGTTCATTCCAAAAAGACTGTGTGCTATACAAGAAGGGTTGGTACAATCCCAAGCTCCCAAGCAGTTGTTTTCTACTGAATCACTGACAGAACCACCTGTACCCATAGAGGACTCGTGCAGGCATCGAAATATTACACCCAAAACTTCAGAAGCATCATTCATTTGACCCTGTCAGCAGCAACTAACCGGATCAGTCTATAATACAAAATAGTTGGATATAAGGGCATAATTAGTTTCAAAATGCTTACAATAAGATTATTGTTCTAAAAAAACAAATACTTCTGCAGCTACTTACCTCCTGAAAGAAATTACTATCTGGGTATTGATTGCCCAGAGCAATCCTCAGAGAAGTAGGGGCAACAGGTACTCCTTTTGCATCCCCAGATGCCATGCTCAATGCAGATAAGATATCAAATAATGAACAGACAACACAAGGATCCCCCTTATGAATATGCTCTGATATCGATCTCCTTAAAAATTCTTCCCGGAATCGTCTTAGATGCCACAGGGACTGTAAATAGCAAAGAAAAACTAAAATCACTCCAACACTTTGTGACGAGTGACATCAAGGACTAACAAATGAGTTATCTAGACAAACCTGGATTATCACATTCAAAAAGCAATTGTATTCACCAACTTCATTCCGCAATCCGGCACCAACCACATTACTTTCATTGAGTTTTTGAACCGTCACTTCACCAGCTTTCACACCCGTGTCATCTGCCACACAAGAACGTACAATGAAATTTATACTGCTGAGGTACTTGATTTTCTGGAAGCTAAGAAAGTAAGATCGACAAACAACTTTCAATATTAAGAGATTGTTCAGATTTTACTAAGAGTCTAAACTTGTATGGCAATGGTGAAGGTTCCCCTGCTGCAACACTGCATGTTCATAAATAGCAATTACAAGCATAATGGCCTCTTCACATATAGCTTTCATGTCGCAGACAATCCAGTGGCCGGGGGGGGGGGGCAAAAGAAAGGAAGAGTACATACTACATAATGAGCACTCTTACAAACTAAGAAAAAACCGGGCAGAGGGAAGATTAAGCCTAAAACTAACTCGGAAAATCGAGTAGCTCCTCAGAGGTATAATAGCACAAACTGCTAGGTTCTACTCTTTTTTTTTTTTTTTTTTTTTTTTGGAGGGGGATGGGGGGATTTGTTTTAATTTTTTTGGTCGAAAACAGTATACAACGGAATATGCCATAATTAGAAAAAACTCAAATACTGGATTCATTTGTCCTCAATTTTACTCCCTCCCCCCCTGTTTTTCCTGCGGGAAGGGGAAAATGTTAATCATATTACCTGGCACAATCGGAAATAAATTAGAGTACATATGTCTACCCTTTATTCCCTCAAAATAAGTAAACAAACAACGCTAGGCATAACAAATTTACTGTGAATAATGGCCAGTATCACAGTAAATAATCCAAAATTCCAAATACATAATAAATGATGCATACCTACGCTTTTTTGTAAAGCTTTCTGCATATCAGCTTGAAACCTTTCCTCATCATCGTCTTCAGCATGTAATTGTCTCAGGGTTTTTGATTCACCATCTGATTTTACAAGAATTACAAAGATCATCAGGTTCTGCAATGGCCAAGTAGAATCTAAACTACAAAATGGTTGCAAAAACAGCTTGACAGAGTACGAGAACTAAACTTTGACCCTCTATAGAACAAAAGAATACCATTTAAAAATTAAAACCCACTACAATGTGACTATTCTTTGCTATATATTACAGCAATGAGAATTCACTGCTATTGCCGGAATTTGAACTCATGTCTTTCAAAGTAAAAGACAAACCTATCACTATACCCAGACCAGGTGGCAGTCAAATGTAAATGGTCAATGCCACAACTCCCAAAATAATTTTAAGTTCCAACAGATGACAAATTAAAGAGGTTAATCATTAGCTAAGGTCATGCAAGAAGAATAAAGGGGGACGGTTAATAAGAAAATACTCTACACAAGACTTAAAAGCCTTACCGCCATTTTCCTGATTCCAAACTGAGCCTTTCTGCATCACATTAGGGATTGAAGTCTCAACATTTTCCTTTCCAAATGATGAAGCTTGATACCTTCCATCTGGTACTTTCGTGGAACTTCTCCGCCTCCCTCTCCGACCAGTTCGTCGGTCAGAAGGCACTTCATCATTTGGAATATCTCCACTGGGTAATCCTGCACAAGAGATAACAAACAAAGATAATGGCAACATCATTCTTGGATCTTTACTGAGACCCAAAAGGTATCCTACATGTGATCAGATACATGGATTACTCATTGGTAACCTATTCAACAGTCCAAAGAAACATGCTTCCATGCGACTAAACTGAAGACATCTTAATCTTGAAGGCTAAATTATACGTAATGTTTACCATTCAGGTAAGTTTGAGCACTTGTATCACACTCATAATCAGCAACAGCAGAACAGTTAGCGTCACCATTCACGTTTCCTTGCAAGCCATCTAAAATTTCTACAAATTCATTCTTCAATGCCAGTGGCTCCTGCATGAACAGAGACCTGTGTGTTAGTACAAACAGGAATTTCTCATCACCCCACAGGACTAGGAAAAGAATTCTGGAGAGCACCAATGGACACTAAGGCATTTTGCTGCGTATTACCAAAAGATCCAGAAAAAAGGGCATTACATGCTTATAATGTAGACGTACCAAGATGTCAGGCTTCAAAGAAGCATCACAGTCTTCCAAAACACCTACGGAAGCTGCTAGAGCATTTCTTCTACGTTGCTCTGCGAGAAGCTTCTGCTTTGCCTCATTCTCTATTCGTCTCTGGTATTCCAAAGTTTCTTCAAGCTTTTTTTCCTCTGCCTCAAGCTCAATTTTCCTTCGAAAGTCCTCCTCCAGATCTTCTACATTACCACTACTTTCTGAAACCACTATGTCAGTATCCACATCCTCACCATCAGAAGCAGTTGCAAGAGAGCTGCAGCAATAAAATAAACACATTCATTGATAAATTTTAACCAAACCACTCACCCAAACCTTGCCCAAAAATATTTTAAAAAAGAAACAAGAAGAAAGAAAGATCGAGCAGATGAAGATGATAACGTACAGTTGTTCAGCCGTCTCAAGCTCCTCGTTGTAGCTGCCAACCTGCAATATATGAGCATAGTATCAATTTTTGACAACAACTTTCGAGTCCCAGAACCACATCATGACAAATACAGAACACAAACGAAAGAATGCAACTAAACCTTTGATGTATTATCTTCTTAGATTACAAACCTTCAAATCCTTGTTTCTCCTAGAATCCTTATTTCTTTTCTTGTCCTTTGTCTTTTCCTGCATGTTTTTTAAGTTCTCGTTTCCATTTCCACTGCCCTTCCTAGAATCTAGAGCCAGTTCCGCCAAGAAGGCTTCTCTTGCCGCATCAGACTTCTCTGTAGCATCTTTCTCTGCCAGATCTTCCAAGTGTGCCTAAACAGGATATGAAAAAAAATCTAGATAAGTTCAGGAGTAGGGAATATATATGAATCAATCTTCAAAAAGGTGTTTACAAACCCGAATGAATGACTTCACTAGTGGCACTAATATAAAGCGATAATCAAGGGCTGAAACAGGTTCAAGCTTAAGCTCCAACTGCTGCATGGTGGTCACACTCCGCATTATTCTAGCATCAAGTTTGCTGAGCTGCATGTCGAAAAAGGGAATTATCAAAACCAGAAAACATGCCATATATATTGTTCGAAGTGCCTCTAGCAGCAACAAACACGTACCTCTACACCCACGTTCTCTTTTTGTCTATGAAGAGCAATTTCTACACAGGTGTCCAACTGCTGAAGATAGTCCTTTGATTTCCAGTCAGTTTCACCAGCTTCCAAGTCACACAGATGAGAACTTACCCCACCATACGTATCTTCATATCCAAACTGATTAACATTAAGATTCTCTGCTTCCTTCAAGACATTCGATATGGCTTCCAGCTCCAACCTATTGCTGGCAAACATAACTTCGTATTCACCTTCAACAAGCTCATCTCTGCGCTTCCTGAGGATCGAATCATAGCTACGATGGGGAAATTCACTGATATCCTCCCTCTTCTTGCTTTCTTCCAAACAAAGCTCCTCCAGTCCTTGCAATGCTCCTTCGTATGCTACATGCTCGTATTTTCTGTCACAAATGCTCTGAAGTTGTCCAAATTCCTTCTCAAGCAACATCAGTACTTCCATACCCTGTTGGGCCTTATCTTCTCTGGTTCTGGACCATGTCGCCAATTGTTCCCCACTAGAAGGGCCAGCATATATCCAGGACAAGAGAGAGTCAGGACAAGACTGAACACTTTTCTCCGAGATAATACACCCTGAAACCCCATCATCTACCACACTATCACAAGGTAACAAACTTTCATCCAATAGGAGGGATGATGCATCCTCATTAAGCCTAATTCTCTCCTCACAGTCTAAAACTTGAGGATGGCTACTGGCACCCTCAGGAGCAACTTTCTCAGGATACCTACCCAAACCACAAGAATGAGATACATCCTGCAGATATTTCATTATCTTTCTAAGCTGGGCAGTTCCCAGAAAGCATATACATAAAGGGGTTTGGTCCACACCGCAGCTTAGAAAATGTGAGCCAGGAACAAGGCCCTGTAACTCCTCCATGGTAAAGTGTATCACCTTACGCAGATGACTCATTGCAAGATACTTGTGTTTAACAAGGATTTCAAAAAAGGAACTGATCTTCTCAAGCAGCTTTGCTCGCTCAGTGTCGTCCGATGAAGGCCAACTACTGGGAAGATTATACACCTTGGGACCCTCATTTCCATCACATATTACGCACTCAGTGTTCAAGTTGTTATCATCCCCAGTGCAACTATCAGCAGAGCTGTTCTTCTCTGGGAAGGGCTCCCACGTTTCCTCAGAACAAAAGCTGTCATTCCAGCTGTCATCTATTCGTTCCTTGTGATTTTCTTTATCTAAAATTTCAGAATCATCAGGTTTTAACCGATGTTCGAGCATTTTCACAGAGGAAGTCAAATCTAATGGTTTCCATGAACAACTAACAAGCATCTCAGCCCACTCGTTATCAACATTCTGTGGGACAGCAGACTGTATCTTAGTCAATAAATCCCCCAAGTGCTCTTGAACCACATGCTGCATATGAGACTCAGAATTCGAAAATCTCTCCCTACATCGACAACACACCCAAAACTTCCATGTCCTATTCGTTTGACCATACCCTAAAGCGTCAGACAAAATTTCATCCGCTTGCTCACCACCATCTTTACTAGACAAGTTACTAAAATGCGCCTTTAGATCACTAACACTAACCCTAAGCAGACCCCTTTTCATTTCATAACTCATTGAATTCCAAAATGAAGTCACCTGCAACATTAATACATAAAACCTAGCACCATAAGCAAATTTCCATTGAAATGACAACCAACTATATCTCGACCAAACATGAACATTTATATCAACATAAATTCAATTTTAAACTACACAATTTCAGGGAATGCTACAGTAGTGCTTACCTGATCTTTCCTCTCAGAAATGCTCCCATTTCTCCTAGAATTCCCATACCTTCTCCGCTCACCAACCCTCGAACCACCACCCCCAATCGAATTCGACCCGTTCTCTTTACTCTCCTCACCATTCTGACCCTGTACAAACTTCTGCTGAAGCAACCTAGCAGCAGCAACCCGAACCTCAATCTCTTTCCTCCTTTCCTCCGGCGTCTTTGTCGCCTTCTTAATCTCGTTAGGCCTGCGAGCACTCCCCGCATTGGTCTGAAAATACCTCAACTCCATCGGATCCTCCGACAACCTCCGAATCGGAATCAACCTAAACTTCTCCTCTCCAGGCTGTCCACCACTCAAATTCTTCATCCACGACGAAATCGACGCGATATTCGACTTCTGAATCAGTCCCTTAAGCTCCTGCTGCATCTGAACGATTCGCCCCTCGGGCGTGGCGTTTGCAGGATTCTCCTCCGGCTGTAATAACGGATTCTCCTTAGCAGGATCAATCGGTTTCTCAACAGCTAAAGCCCTCTCACATTCAGCCACAACTTCCTCATAATCCTTACTATCATTCGCAATTTCATACAACAAATTAGCGTAAAAATGTGAGAATTCAAGCGAATTAGGAGAGAGAGAAACCGCTTTTTTTGCCGATCCAATAGCGTTCTTAACATTCCGTTGTTTCGCAATTGGATCGTCAAGAAGCCCAGCAACTTTAACGAAAACCGTGCCATGAATTCGGTGAATTAGGGCAGAGTTTTCAAACCGTTGAGACGATTCTTTCATTAATCGTAACGCTTTGTTATGGTTACCTCTTCGTAACGCATTTAGGGCTTTTTCACACTCTTGTTTGATGGTTGTTTTGTTCGTCGTTTCCGCCACCACCAACGGTAAACCTGAATCAATCTCCGCCGCTATCGCCACCGCCATCGCTGCCGGAGACGGTGGTGATGACGACGGAGAATCGGCGGTTGACGGTGGCGAGGGTTTCGGGGAGTTACGTTTCTTGTGGTGATGCCCCATTTCTGGAGAGGCGTTTCGTCAGATTTCTTGACTCAGATACATGAAAAATGTGTGACAAGAGAGAGAAAAACAGAGATTTGGGCGTTCCAAGTATTACACACAAGATATATCTGAGAGGGGCCAAATTGTTGTCTGAGCACTGGGCTTAATATATGTAGTAAGGCGAGGGGGATTTATATTTCTCTCTCACCAGGACAACAAATTATGAAAACCACCTCAACAATTACACCTTTTATTCAGTACCCCTTGAACTCTTACTATTTGGTCAGTACCACCTATAATGTTACAAACGCCGTGGAAGTCACCCCTTAAGTGAATTTCCGACCAAATTCAAAAATTTTCTTCCCATTTTACCCTCACGTGTCCCTCATATGACTTATAAATAATTTGACCAAATAGTTAATTAAATTAGCGCATTAAATTAAACAAACTAAACTAATTAAACTAAAAAGCAAGCGCATGAATTAAATAGTTTGTCCTCCTCACTTCAGTTCATTCGTACTCTCTGTTCGCTCAGCGCTCTCTCTCTCTCTCTCTCTGTTCATCTTCCATTTTCGTCTGTACTCTTTGTTCGTCCTCCATTTTCGTCTGTACTCTCTGTTCGTCCTCCATAGCTTCAATGTCTGTACTCTCTCTCTCTCTCTCGTCATCTATGTCTCTCGTCATCTCGCTCTCTCTCTTTAAACTGACACTCTGTCTTCCTCGCAGTGACAGCGAAAGGATTCTTGCGAAAAGGAGATAAAGCCAAAGAGGAGTATATCTAAAGTTTCGAAAGTGAATCTGGATGAAAAAAGTTAGGGTTCATATGTTTCTCTCTCTTCAACCTTTTTCCCCAATTTCTGACTGAATTAGTTTTTGTTTGATTTTGTAAGTTCAAAGATATGTCAAGCTCCAATTCAACACATTCTTCATGGCCTCCAACTTGTAAATGCCAGAAAAGGGCCTCACTTGTCAAATCGAAGACAAAGAAGAACCCAGGGAGACGTTTTTTGGGATGTGGGGATTATGATCCTTTAACCCAAACTCGAAAATGTGATTTTTTCATATGGTATGATGTGGAAATGACCGATTGGCAGAGGATATACTCAATTGAGTTGATGGATGAGAATAAAAATTTGCAAAATGAGATTGGAAGGTTGAATGCTGAAAATGGTGCTCAAGCTATGGAAAATCAAAAATTGAAGGCTAAGAGTATTGAGAGGTCAAGTGAGGTGAAGAAGATGAAGATGAAAATGAAAAAGATGGACCATACTCTGTACATCCTTTGGGTGGTAGTAATTGGGCTTGTAATGTTGTTGTTTGTTTGTGTTAGCAAAATGTAGGTGGTAGTGTTGTGTGTGTTGTAATGTTGTCATGTAACCTCTCATGAGCAATTAGGGTGTTGTGTTTTATATTTTGAAGCTTGAAGATCATGTACTTCGTGAGGCTGAGGTTGCAGATCATGTACCTAAGGGGGAAGATATGGGGCAAAGTATGGCTGATGCTGAAATAGAAGGCCAGCTTATTTTGTTATTTTGTTCAATTTGCATGTATCATCAATTTGTTAGCATTTACAGGACTTGTTAAAGTCTTTATTTGATTAGAAGGCAAGTTTATTATATGTAGTAGTCAAAACTCTAAAAGCATTACATCATTCTGAAGTAGGTAGTCAAAGCTCTAAAAGCATTACATCTGAATTGTAGCAATCAAAATGCAATAACTTGAAAATCTGAAAATACTTGGAAATCTGAAAATATATACAATTCCAAAATATCATACAATTGTTAGATCATACAACTTGTTCAAAATATCATACAATTGCAATACAAATACTTGCAATTGTTCCCTTGGAGTTGTCATTGTCATTGTCAAATACTTGCAATAATCTGAAAATGCAATTGTAGCTTACTACTTGTTCAAAATATCATACAATTGCAATACAAATGCAATTCCAAAATACATATCATTGTCATTGTCTTAACCAAATAAAAACAGTCAAGGCCTCCATGGAGGCCTATCAGATGCAGTTGCTGATGTTGTTGCTGTTGTTGTTGATGCTGCTGTTGTGGTTGGTCCAGTTGTTGCTGTTGTTGGTGTTCCTGTTGTAGGGGTAGGTGTAGGGGTAGGTTGATGTGGCTGCATGACTGAGTGGCTCTGTTGTTGTTGGCTTGACATATCATGGCTCTCTCTTGGCTCCCAAACAACTCAAAGCCATTGAAGTCACCTAGGTTCACATCATGCGTTGGGCTGTGCTCACCAGTCCTCTCAGCATTCTCAACCTACAAAAATAAACAAGGTCATTAGATTAGTTGCATTACAAACTACAAATTACAAAAAATACAAGGTCATTTTACTTACAGGAGTCTTCTTCTTCTTATGGTACTTAGGCACTCTCTTGTATGCTCCAGCTGGTAATGGGGGCCTCCCCCCTTTAGACTTAGGTGCAGGTTCAGGTAACGGGTCTTCTGGTTGCTCACTTGCTTGCTCACTTGAGTCTTTCTTCTTGCAGGTTCTGCTGTTGTGACCAAGTACTCCACATGTCTTGCATTTGTTAGGCTTGAACTTCCTCTTAACCCTCTTCCTTTCCTCTGCCTCTCCTGGTTCCAAGTTCCTCTTCTTTTTAGATGGCCTCCCAGGCATCTTTCTAATAGCAAGTGGTGCAGGTTCAGTGTCATTTGAACTCTTCCCCCAATGTTTCATACCAGGCATCCCATGCAAAGGAACACCATATGCAGCACAGAAGTTGTCCTTGCTATATGACTCATGTATGAAACTGATTGGACTCTTCCTAACAAACTCTATGCATTTGTAAGCATGGGGACAAGGGATACCACTAAGGTCCCACCTATAACAAGTACAAGTCTTGTTAGCAAGGTTCACAACCACACGATCATCTCTATGCGTTACCTCATACTCATCTACTCCTACAGGGATTAGTGTGCAATTCCTTGACTCTAAATCAGCCCACTCAAGCCTCTTCAACACATTGGGCATGACAGTTCCCTTGTAACCCTTCACTCCCTCCCTTTTGGCAAAGTGTCTTTGCATCACATAAGTTCTAATCCATTCCATGAGGGTTAGAATAGGCTTATCCCTAGCCTCTCTGAGCACATTATTAAATGACTCACATATGTTATTTAACAACATATCAGACTTGGGCAGAGTTGAGAATGCATGCCTTGACCAACATTTTGGGGGGATACCACTAAGATATCTGTATGCATCCTTAGAAAATAGCTTAATCCCCTCCATACATCCATTAAACTCCTCCTATACATTATACAAAATGAAATGAGAAGATAAACATGATAATGCATTAGGAGCTACAATGAAAATGCATAAACACAAGATGCCTAAGATAAACAAATCATAAGTTATTCCTTGCCTTAGTCGTTGCTGTTGTTGCTTGCCAAAAGGCATCCTTAAAAGCTTTTTCAGGAAACTGGGTCTTGAAATTTGCCCAAATATGCCTAACACAAAACCTCAAGAAAGCATAAGGAGCTGCTATTGCAAAGGCCTCTAACAACCCCTGTAAACAAACCCAAGTCAGCCATGTAATTTCTATAAGTTGCACATAAACAAACAAAATAATGTGACTAATACATCTTACATTTTGCCTATCTGACATAAATGTCAACTTCTCATCAGGCATACCAAGATCTTGCAATAGCAACCTCAAAAACCATGTCCAAGAATCCTTACTCTCCACCTCTACAACACTCCAGGCAATAGGGTAGATATTGTTGTTTGGATCAACACCTACTGCTACCAATATCATTCCAGGATAGGCTCCTTTCAAATGGCAGCCATCAACCCTAATTAATGGCCTACAACCAGCCTTAAACCCTTCCTTACAAGCTTGCAAACAAACATACATCCTCTCAAATACTGGAATAGGCCTATCTACATTGTCAACCACCACAACTGCATTACTACCTGGGTTGTACTTCATGATTGCATGCCTGTAGTCATACACCCTCTTGTACTGATCTTCACAAGCTCCATAGATTATGAACTTAGCCTTGCATCTTGCATTCCAACATAAGTAGTACCCTGCAGACAACCCAGTATCCCTCTCCACTTGGGCTTTGAAAGCTTTAACCTTCCAAGTGGGATCTGCCCTCCAGTTATCAAGATAGGTTCTAGCAAGGTAGGCTGCTGTCAGCCTCTTACTGTGACTGTCTTTCTCACATATATGAGTAGGCATGAATCTTCTTATTTGGAAAGTCTCCTCTTCATGAACTTTCACTACATGAACCTTGAAGAAACACTTAAATTCCTCACACTTACACCCCCTCTTCCTACCTCTTACAAGTGGACAAGGACACCTCTTTAAGCAATAAACACTCAGCCTACTCTTATCATTATGCAGATAGAAGTAATCACATCTAGTTTGTACTGCGTGAACCCTCAAAGCCTCCCTTAACTCTTCATTACTTGAGAATTGAAGCCCTCTCTTGAACACTATTGGCTTCTTCAAATCAGATCTAGGGTTGAAAAAACCATAGGGATCTCTCTCGTCATCACTCCCTACCAAACTCTCCAAATCATCACTGCCATATGGTTCTAGGTCACCAGCAAAGGGACCAGGCCTCTCCTGATCTGAGTCTGAGCCAAGATTGAGTGGCTCTTGTCCCTGATGTTGTTGTTCTTGTGGTTGTTCTTCTCCCTGATGTTGTTGTTCTTGTGGATGATCTTCTGTCACTAAATCTGCCCTCCAGTCAAAGTCCACCTCATGATTAAACTCCCCAAACCCATCAAAATCAGAATCCCCTGAATTTGTGTCATCAATTTCAAAATCACTAGGAGCTGATAGATCTGATTCTTCATCATCATCATCAACCTGACCATCAAAGTTTCCTTGCTTTTTGGTTGAGGATCTGTTTGTGGTTGGTTTTTCTGAGCTACAGAAGATTTTCTTGGAGCTGAAAATTTTCTTGCACATGACTTCATTCGAGGTCCAGTCCTCTTAAATGGTTGGTATGAGCTGCTAGGGTTTAGAGTTGGAAAGGAGGTGGAAGGGATGCCAGTTGAGGTGGAAGGGAATCCAGCTGAGGTGGAAGGGAAGCCAACTGAGTTGTCTTGTGTTGTTGGGTTTAGAGTTGAATGCTGGGAATTTATTTGACTGCTACCAACTTGTCCTATGTGGTCCCCACTATGCATAGTACCCATTTCCCCAACATTGTCCCCATCTTCATCACCTTCTTCATACCCATCATCATCAGCATCAACAACATAGACATCAACCTGACCCTGCTGATTTATACTTGCCACCAAACCCCTTATATCTTCATCATTTACTATTTTTTGCTTGTTCTTAGCTAGACTAAAACCAGGCTTCCTATTAAACCACATCTCAAACTCCCCGGGATACTTTAGAATATTTTTACACCAATCCACAAGGTCAAAATAGCAAGTCTCACTCTCAACTGTGATGTATAAACCGCCCCCCTCATACGTAAGCTTGCCCTCTTTACTATATTTCCATCCACCACCATAGTGCAACCTAAAAACTATGTCAGAATGATGGCCTTCAACAAGCGGCCTGTGCTTTTTTGCAGTTACACCCATGACCTTAAACAAAACAACAGAATAAACTAACAGAATACACCTATGGTAATTCATTAACAAATACACACTTCAATTCAAACATTAAATAATTATCAATTACACACAAAAAATCCCACAACCCCATACAAGCCAAAACAAAACAACATAAAAAAACCCTAATTTTTTAGGGTTTCATAATAAACTAGCAGAATAAACTACCATAAAGATCACGTTTTTCACCATTCAAATAACATCAAAAAACCAAATTTTTTTAGGGTTTCATAATAAACTACCATAAACAACACGTTTTTCAGCATTCAACATCAAATTTTCCATTTTTTTAGGATTTCATACTATATTAGGTTAAACAACACGTTTTTCACTAATGCATGATTAATTAAGCTAATAATGTAAGTTGGGCATACTTTTTTCATCCAGATTCACTTTCGAAACTTTAGATATACTCCTCTTTGGCTTTATCTCCTTTTCGCAAGAATTCTTTCGCTGTCACTGCCAGGAAGACAGAGTGTCAGTTTAAAGAGAGAGAGCGAGATGACGAGAGACATAGATGACGAGAGAGAGAGAGAGAGAGAGAGAGAGAGAGGAGAGAGAGAGAGAGAGAGAGTATAGACATTGAAGCTATGGAGGACGAACAGAGAGTACAGACGAAAATGGAGGACGAGTAGAGAGTACAGACCAAAATGGAGGATGAACAGAGAGAGAGAGAGAGAGAGAGAGAGAGAGAGAGAGAGAGAGAGAGAGAGAGAGAGAGAGAGAGAGAGAGCTGAGCGAGATGAGCTGAACAGGTGGGTGAAAATTAAATGAAATAATTTAATTCATGCGCTTGCCTTTTAGTTTAATTAGTTTAGTTTGTTTAATTTAATTAATTATTTGGTCAAATTATTTATAAGTCCCATGAGGGACACGTGAGGGTAAAATGGGGTGAAAATTAAATGAAACAATTTAATTCATGCGCTTGCCTTTTAGTTTAATTAGTTTAGTTTGTTTAATTTAATTAATTAATTGGTCAAATTATTTATAAGTCCCATGAGGGACACGTGAGGGTAAAATGGGAAGAAAATTTTTGGATTTGGTTGGAAATTCACTTAAGGGGTGACTTCCACGGCGTTTGTAACATTATAGGTGGTACTGACCAAATAGCAAGAGTTCAGGGGGTACTGAACAAAATGTGTAATTGTTGAGGTGGTTTTCACCAAATTGTGCTTTAATCTAATCTCACATGCCCGCTTTTGCTTAAACAACATCAATAAGAATATGTCTTTGATAAATCTTGTTTAGAATGGGATGAGTGAGAGTGAGAGTGAGATCAAGATATTATGTGTGTCCTAATTTATAAGATTTCTCTTCATGGTACTCTGTTCAATAGCTATGGAAGCGATTTTTTTTTTACAGAATTTTCTTTTGCTAGTGTGTTTTGTAGGAAGTGGAAGAGATGTTTTGGGTTAAGATTAATGCAAAATTTAAGATTAATATTTTGTATTTTGATTAGTATTTTAATTTGTTGTTGTTGTTGTTGTTGTTGCTGCTGCTGTTGCTGCTGCTGTTGTTGAGGATTGTGAAAAGCTAATCAAATTAAACCATTAGGTAAAAATGAATTATAACAAATTATGTTCAAATGAAATTAGTAACTTATAAGAAAATTAAGAGTGATAAAAAAAACTAATAAGAAAATAAAAAGGGGTCTGGTTGGGTAGAGTTTAGTGGGATTAGAGTAAGATTACACACAAGAGATTATGTTTGTCCTAATTGCTGAAATTACTCTTGAAGTTAGGTGTGTGTCATGTTTACAGTTTTAATTGTTTTGGAAGCAATGTTTTAGGGTTTAGTGGAAAAATCATACAAATGGACAAGTGACTCAATTTGTATTCCAATGAGTATTTACTTTGTTGTTACATGGCAGGGTATGTGAAAACTAATATGATTAATCTTTCATGAGAAATGAATTTTGACAAATTAAACTTATATGAATTTATTGATGAGATGAGTAACAACTCTGAGAAAGTATTCAAAATTTCTATCATGCATGAGCATATAGGATACATAGCAAAGTAGTTTGAAAAAATAATTGAATTTTATTCCACGGAAACAATACTATTTGATATTACCTTTTCTGAACCAATTCATGACTTCTTGATTTCCCCCAAATTTTACCATTTCGTGTATTCTCTCTTTACATTCATCCCTACCCACGATTTTTCCAGATTCAGTTTTCTCTTATCGCTCAATCCCCAATCTCTCTACTCTATGCCTCCGAGGTACATGAACGATTACCCACCTTTTCTCATCTCACTTGTCATTACTTCCACTACTCCTAAGTAAATCAAGGATCAACTAGAATAACTTTCTGTTCACACCAAAGTGAAGCTAGATGTGCCTCAACTGTTGTGAACCTAAATTCTTCACTTCTTAGAGCTCTTACACCTCATTAGGTGAGATCTGTGGGTCTTCTAGTAAGTGAAGCCGGATCCGCCGCCCACATGAATCTCGTTGTCATCCATTCACCCTCAATCTGTTGCAACCATGGAGTGGCGATGATAATCTAACCATAACCCTAAACCTTCAAAACTTAATTAGTTTTTTTTTTGTTTATTATCTATGTTTATGTAAATTTAGGTTTTAGAGTCCACCCTTCTTCTTGTGATATATAGCTCTCTTTTAGAAGCGACAACGAAATCACGGAGATTGTTGGTGCGAATTTTTGTAACGCTAATGACTGGTAGTAGGAGACAAAGAAGATTCTATACGTGTTGCAATTTGGAAAATGGGACAGTGTAGTATAGAAAGAAATATATTGATTAGCCTGTACACACACATGAGACGTTAAAAAATGCATTCAGTTTGGTTTACTTTTTGTGTAATATAGACTAATAAACATTATCGGTCACATGCACTTCTTATTAATATATGACTATCTTGTTTTCCATTATTGCTCAAATATTATTGAATACATTAGATACAATCTATAGTATAACTCAAGCAGGATATTTTATAAATAACAAGACCATGTCTTTTCAATGAAACGGATTGCAATATAAAGATAACAAAAACAACAATCTAAGTATTTCACCATACAAACATGTACTACACAAATCTAATAAAGATCATTGAAAATTTTAACAGGCTAGTTGCTATAAATGTGAGTATACACTAACTCAATATACATTTAGTAAACTATAAATACTAAGTGCAACTAAATACAAAATTTTGTTTGAGAGAAGTTTTGTGTGACTATGATGATACAACATGTGAAAGTTGAGATTAAGGTGAGGTCATTAAATTGGGGGTGTTATAGGACTTAATCTCACTCTTCTCCGAAAAAAGTAAATAAATATAAAGAATAGAAAAACGGAATAGCAAGGGGCAAAAAAGAAAAAGACTAATAAGTGACAAAAAAAATTTGTTAATTTTTTTTAACCCAATTCTGACAATGTGTGAACCTAATAAAACAATATGTAATTTATTATTGTAATTTTTTTTTTTTTTGTCTTAGTTCATTTCATTTAGTCATTTTGTTTTATCTATTTAGTGCAGACAACCACCTTAATTCTTGGATCCCTAAGGTATAGGGTCTAGACCAAGTCACAAGTTCAGTCCAATAGATGAAGCCCACTAGCTAACTTACACTAGCATTTACCTCTAGTATAAATAGCCCCTAACGAGCGAGGTAATACGAAAACCAAATTGAAGTACCCTTTTACCTCCTCACACCCTCTCTACACCTACATACTTGATCATTGTTCGCTCAATTAAACAATGATCTTCGACCACCCCGATTTCTTTGGTGTTTACTGTGGGAGTTGATTGTCAAATCCATTGGAATAATGTTTCTTAAACCATTTTATAATAATTAACAATCGGAATAATGTTGATTTGTCACATTAAAATTCCCAAACTAAAATACGAAGGATAAAAGAGCAACTTATATGATATTCATCCAAAATGCTAAATTGTACAAAGATAAACTTATGAAACAAGCGGTAAAGTCATAAAGCTAAAGTTCAGTGAGGCGCAACGGAGCGTGCTCAAATATGACATTTGCTTAATTCCATTTTCAAGGTTGTCGGTGCAACTTTTTACATTTGGGTATGAGTTGACTACACACAGTTTCATGTTGATGACTTGCAGTTTGCTTGATTCTATCTATCAATATGGCGATTTTCTTTCCGACACTGGAAACCTTATACGTGACAATCGCATTGCAGCTCATTTGACTTTCGCAAATCCACCGTATGGTGAAAATTTATTTCATCATACCACCGGTCGTTGTTTCGACGGTTTTTTCATGATCGACTACTTTGCTAAACACTTCAAGCTATCGTTTCTAGCACCACATCTAAAGAAAGGCGGTAAATTCACTCATGGAGTGAATTTCGTGTTCAACCGCGCTCGACGCATCCACAATGGCGGCGCAAAATATCTTACTACCTGTTGCAACGATTCTCTATCGGTACAACTTAAGTGGTTTAGGTGAAATGACCAACTGTGATTGTATAATAGTTTTGGGAATAGTTTTGGGTAATAGGATTTCCATTCTCAAAGTTCAAATTTCGAGGAAAAGTTGTGGATTTCGAAGGTAAAAGGATGGTGCGTCATTAGCAGGGGTGTCATCCCTAATTGTAGTTGTGAAGGTGAATTGACATTGTTAAAGATGAAGAAACAACTTGTTCTTCCTGGAGGCGGTACATTGCTAGCGTGTTATTCACAAAATAGATCTCTTCCCTGCATCGCCGGATTTGATTCTGTAGTAGATGAATAACCTCAACACATCATAGACGGGATTTTTAAGTTCTTGAACCTGTGGCGGAGTGATCCAGATACTCATAACCAAAATTCCATAATTTTGTAAAAATGCCATGATTTATGTTCGTCTCAACATTACTAAGGGAGGCTAAATAGAGCAGCAGATTGACTTGCCAACTTAGAGGTTACACAAGATTCAAAGCTACAGCTTTTGTAGATGCATGTATGCACTGCATCATATCTTGTACGAGGATGCTATTAATATGACTTGCCACGTAGAGTTCATATATTTTTTTTATCGTTGTTTTGTTTGTTTGTTTTCTAGTTTGTTTCTTATCATTTCGGGCTCTGTCCCAATTCAGCATAGAAAAACTAAAAAAATGATTATCAATCATTTGCTTTTAATTTCACCTACCCCTTTTTTGCTTGGATATTATCTATAAGAGGCCGGACGTGACACATGTTATTGGGTAGGGTGAGGTTGAGTGAGAGTAGGATCATACGAGATATTATGTCTTGCGTAGTTAAGGAGATTTCTCTTGATGGATATGATGTTCAATAGGGTTTGGAAGTGAATTTTTCAATAGGATTTTTTTTGGTAATATATTTTTTTTTATATAGGAATTGAAAGCAATGGTTTGCCTTAATATTAATGCACAATTATACCGGTGGATAAGATATTCAATTGAAAATGCAACCGTGATTAAAAATAGTATTTTTGACTATGAGATTGAGGATTCAGTTACTATCCCTTTTATACAAAAATGCAGTGAGAAGCATTGGAGTTAAAAGGACCTTTGAGTTTATATAGGACAGTTTATGGGACATGTATATATAACATTCCGTCTCTAATCTAAAAGCTTTTTGCACTCAATCTGACAAGCACTTTTAAGATTATGAAATGAATCCCTTGTCGGGCGAGGTTGATTCTTAAACAATTGAGGATTGTTAGTTGAAAATCGATGATTGCTAACTGAAAATCGATGAATTGAAATGGTTGTGCCTACTGAAATTTAATCTACTTTTTAGAACAGATTTCAGTATTTTAATAACTAATCCAATTCATGTATTTTTTCTAATGAACCATCCTCTATTGTTTTAGTTCCTGAGTGGGAGAACAACCGTGTGTATATTATCCCCGGTCCTGGTGAGGTAGGCGGGAGATAGGGAAGTGGAAGATCAACGGTTGCATATTTTGCAGGACTCATAAGCAGTCACCAGACATTTGCTGATGCTGAAGTATCCAACTTCTCTGATTAAAACAGATGCAAAAGTGAAGTGCTTTTTAGACAGCCACCAGATACACAATTTTCCTTAGCAACTGTATTTGAACTCCCTACCGCAACTTCTTGCAGCTTTGCTTGTGATTTGTGTACTATCCATTTTTGATACTTATTAAAAAGGGCCTTATGAAATTTGGGGGTTCTATTCTCTCCTCTTGATATTGAACTTATAATTTTTATGATGCAACAAGTGATGTTCATCATCATAAAGCTCAGGAACATCTTCTATGTTTTGTCTACGCAATTTGGTTGTCCGTTTGGTGGCTCTCCTCTCCTTCCTATGCCTGGGATGTCGATTGGCATCCTCCTCTTCTCTCTCCAGATGCAACTGCTGGATGACACCAGGATTTCGATGTCGACCATGTTTGTGCTTGTCCTTGTGGACATGGTGTAGGTACTGGTTGTGATCATTTAACTGGTGCCCATGATCACCATGAGTCCTCCTATGTTTATACTGATTGGCTTCATGCCGGAAATGATGGTGAGCTTGATGTTTCTTGTGATGAACCCGGTGATGATCAATGTCAAGTTCGTACCTTTTGATGTTTTTGTGGTTCGGATCATGTTGCCAGCAATGATCTTCCCACCAGTCATACAGAGGATCAAAGAGTCCCTTCTGATGCAAAAGCCACAGCAGCACAAGCACTGAACATCCCAAAAATAATCAATTTTACCAGTAGGGGAAATATGGAATGATTCTTTAAAAAGTTGGGTTTATTACCTGTAGGAAATACGGACAAAAATAGAGCAAACATGATCACCCAACTCATGCATACATATTGAATGTGGCAGTGGAAATCAAAGAATCCAGAGCACTTGCTTCTGCTCAAGAACACAAGTAGAAAGAGCAACGATCAGAACAATAAACAAGAATGGAAAAATATTAATTAGTTCTGCATTGTTCTGGGGTTTCAGTTCCGATAATAATTATGTTTGCTGCAATTGGCACAAACTTCTCCAAATGCAATAATGAATTTAGCTACGGCCTCCGGGCTGCACTGTCAAGTGTCATAATCAAACCTGTTAGTCCCTAGATTTTGACAGCAGAAAACATGCTCTACGTCCTCTTAACGGAAGGCTCCTTTAAGCAAGACAACCATTCCTTGATTGATAAACGAGGATGTCAATGATCAATGGTACTTAAAACCAGTGATGACTCACAGATACAGACTATCACTTTAAAGTCGGTAACTTACTGAACATAGAAAAGGAACACAAGACTTTGAAAACCAGAAAACATCGGCAAACTTATCTGAAACAATATAAAAAGTACCTGCAACTTTTGCCTGTTATGAAGTTTGACAAACCAGACCAGAACTTGTTCCATATGTTTTTGATAGATTCAAAGAACCCTTTTTTGTCAGACACTGGTGGCTGAAACGGGGCGCCCTACAAAATACTAAGCAAATTAATCATGTATGTGATTGGGTTTTCTGGTTACAGAACACAATGAAAAAAACTGAAAGTGACTGAAACTGTTAAGGTTGTGTTATGGTATATCTGGAACTATAAAACTGGCTTGCTCTGTAGAAATAACAACTATCACTGCTAGCCTAAAGTTTACTAGTACCTGTGTTCCATTGTCAAGAACTGTGGCTGTAGTTGTGAACTGGCATTCAGCTCTGTCAACTTCATTATATTCTGCGTCTTTTAAAATTGCTGCATTCAGATGAAATCTTGAACTTAATACCATTGAGTTTCAAGTCTATCCCATACCCAGCTCAAAAAAATTTAATCAACTATCAGAAGTAACAAAGAACTTTACCAGAACACGAATATTTGGCTGCCTGATCAGTAGTTGGATCAATTTTAAAAGATCTAATGACAACCTCTTCTGGTTTCATGATAAAGAACTGCTCCTGCAATCATATGTTTGTGAAAGCAAGAATCAGGAATATAGATCATGAATGAAAGGTGAAGTACAAGGTGTAAACTCTGAGAAAAGTACCTCCATCATTGTCACGCCTCTTGAGCAATCTAACTGCATATGATGAAGATAAACGTCCAAAATTTCAAAACGGATTTTCATTAGCCATAAAGAAAAGCAATGACAATAGAAGAATATTTTTTTGATGAAAAGGTTGCAATTCGTGTTTTAGTATAGTCAACTGCCTCAAATGTTGCACAATGAATATAAACTACAAAAGCCTCAATAGGAAGCAGTTCAATACACTAGCTTGATATGAGAGACAATTGACAATAATCCCTGGCCTTGTTGCCCTCACCAATTACCACAAAAATTGGAGCACTGTTTTAATTGTAGGATATGGAGACTCAAAACAGTCATCACTTTAGATAAGTGTAATATGTTGATAGCAAGAGTTGATTGTACTACAAAACAGAACACTACAATAAGTAAGCAGAATCACAACTAGGACATACTTGAAATTTCCTTTTCCCACAGTGATGAAACAGAAAAAATATCACTCAGGCCTCTTCCAATATCACGAAATTTTAACATCAGATTCAAGAACTATAGATAAACTTGAGAACAGCTAAGGCAACAGAAATATTGTGGGAGTATGATGTCATATAATACCGTCAAGCTATACGACGCTTCCAATTTGCCCACGTTCTTCGTTGTGATCTTTGCAATCCCAAACTGAGCTAGTGCTTCAAAGGTAGGGACAGTGATGCCTAAAATTTTCCCGGGGCTCCTAACACATAGTTAAGGAACGCATATTCAGCATTGTTACAGCCACAGAAACACAAGCACATCCAAACATAGGCCATAGTAGAAATAAGCATGTCTTTCATGATACAATAACACATATGCAAATTGACGAAAACAACCACAGTATTAGCTTGTTCACTGGTAAATTTAACCAAGGGGGTGTGGTTGAGTGGATAGAGAGACTCATGCACCCTTAACCAAGGTCGAGGGTTCAATTCTTGCCTTCGAAAAAAATAAAACTACAAGCAGAATACTAACCTTTGGTACACATATTCAATGTCATCTGCTCTTAATTCTATCAGGAGATTGGTATTAATAGCTTCTGTTATTCCAATAGAAAATGAATGAGACCCTGCACCCTGCACACATATGCAGTTCATTACAATTCATGGAATTATCCTGAAACATTCATGGTTGTATTCATCTCAGAACATATGATATACAAATTAATAGCAACTCAACTGGATGCTCATTTATCCGTTCAAATCTTCCAACCACACCATAAAGCGGTGGCTGGTTCCTGCCAATTCGATTCTTGTCAGCCTGAGAAACAGATTTTAGAGTCAGGATACTCCCCACGAGGGAAACATGGATCAAACATAGCATTCATCAGTACTACAGGGTAACATATAGTGTCCCCTTCTATTTTATCCTTCGACAAGCATATGTTAGAGCTTTGAGCCATGCTAAGAGGTCCTATTATTTACCCTCACTAGATCCAAGTGAACATGCATAGATGTGGAGAAGGCTAGAAACAAAGGAGTATGTACACAGAGAAATTTCAAACTTTTCATGCAACTGATTGCCTGTGATACCTTAAACATCTTATACTATCAAAAAAAGAAAAAAAAAACACATACAAATGAAGAATGTGCAATAACGAAGAAAGAAGATAGAATGAAACCTATCGTAGTTATAATTACGGCCTGTGGTACTAACTCATGAAAATTCCACAAGCAACTCCAGAATGGGGAGGAGCAAAATTCTGGCTGGCCATTAAAAACCTCATAACTAACACCAATTTTATTACATTCGAGGCCGTCCAATGTGAATCTCACTCTCTCAAGTAGCATCCACATAGAAAAATTCCTTCCCAGGTCTGGAGGCTGACCGGGTCCACCCTTCAAGACAGGAAACATAATCAAAAGGTTCTCTCATTAAGATAACAATCTAATGCATACACTACTTCACTGGCAGGAAAGCTAACAGGTGTTTTTAAACTTAAATGTAATATCTGTAAAAACATCAGAAATGGGCATACCTGCCTTGGTATCACAAGGTAGAAGTCCTCAAAGGATGGAATATTAGTATAACCAACAAAATCTCCAACAAGATTCACTCGGAGAAAGTTGTCACCAGATATTGCTGTTCGGTTTTCAGGACCAACGACAACTTCCTGGTATGAGGGGCCACCAATTAGAAAGAACACTATTAACTAGGAAATGTTAAAATCCTAGATTTGGTGAGTGATAAAAGGAAAAACAAAGTACGGAAACAAAAAAGAAAGTATACAGACAAGCAGTCGCATGAGGGTGAAAATAAAGATACATAATAACCAAGCGGTAACAAATCAGCCACTCATCTGAATTCTAAGAAACATTAAAACATGGAAGAAGAAAAACTGCACTGGCTAAATGAATAGCTCTATTATCCCCTATTTGCTAGAAGCAAAGATTTCTTCAACCAAGGAAAAATTAGGAAGGGAACATAAAAATTAAACATATCAATTGAACAAGAATTTGTCAACCTATGCCAAGAATTCTCACAGGGTCACAAGTAAAAGAAGATGAACTATAAGATGCCACAGAGATAAATGAAGGTTTTCATAGAGGGTAGGCTTCTTTTGTGCAACAATATTATCAGACTGTAAACATGAATGCATGGAATGTACTAAGCAGACTGTAGGAGAAGAAAAGGCTTCAGTAAAGCATCCACACAATACAAGAACATCACAACTTACTGATACTTTAGATCCTGTCTTGACTTCAATTCGAACACTAAATCCAACTGATCTCTGTCCAATACCTAATACATGGAACCTAAGTAACATAAAAAAATGGTTATCTATATTTGATCAATTAAGCTCAACAAACAGGAAATTACAACTAGGTAGCTGTAATGAACACATATAAATCCAAAGCATACAAGAGGTTAGGCTAGCCCAGTCCATGCATATCACATTTTGAAGCAGTTGAAGAAGCAAAGTACTTGATACTTTAGGCTACTATCAGCATTAATTCATGAAGAAATCATCCCAAGAAAAATTCTTTTAGCTTATACCAAAGTTGCCTTTTCATTTTACTATTCAGTGGCTAATTTGTGATTACTTCCTACTGAATCGATTTTCTTCACTATAAAGATAGGTTACCAGAAACCTTTGGCAAAAGCACTTGCGTATATCAGTAAGCTCAATGTATCCGACCAATCGGTACATGCAAGGACAAATTGTCCTTTACATAACAAGGGAAGTCTCGAAATTGAAAAGTAATCCTTTATATAAGGTAAAGTGGAAGAAACACTAAACGTACCAATCCCCAGGGTATCGTAGACAATGTGCAGTATTTGCCTTCCCCTTTACCAACTTGTCAACTAAGAAACAAAACCCAAATGAGATATGGCAAAACTTTTAATCTCAAATAATACCAAATAATCTCAAAGCTATTGAACTTGGTTGCTTAATAACAGGGCTTACAGAAGTTTCCACATGAAGAAGGTACTCGTCTCCTATCCCCACAAGGACAGCAAATTGGCTGGAGGTAGACAATGAAATGAAGGAGATGAGAAAAGACATTGAAATGAAGGGATAAGAAAGGGGTGCGAAATAGGGAAAACAATTCAATAACATTGACAGATTTTCAAATTCACTGGCTCACTGCAGTAACAAAGAGCATGATGGAAAAATGTGAAAAATCATGACATATTGCAGAGTAGGTTTTCCAGGTTTACATCCAAGTCCAACAAACCACAGATATACTACGAACAGATCAACTCTTGTTTCCTGTGACTAACATACAACCATTGACTAATTACAACAGCATATGCAACATTCTCAAGAACATTACCTGGGTGGCTTCAATGACGTGACCTTGATCATCTCGCAACCTTCAAAACAGATGATTAAGAAGTGAGCTGTATCCATATATATATATTTTTATGTTCACAAATCTAACTAAGGAAGACTTCAACTAGGCAAGTAAAGTGTAAACAACTACTTCAAATCTAACGGGGCTTTACGTTTAGCAATCCCCATTTAAAGGGATTTTCTTGTCCATTGAGACAAAACATGAAAGTACCAATCAACTGAGACAAGAAAGATAGCGATCAAAATAAACTGGTATATCATATCATATTAAATTTCTTACCTTTATTCATATTCATATAAAGTACTCGTTGAAAATGGACATGTCGATAAGAAAAAGGAAATATGAAACTTTGGAAGCTCACAGTTGGTTACACTTTACTCGTTGAAAATGAACATGTCGATAAGAAAAACCTTAGTAAATATGAAACTTTGGAAGCTCACAGTTTACGGAGTGCAATTTTACTTGTAGGAAAAATATAGAAAAAGAGCAAGAAATTGAAATACAGTCAAGTCAAACACCATACTTAAAACAAGACAATAAACAAGAGACAACTATCAAATAACATGACAATGAAGGATATGTATTTCTGTGTCAGACCCCACAATAGCAAGAGCAGAGCACCCAAGTCACACAGGTGCACTTACACACACAAACAATGTAAGAGAAAGGAGGAAGCAGGGAAGGAGGGAGAGAGAGAGATTGCCTCTCACATATCTGCACAATGTGTGCACCAGCATTTGGCTCGCATTTGCGTGTCTTGACATAGAATTCCTGGGGTTTATAGGGGACATCCTGAAAATGTGGTGCTGAAATATGTCATATAGCAACTAGCTATAGGAATATAGGATACTACATCATATATGAAATGGTACATAAAAGTGGAAAGAGAAAGCAAGAACCAAACGAATTAGAAGTAGCATAATTTTAAACACATCGACATACAAGAACTAACTCCCAATGCCTTTGCTATCATCAAACACAGCCTAACATTTCGCAATATTGCCCTTGCCTTTATCAGTTCAACTGGTCAGCAAATCTAAACAACAAAAGCCAAAGAAGTTCCTTGATCTCCTTGTCCATAACTTATTTAGGAGTCAATTCAGAGAACAAGTAACACCAACAACTTTGCGCTAACAAAAAACCAACATCTTTACTAAAATTTAAAATAAGAAAATTAAAGAAATGAACAAAGCAATAAAATATGCAATTCAGCAGTCTAGTGCAAGTCACCATACACGTATATATGTCAGCTCGAATACTGCATAAGAAGCAGACTTGTTGACAGTAATCACAGGAGGTACTCGTATAGTCTGCATCTTGTTAGTAGAATTTTCCTCCACCTCTGCAACCTCTGCCACCATAGAGGCTTCACCGCCACTCTAAAAAACACTCAGGAAAAAGGCAAGTTACATCTAAAAGAATGTTTGCTACCAATGACGGAAGTAACCATTGAATTTATTCAACAAATCATCCTCACTTTATCAGGCTACATTATGAATGACCTACCTTCAAAACCAGCATTATATAGTATAGGCTTTCCGCTAATCAACTCCTAATCCCACTTTGTGCTCTCACTTCCCAATTCCCAAAGATGGCTGCCCAAAGATAATTATCCACTTTGACTACATACTATTAGTTTTAAGGTTTTTTTTTCTTTTTTAATTTTTTTTTTTGATCCCTCTTATACATTAAAGCTCTATTTAGTTGAGTAGAAAATACATTCTAGCAAAATTGTTATGTTCAATCACAAGTTCCTGTTGAAACATATTTATATCCAATCAAGCACTGCATAAGGGGGAACAGAAAAAGGGCAATTTTGAAAATTTTCTTACAACATATAAGTCTATAGGGACGATAGGAATCTATACAATCAGAAAAAGAAAATTCACCAACAATGTAATTAAGTACTCAACTTCTTTGCTTTTATTCGTATGTTTTGCAAAATGAATTAAAAAAAAACGAATAAGGAAAGGATCATACAGAGTTGCTAGGGATAGCCATGTTAATAAGGATCTTGTGTGTACAATTGAGGTGGCCGTTCATGTGATCAGACTCTTGTGCTAAAGACTTCTCACACTTTTCGAGTTTCGATTTTCGATTTTGACAAGATTTGTACCGCCTCTCCAAATTGACACCCATTTTTGTTGTTATGATTTACAAAAGAAGAGAAGCAATTCCCTGACAGCAATACTAACACCATAAACCCTACCCTGCACATCACTCCCTGCAAAAACCAGATTTAATTGAAAATGTAAGAAAGCAGAAATTTCAAAGTTAGTTACAAATATGGCTTAAGAAAAATAACCGTTACGGAAAAAACAGCATATGAATCGTCCTTCAAACTCTCTATCCCCGCCATTTTTCTTATTGTTTAGAAAAATAAAAATATAAAATAAAAAGCATATAAACGAAAAGTATATCTAATTTGCTGACAATTAAAACTACATTTTAAATGCATCAAGCAATTCACAAATTACAACCCAACCCAGATACAAATTAACCCAAAACAAGGAGAAATTAAAGGGAAGTATAATTAATTTTACCTAAAACGTCGATGGAGATGATTTGAAGGGCATATCATGGATAAAATTAACAAAATTGCGAATTTTAGGATGTAGAACAACTTCTTGGTGTTTAGTAATTGCATTCAAACTCATGGACATGGAGGATGTAAGAAAGAGAGAGAAAGAGAGTTGGGAGAACTTAAGCAATATGGACGGTTACGGGTTATGTTGCTCTTTTTGATCAATGATTTCATTTCATATGGAGAGGAGAGAGAAAGAGAGAGGGAACTTGAAGAGTAACTGCAACTGCCAACGGGCAAAAAGGGTTCAGTTTTTTCTGGAAAAAAAAAAAGATTCAGGAAGGTAATTTAGAGAGAATTAATTCCACTGTTGTTTCGGCTACTTATGACTGTTATGAGACATTAAATACCTTTTTTAATTTTCACCAAAAAAAAAAAAACCTTTTTTAAGGATATGAAACATTAATACTTCAATTTGCGTTTTTTTGTTTTTGTTTTTTTTTTATACATATATATATAATATTAATTTTTTTGGTCTAATATTTAATTTTTTTTAATATTTTGAACTTGTCATGCCAATCATTTGGATTTAATTTTAAGTTTGATCAGATGATTTGTTTAAAATTTTAGAATGGCATTGTGGAACAAAAATTTTGATGCCAGCTTCTCAAAACCTTTAGAATGGCAGCCAAAAGCTTGCAAATTTTTTTAACACCAAAAATGGGAAAAAGAAAAAGAAAAAAAAAACTCGACCTTGAACACAGATGTTCTGAAACACAATCAAGCAAGCTTCTGATGCCCATTTATAATTACTGTATCCTCGAATTCCCAGGCCTTCTCAAGGGAAAATGGAATGGAAGGGTCCATACATTTAGTGATCAGGTGATAAGCTAATACTACAGTAACAATTCTGCTATCTTTATGCTTTTGAATCTCATTGTTGCAAATCAAGATGACTGCATCCTGTGACACTGGCAAGTGCATATTTTTTGACGTACGAAACAGTACAGATACTGAAAGTTATACAGACCCGCCTTACAATCTCCACAGTACATAAATATGCAAATAAGCATGGCCTTACAAAACCTGGCTTTAAATAGTCTGATTCTTTCACAGCTACAACTCAACTATGCTATGACAACTTTATGATACCTGAATGCTTCACTGAATCACCACTTCAAAATTTCCAGTCACAAAATTGGCAAATAGATTTGCCAGGAGGGAAAAGTAGCACCTAAATGTAAGTACTAACTGCACACAAACAATAGCTAGATACACCATAATTTTATTATACGAACGCTAGGTGCTCTATCCACAACAAAAAATGCAGCTAGGCTACGACTGGCAAGCAAAAATCAGGTAACCAGCTAAAGCAAATGCATGCGCTCAACACATGGCTGCTGCAACCATTTGTTTAGGGGCTCTCCACAGCCCACAAAGCACCCAGAATTTCCATTTTCAGTGAAGAACGGGAAGCTGAACATATCCAGCAACTCCTGCACAGCATGTCTCACCAGAGAGGAACCAGTCACCCTGCTCCTCCGGCCCCACCCAGTCACAATGTCTATCCGACTCGGGCTGATACCCGATATGAGTAACTGTTGGCGAAACCAGGCGAGTGTCCTTGAAAGAGCAGTCACTGCAGTTCCATCTGACATGACATGAAGGTTGATCAGCCAATAGCATGAACTTTTTTCCTTCACAGCATCAGGGTACAAATTCTTCAGAGCAGCTACTTCCCAGACTGAGCCAGCTTCTTCCTTTAAACCGGATTTGTGGAAAAAATCCACCACAGCATCAACAAGTCCCCTTTTGCTCTCTCTGTCCTCACTATGCATATAGTCCAAGAACCTTCCCACATGGTCCCTTACATTCTGCCCATCAGGTCCAGGTGGTGGCATAGACAGCAGAAATGAATGGGCGGGATGACCTGTGATGGCCATCAATTGACTGCAAAAGGTCATGTTGAACGATGATTTCGCCTCTGTGCAGCAACTGAGGAGCAAAGTGTAAGTCTGGAGGGAAGGGTTGAGCCCCATGTGAACCATCCCTTGGAGTAAGTTATAAGCATCTGCTAGCCTGTGAGCTCTAAGGAAAGCACTAAGCAAAGAATTGCAGGTTGGGACATTGGGACACAAACCAGCTTTGAGCATAGCTTGATACCAATGTAGAGCTTTTTCAGCATTTCCAGCTTTGCCCCACAAGTCTACCAGAAGACCATAAACAGGCTCATCAGGCACCCAGTTCTTACTTTTCATCTCAGAGAATATTGCCTCTGCCTCCTCAAGATACCCACAATGCCCAAGGACTTCCATTACTATACTGTATGTGACTTTGTCAGGTTCATATCCGGCATTCTTCATATCACGATAGATCTGTAGTGCAACAGGATAGTTTCTGGCTTTTGCTTGCAAGGCAATCATGATGTTGTAAGTAACAAGATTAGGGACACAACCCTGATCAACCATCTCACAGAATAGCTTGTGGGCAGCAGCCAAATGGCCTGCCTTCCCAAGGCAGTTGATCATGACACTGTAAGTGAATGTATCAGGAGAAAGGCCTGCCTCTTGCATTTGCTGGTACATGCACAAGGCAACATCAAGATATCCTCCTTTGGCATGGATATCAATGAGCGTGCAGTAAGTGACACGGTCAGGTTGACAACTGGCTTCCTGCATTTGGTGGAAAACATCGACTGCTTCCTTCAAATAATTTGCATGCCCGTAACTATGAATGAGGCGATTATAGGTGACTACATTCGGTTCACATCCATCTTTCACCATCTGATCTAGCAAAAGGTTTATTGCATCGAACTGTCTAGCACGACCCAGGATGCCCACCATGGTAGTATACGTGTGCCCATCATGCTTAAAACCTACTCTTCGTTTCAACCAGTAGAAAAAGCCAATTGCAACTACATAATCTGGAATCTGTTTCAGAGCCTGATTTGCCTGATAAGCATCCATATGGAAGTTCAGATTATCAAGCGCTGCTTCGGCTGCAGGACCCCATTTCAGCCTTCTCAGTATGTCCAAGACACTTTCAACAACCTGGCCAGTGGTGGCATATTGCCTAGCAAATGGAGCAGTTCCCATCTGAGGTTTCAAATCCCTTGGGCGGTTGCTGATGTACTGTGGGACTCCGGCAGTAAAATTGACCTTGGAGTTCTGTACATTAGGACTGCTATGTTGTGTATACTGACTCGTATAAGTTTTGGATTTCTGTGGAATGTAATTCTTCTTGTCTGACGAATTAGCTTGAGTTCCTAAATAATTTTTCTTGCCCGACGACATACCCTTATCTCCATAACTTCTGCTGTCTGATGATATACCCTGAGTTACAACTGGATCCCCTATCTTGCTGCTTTCCTCATGGCTGAAATTTTTGGCAGGAGCATGGTTATCAATTTTACCTTTTCGCTGATATTTCATGGAAGAATTTGAAGCAGTCCTAGTCCCTGAAGAAGATTTCTCATATACATCATAAAGACTGTCCTTTTTTACAGATTTTACAGTTGTATGCCTGATGCTTGCATGAGGCCTAGTAGTAACCATGTAATTTTGTGAAGAAGCATTTGCTCCATTTCCATCTGTCAAAGGAATCTTGTAATTAGCTATATCAGACAGGAAACCTACTGCAGCGATACCTGCTTTTACCAACTGATCTGTTATGTGAGGTAATGATTCTACCGCATTTATGTGATCAGAATCCAAGCTGCTCGAATAACTTATAGAATCAGCTTTTCTCAAATTGCTAGAAAGAGGAACAGCTTCAGAAGAAGAAGTTGAGCGAGCAACATATTCTGGTTTGTGGGGAGCTGCGACTTTCACTGCATCGTTTGAGACAAGAGATTGCACCCGTATGGCAGGCGAGGACACAATGGCCGATGTTTTTGGCCGGAGCAGTGTACTCTGTCTCCTTGAGATGCATTTTTCATCATCAGCACAGGAACATGAGCTCCCATCCGATCCATTACATCTCGACCCACTGTATAATATGGATCTAGCACAATTGGAAAAGGTTGTGATCTGCTTGGCTCGAAGCATGGTCTCAAAATGTGGTTAGACCTGCAAGAAGAAGGTGTTCATGAATAAATACACGCTGACAATCTCAGGCCGGATGAGACTGTCTCAACGTTATTGCACATGAATTTAAATAAAACCCTTCAAAAGACAGAACAGAGAAGAAAATGACACTGCAAACCACTGCTGGCTCATGCTAGAAACAATCTATGCAAACCATAGTGAAGAACATAGACTATGCGGAAAAAGTAGGCACCAAAGCTCATCCATTCCAAATATATCCAATTATGTTTGATTCACAGATTCAGTATGACTGCAGAGACATGCCACACGCATGACTCCAGACCTAGGATTCTAGGAATGAAATGAACAATATTTACTAATACAAATTACATTGATAATGCATCTATGGATGGACAAAATATCTGACAAAGTGGAAACTTGCTTATTTATCAGCAATTCGAGGGAAAGAGGTCCAGAGAAAATGGCCATCTAAAATGACGCATAATTGATAAACATGTGGCAATTGATTCTCCTCATACAGAACACCGAAAATCTAATAAAGAAGCATAATGCAAACTCCCTGCATGTCACGCTCCAAAAAGCAAAATTACATCAACTTAGCATGTTCACCTATATCTGAATATGTCACATTCAAATTATCCTTCCCAGCCTGATCAGATACTTTTCAAGCTACAATCATCTTGCATGCTGGATATTATTGTCCATAAAAACACTTATGAGTGCCACATTGTTTATCATTGCACTCACAAACCACCTCCACCACAACTAAAAATGAAGAGACTGAAGCCCACTTCATCTTGAACAAGGGCTTTGACAATTATCCAACAATCTTCAGGTTGTCAATTTAGTATTTATCATAAACGCCGTTGCTTCTGTACTTCTTCATACATCCTTTGTCCAACTACCCGCTAATCCTCCCTCAAACTCACACAAGAAAGAAACTTTTGATTCTCCCAACATCAGCTTAGACCATGATCATCAATCTCTACAGTAGAGAACTTTCCCGGATCAAGTTTTTCCCTTTAACTTATCAAAAAACAACCCAATTATACATGGCTTTAAAATTACAAGTGCACAGTACTTCAAAACCATGTGATGGCTCAAAGCCTCTGAGAAAATGCAGTTTCTCAGTAGGCAACATGAAATGAAAGGATAAAGAACAATGTCAGGATAAATATGACCCATCAAACAAGGTATGTTGATATATATGTCCGTCAACTCTGACTACATATGTGGTTTTGGTCTGATAGTACTTTGCTTTTCATAGTTTCATCTCTTTGAACATCTTTTCAATTATCTGAAACATAGTACTCTCCTTGTTCAGGGTTGATGCCTACAGTTCTATATTCTTTTTATAGATAACATGGGTATCTGGCTTTTCCCGACTAATTCCATGGGGCCTGAAGTTAACGACCAAGAAAACTTCCAATGGCCCTGAGGAGGCTCGAACATGGGACCTCTGGAACAATCTCAGAGGTCTTACCAACTGAGCTACCTGCTCAGGTCGATGATACTTATAGTTCTTGGTTGGGATAAAAAGTACAAGTAACAAACATTCATGTTGATATATATCTTTGAAAATTTCATCAGAAACACATGAAGCTCGAAATTTGACATAACTAAAACCCTGAACTTTTAATAAAAGAGAATAAGCAAAAGGAAAATACAAAACAAGGGAGGGTCTTTCAGAAAACAGCCTCTCTGTCAATGTAGTAAGGCTGCATACATCTTGACCTTCCCTCGCCCTGCACTCGGCAGGATCCACACTAGGTTGTTGCTGTTGAAACAAAGACAGAATAAGAGGAAGATCCTGAACAGCATGTTGATAGCAGCTCTGATTTTCAGCTCCTACCAACGATCATCTTCAAATTGTCACCAAAATGAAATGTATCCCAAAAAAATACAAAAAATCAGTCCTGGGTTACAAAAGCACAGGGCACACATCAGTAAACCTGGCTTTTCATTCAGACAACACCTCCATTTTTCTAAACCAGCTGAAAAACACCATAAAGAAACAAACCTGGACCAAAAAAACAACAAAATTGCTCACCATTATACCCCCATTTCCCCATCAAAACAGGTGAAATCTACCAATTGGGAGTTCCAAATACAATAATCAATATAGAATAACCCATTTAACTAAATGATTGGAAATCTCCAAAAGATTCAAACTTTACATTAAAGATTCAAACTTACAATGACCCAAATTGAAACATTAACAAAATCAGAACACTTAAAGAGTCAAAAGAAGTTACTGGGTGATATTAGAGGCGAAAGAAAAGAGAAGCACCTGAAGTGGCATGTGGGTAATTTAGAGTTTCCACCAGGAGAGAGAAAAAGAGGGTGGCAGGGTGAGCGGCGCACAGGAGCTTCTTCTTCTTCTCCACCCTCCTCTGTAGTCAACCCGTGAGTTTTCCAACCAAGTTGGGGAGCTGTTAGCTTTAAGCCCTGCTGAGTTTTGGTTTGGCCTCTTTTCACGGCCTAAGGCTTGTGGTTGCCCTACTTTTCTTTTCTTTTTTTTTTTTAATGTCTCACTTTTGCTTTACACTACTACTAATTTATCATCATTAATATAGAGTATATAGGTTTTTTCTTCTTCTTTACAAACATTTTTTTTGTATGAACGTGGCCTGTTGCAAGTGCCTGTTTTTTCTCTGGTCTTATTTTCTTCTTGTTTGAGGGGTTGGGATCTTATGTGATCACTAATTCGCCTACTGTTCACATTTAACTTGTTGTTTGACAAGATTTTAGAGATTTTTTTTTTGGTTGCGTGTTCACCAAGTGGGACTATGACTATCATAAATATCAATGACCTTTTCTTTTTTTTCCTCCTTTTCATAAACAATAGCTCTACGTAAGATGGGAGCCGATGTAACCAATGAATTAATTTGGAAAAATTATTGGAAAAACAATATTATGTATTTTTAGGAATGGATCATTGAAGATTTTATTGTCTTCCGAATGCACACTTGGCTGCATTTTTCTCGCAATTATGTTATCACGTTAAACTTTTTATGTCAATTTTAAATGAAAATATAATCTCACCGAAGATATCAAAACAAATATACTAAAATATTTCTCACATTCCTAACTTCATAACTTTAGTTATGGTCAAAAGTTGATTTTATAATAAAAATTGACTATAATTTCCCAATAAAAAAAGGCACTAGTATAAAATTTTAAAAACATAAGCTAACAACCTACTATTTATACAAAACGATTTGGACTATTTTCCCTCTCTTATCCTTATTCCATAATGGTTTAATCTCAATTATTACATTGTATATAAATTTTGCATACTGCAACTGCAATATTGTATAACAATTCGAACTTAATATTATAGTTGTCATGAAAGAATAGAGTTACCTCATCCATGAGGTAATTGACAAAGAAGACTTTAATCACATACTCCTTACGAAAATAACCATTTGCTTACATAATCTTGTCAAAATTTGAGATTTGCATTCAAACCGAAATGGTTAATCACATATGATTTGCATCGAAGCTGTGGAGGGGTAGATTAGTTTAGTCAAACGGCCCAGGTGGTGCATATCCAGCACAAGTGCATAAAGGGTCACCACACTAGAACGTGGCTCTCTAGATTACCAGTTACCACAGTAACCAGTACAATACTATACTATATACTGTCCTACGTGGCCTAAATTATTACCTCCCATTTTCGGCTTTCCATCCAAAATAATAAAAAATAAAAAATACACATTCAGATGGGGACAGTTCTTGTGCATCAAGAAAATAAACCCAAATTTGCCTGCGACCCAAAATATTCGGCCAGGGAACTGGAGCCCCTTTGATCTCGGTGAAATTTAACCTTTTCTTTTTCCCTTTTCACGTTTCTTGTTTGCTACTCCAAGCTTCTCTGCCATCTTTGACTTTCATTTATTTTTATTTTACTACTACTTGTTTATCAGATACACGTAACCACATAGTACGATGGTCAAAAAATAAAAATTTCAAAAAAAAAAAAACAAACAAAAAAAAACCCACAGTATTACTAGGAATCATTAGTAGCGAATTGATAAGATGGTCTTTTCGTAACTTTTGATAAGACAATGTCACTTTTCCATAAAATTAAGGTCACTATATTTCTAATAAGAGATATATTAAATGAAATTCATGAGATATAAATAAATTTGGATTTTCCCATAAATCACAAAGTAACGAACTTCCCAAGGTTGTACTACGAGCTAAATCCATAAATTCGTTGTTTTACTGTTTCATACAATGACAACTACCAAATGTGTTATACACATCATGAACTCAATTCAAAGCAAACCAGTTTCGTAGACAGTAAAGAAGCTCTCGCCTAAGTAGCTCCCCCGTGAAGATGTCAAGAGCCTTTAAAAATGTCTCACAAAACGAAAACAGAGCCAAAAAAAATCTAGCAACTCCTAATTGTGTATTGAATTGAATAAAATCCAGCTGTTTTTTTTTTAAAAAAATTTGTGTTGCAATTTACTTACAAGAATTTACAACTGATCACTATTGACAAATCAAGTATTAAGGGAATTAAATAGTGAATTTCTAATCCCCATATTTTTATTCAATTATTTATTTTAGCATAAGAATAATGAACTTTAACATTGCCCAAAAGTCTCTTATGAGACGATCTCATATACATGGTATTACTTTAATGACTTAAGTTTCATAAACCATAATTTTTTTTTAATATATCACGTCAATCGGTATATTTCAACGAGTAAATATTAACTCATTAAGAATTTTCAGAAAAAAAGAACATACTATAAAAATGAATCTATCGTGCACTAAAATTGGATCATACACACTATTGTATTGGCACGTGTTCTGCATGTCGATCACCATATCCAAAAGTTAATGCCAAATTAACCAATTAATAAGGATAATGAACCACGTTATCTAATTAAATTAGGATACTTGGAACATATAAATATTTTTTTTGAGTGAAAGATACATGAACCATAATTAAACTTAAACTAAACTATGCTGAAAACTAGATACAACGAATTTAATAAGGAAAAGTAGTCACAAGTAATAGATGCATAAAGTCTTCTAAAAAAAAAAGAAGTAATAGATGCATAAAGACTTTAAAACTAACGGATAAATTCACGTATTATGCATCTCAATCTTCAAAGTGATTTCGTACCCCAACAAAAATACATGATTCATGGAGATCGAGCAATATGGTAAATTGGTAAAATAATGTGAACAAGGGAAACTAATTTATCTACATGGATCAAAATAATCGTTGTCATATCACATTACATGACACACAAGTAATATTATATAAAAAAATATTTAAACCAAAGAGAGATAAGAACCAATAGTAGTATATTGACTATTAATAAAGGTAGGTAAATAAATTTATGGACTACATAAGTACACAAATGTGCAAATGTGTTGGTTGATAGAGTATATCAAGGTGTGGGAATATATCATTTAACTAATTTTGTGATTAATTATTTAAAATATAAAAAATATAAATTAATTTATCCATTTAAATCCAAAAAACTGTTATCGCATGTCACATAAACAACTTTATAGTCCACATAGCACAACTTTGATTTTGTACGGATAACTCTATTTTAGTTATTATATACACTATTAATAAATCATTAATCTATTTTTTTGATAACATTCAAAATATATTTTCTAATGATAAACTACAAGCCCGTGCATCGCACGGGGCATACACCTAGTATATATATATATATATATATATATATATATATATATATATATATATATATATATATATATATATATATATATATATATTTGAAAACCTCACAAAGTAAAACTCAAGAGTTACCTGGTGCAAAACAAGATGGCGCAATGGGGTGACATACCAAAGGATGTCGCCGTTAAGATTGTTGAGCATCTCCAGTTCCATGAAGACTTCATGGCCTTCAAAGGTGTGTGCACTAGTTGGAGATCAGCCAGTAACAAAGATGCCAAATTTCGTGCTTGCGTCCCCACGGAATCGCTACCATGGTCCTCATCAATGGCTTTGCCTCACGACCATCACGAGCTTCCATGGCTCATGGTACCCGATCATCACCTCAATGATCATAATGATGATGACGATGATGATAACTCACTTAACAAGAACAACAACCGTGTGATCTACAGCCTATGCCACGGTACGATGTTCCACTTAGAGCTCCCTCCCATTCCCTGCTATTATATAAATGGTGATCAACTAGTACAAAAAGATGGCTTAGTTTTATCTTCGCGTGGATGGCTGCTTTCTCTCACTATGGAGGACATGTATGATCTAAATCTTGATCTTCTCAACCCTTTTACCGGAGAACATATACAACTCCCACCATTCGAGATTTTTAGCCAAGCTTGGGGAAGAGTTGCCCCCTTTATGTTTGATGTGTCACTCATTTAGAAATTTATATTGTCTAGCAGCCCATTAAATGATGATGATGATTATTCTGTAGCCCTCATCTTGCAGGAGCCTTATCTGAATCTCTCTCTCCAGTTTGAAATCGTCGTATCCTGGAAGAACGGTGATGATCACTGGGTTCAGTTGGGGATGCTCGAGAATGATAAAAGTATGCCGTACCTTAAATATTGCAGTGAAATCACTTTCTACAAAGGAGAATTTTACGACGTTGATGATTATGGTAATCTTTTAGCTTTTGGACCTGGACAAGCTCTTCGTCTCTTGGTTGCTAGATTCGAAGACCAGGGCCTCTTCTCCCCCAGTTATGGTTATAGACAGCGTACACTTTTCTACTTGGTTGAATCAATTGGGAGACTGTTGCTTCTCTGTAGGGTGAAAACGATAATTGAGGAGGAACAACCTTACTACAAGACTATAAGGTTTTTGAAGTGAATGTGGAGAATGGAGATGCTAAGAAAGTGCACAACTTAGGAGATAGAGCAGTTTTTGTGGGGACTAACTCTTCTTTCTCTGTGAAAGCATGTCCAGGCCATGGTTGTAAGCCTAATTGCATTTATTATACTGATGATTATAGGCACCTCTATTACTCTGCCTCAGATGAATTCGATAGTCGGGGCAAAGATAGTGGCATTTACAATTTAACAACTGATGAAGTTGAGAATTGTAGTTACCATGTCAATTCATTAGGTGTAAGTGTGAGTGATTCTATGCGCCCCATGTGGCTCGAATCTCCTGCTTCTAGAATTACCATGTTCGATCCTTTATCATGCCCTTCATGATTTCACACCCCCTGCAATATTTAAAGTGATGCATAGTACTCAAGTATTTTGTTCATGTATTTGATGTCGCGTAATTAATAAAGATCATTCTTTAGATTGAGCTCCTACTTTTATACAGTTATGTTTTAAAGTTTTTTTGGGGGGTGAGAAAAGGGTAATTAACAATGCTTAGAATAATGTTTGCTCCTAAACCTCTCGGTAGTGTTGAAAATCAAATTTGTCCGACAGGTAGTCTCTCACTGGTCACAATTTACAAAGGTAATCACTGGCAGTCAGGTATTTCCTTTCTGTATGAAAAGAATTCTATATGGTGGATTTACAGGTAATTGATTTCTGTTTGATATGGAGGTATTACTTTGGAAGGCACTGATTTCGCGAAGGATAATGGGAATTTCACCAATAGCCTCCCCTATAATGTAGAGGCAGAAAGTTGGTTCTGCCCCTGCTGTGGCCTTTGGGCTGCATATTCTGATGTTCACAGTTGGGAAGACCTGAACAAAGATATTTATATTCTATCTAGCAATGGTGGGTACTGAGTTGTTGGTTCAAGTCGTTGCAATGGTGCTTAAGGAGTTGTTAGTCTACTAGTCAGTGCTGTTGGATTGTCTAAGTTTGTAACCTTGCCTACTTGCCTGTGTCCACTATAACTGTGTTATATCCTTCATTCTACCAACTGTCTGCTACGATTCATGTTCCCTTAAGTAATACATGTGTTTCCACTAAATGACTCGTTCTGAATGAGAGGTTGGCTTTGACTGGCCACATTCACCAGTCACTGCCTAGTTCTTGAAACAATAATAGTGTTTTGTTTTTTGTAAGTAGGCCAGATAATTAAAATGCATATACGAATTGCTAAGGGGGTCAGATTGGCTTCTCAATGTGTTTGCCTTGCCTACATTTTAAAGATTGCCTTGGATTTTCTTTTTTTGTTGCTGTGCATTCAGGTCTGCAATATATATAATTATCTACGCTCTTGGTGATGATGAAGCCAACAGCAAAGACAAGCTCACACACTCCTCACAACTATAATGAAACTTCAATTTTATCCATAACACATCCATCAAACCATCACTACAGTCACATTTCTCCATAGTCTTCTTCTATGCACCCCCAAGATTCCAATAAAATCACAACTTCTTCAAACTTGACTAACATTTAGATAGTTGCCTAACTGGAGTTTGCAGTTGGCACCGAAATCAGCATGTTTTTTTTATGGTAGTGTATAGTTTCTTTGAGACATTGGTCAAAGTAATGAGAAACTGATGGAAGTACTTCTAGTTTTGTGGAGGAGTGTAATGGAAAGATAGTGCATTCCAAAGATGAAAATTTAAAAATTTATATGCATCGACTTCTTATTATAATTTTTAAAAGAAGAACAACACTCCCAGGGGTTCTGGGGGAGATTTTAAAGCAGAAGCACCAAGTAATTTGAGATTACAGAATTATGATTTATTTGTGGCTTGGAAAACTAAATCAATTATGTATCATTGTCTTTCTCAGAAGTAGCACTGAAAAACAGCTTTTATGTTTGGAAACAAGCTCTAACTTTTTAGAATGTGCATGGCAGGGACGCAGGGTTTCAGTGGAACAAAATTTGGTACGTCCAACTTTTTGTTGTATGATACAGGACCTCCCTTACAGCATCTTGGATCCAATTTTAGATACAAGACCTGTCCCTGATAATTAGATTTGGAAATAAGTTAGATAGTTGGAAACTTAGAAATGTTTTGGAAGGCAGGGTGACTCAATTAAGAATCACTGTGAAGAAAGTAATTGGGCGACTCGGTGTAGTATCAAGAATAAGGAGAATAGGGGTTACGAAGATTGCCAATAATTTTTTTTGAATATGGCCCCCTGCTACTTGAAAATTATGATAGTCCCCTGTAAGCCAAATGGCGGGCTCTGTGTGGATATGGCAGTCCTTGTTTCTAAAACTTCATTCGTGATTCCTGGCATCTTAGATTTTCGTAGGAGTTTTGCTTGAAAAATAAATATAAGACGTCTTTGCGGTTGATATCCAAGATTTTGATGACCTCCAAAATAAAAATGGTTCGATAAACATGGTTTTTCCCCAAGGCCTTCGGAAAATTTGGGAACTTTTTTAAAAATATACGGATCTGCCTTTTGAGTTTCTTGGTTTGTTAGTAAAGGTTAATCCAACAGAATGTCAATGACAATTTTGGAGAAAGCTTTAGTAGTTGGCAGGCAGGATGACTTTGATAAATCAGCACTGCAAAGAAAATTTAGGTGGGTGAGAAGGAACATCAACAAAGATAACGAGATCAGAGGTATCTGCATAGCTGATTTGAAATTTTGGAATAAGGCCCTTGTTAAGCCAAAGGGTGGAACAAGTTTGGAGATCTAAGTGCAGCATTTTAGAAAATAGTTGTCGATGAAATATATGATGATGCTGGGTTTCCATTAAGTTTTAAGCTTTTGCTGTGTGGAAGGCATTGATGGTTACGCACACCAAAATGCTAGTAATGCCTTTTCCATTATACTAAAATTGATTCCATAAATATATGGATATACTGAGGGAATGTTCTAACCTCCAACATATATCTTGGAAAGAGCATAAAAAACAATAACTTGATGGAACGTATGCACTCCATGTTGTTGGATCCTTTCAATAAAATCAACTAAATACAGTAACATGTTTTACCTGTAGCACTGGCCAAAATGCTGGGAGGCTCGTTAGTTGCCAGTAAGTTGCATACCCTTTTCTCATATCAGCTTCATGGTACCTGTACAAGAAGAAAGAGGTCATAAACCATTACTTTTCGGCTTCCCGTGTTCTGTACATCCCATGCTTTTCAAACCAAACAAAATGGAACCTCTCAAGTCTCAACTAAGAAAAATCAAGAAACACAATGTAATACCACGCACCACGTCTGAGATAATTATCGACAGCAACATAAGCAAATAGCAAAGTGAAACATCCTCCAGTATTCGTTTTCAAAGAAGATATAGCCTTTCATTAATTACTCATAGAACGAATCGACCCCTACACAGCATCAAAACATTTCAGTGACAAAATAAGTACCCCAGGAATCCTCAAGAACAACAACCCAGTATATCCCGCCGAGGGCAGGGTTTGGGGAAGCCAAGATATACGCAGCCTTACCCCTTACTAGTCACCTAGCAGAGAGGCTGTTTACGAAAGACCTCCAGAAAAAGTTTTTTTTTAAAGCTTTAAAAACATCTAAAAGTATATACCAGGAATCCTCAACACATGCAAATGGAAGATACTACACTACAAGCAATTGACAACCTACCAGCAGCACTGCCAGCGGAATATTTGATCCACCTCCTTGTCACCACATCCTGTTGGTTCCTAGTAGATTCAATGAACTCCTCATGCTCCCTTACATGTGAATACACCAGTAAGATAAACTTGCCACTGAATCCTCAGAGGTTTACTGGACCCTATTCAAAAATAATCTCCTCACCATAACTAGATGTGCTTGCATCTGTTGTCTCTTCCTCCATCACTCCATAATGTTCATAGACTTTTTCACTGATCCCGAGTCATAAATTCTTCTTGCAACAAGCCAATAGACCATCTTATTCAACAAGTAAAGGACTTCTTTGAATATCAAGCTAACATCATAAAAAAGGTATACATGTTATCACCTGCAAAATAATGAGTGATTCTGCAGAAGAAAAATGAGACGCTTTTTTGGGGGTGTTGGAGGATAGAGAATTGTTTGAGTAAAAAGTACTTGACCTGATCTTGTTCCTATGCTTCAAAGTTCAAAGAGCATCCCAGGCATTACCTGTTACCTTAACGTTGATCCATGCCTCTGGTAATCCACATGGTGCATTGAATGCAGGGAAGAAACATTGCCCCAGGTCTTCATCTAGACTAAGCAGCTAATTTTTGTAAGTTCCTTGAGTGAACCTGTTTCTATGAAACAAGTCCCCCAAGAACTCTATGTTGCACTACAGATTGTGGTCAAGAAAAGAACAAAAATTAGTAAAAAAAGGACACTACCCTTTGTGACATCAGATAGGAGGCCAAATTTTAGATGATGAACAGATAGGGAACATATAGAAGGCTGAATTTATATGATAAACAGATTGGGAAATATAGCAACCTTCGCAAAATGAGTAGAAATGCGAAATTACTTTCGTTTTATGAGAACAGCTTATGACGTGATTTTTTGAATATAAGTGCTTAAAAGCTAAAGTAGCATGCGTAGCTCAAACAGATTCACCCTTGCATGCACGTCAAATTGTCGAATTTCAGAAAGTCACAGAAACCGCCCTTTCAAAATCTGTACAGTTACTTTTCAAAAAAAAAAAGAAGAAAAAAAACTGTATGGTCTCGCAATACGAGAAGGCTGAAAGAGAACATGATTCCCACAGTAAAAAGACAAAGCAAATACAGCAGAACCAATACCACATGAACTAAATTATTCTCAACAACCATAAGAATACCTGGATAATGACTCTACAAGTGTGAGTGTAGAACCATTTTAGTCCTAGGACAAGTTATAACTCTAAAAACAGAGCAATGATCAGTGATGGCAAGAGGGATTAATGGTCTGAGAAGATTCAGGAAGCACCCAGTCAATTGAGATTCAAGGAATGAAAACAGAAAATTTACATGTAATAAGGGTAGTTTTGATCTATAGAAGGAAATTTGGAGGTCAGAACAACGAATTAAGTAATTAACCCACCTTACGTTGCCTGATTTAGGTAGAATGTAGATTCTGCCAATTCCGGGCACAACGGATAGATTGTTTATGAAGAATGCAGCATTTGATAGTCAAGCAAACACCTGAAACAGATGAAGTTGTTCAGTTTTCATAGAAATAAATAAGATAAAATACATGCACAGCTATCAACCTCGAAAAAAGAAGTGAGATGAAGACTAATATTGAGTCTTGGACAATACCTTTCAGACAGTACCCCAAATGTCTGCCAAACCTTAAAATATTTGCGTTGGGAGAGCAGCTTCGATATCTCCAACAAAAACCTATATATTATGACAGAATTAAATACAACATATAAGTTTACATGTCATATCCGAGACACTAACAACATTTGGAGCTTGCCTGTAGCCCTAGCCACAATGGTTGGAGGTTCGTCAGCTGCCCGTAATGCATGCCCTTTTTTCATATCAGCTTCATGATACCTACACAAAAAATTAGAGTTCAAACAACCATCACTTTTCTGCTTCTTTTTTCCAGTACATTCCATGTAATTTAAATCGAACAAAATGATAACTCTCTCTCCAACTAAGAAACATCATGAAAAACAATCATATACCATGCACCATGTCTGAAATATAACTGGAGAGCAACATAAGCAAAGTGAAACATCCTCCGGTACTCCTTGTTCTCAAGAGAATAAAGGCCTTCATGAACTACCCATAGAACGAATCAATCCCTACATAGCATCAAAATATTTCAGTTCAACATAAGTATCCCTCAAATCCTCAACACATGCAAATGGAACTAACTACAAAACAAGGAAGTTACCATCACCGATGCCAGCAGAATATTTGATCCAATTTCCAGTCAATCTGTTCCTAGTAGATTCAATGAATCATCATGCTCCATAATCTTCCAGAGCACGCGAAGCAGCAGCTTTGTATTGTGGGTTACCAGTTAATCTTGACAACACGCCAATTTCAAGAATTAGGGATCCTGTTCAGTGAATACATCAGCAAAACAAACTTGTCACTAAATCCTCGGAGGTTTCCATCACTTAGGGATCCTGTCACGCGAAGCTGCAGCAATGTATTGATTCACATGTCAATCAATAGCAAATTAATATGAGTGATTCTGCATAAGACATTTGAGACCTTTTTTTTTGGTGGGGGGAAGGGAGGACAGAGAATTGCTAGACTAAGGAGTACTTGATCTGATCTATATACTATGCTTCAAAGTTCAAAGAACATCCCAGGCATTACCAATTACTTTTTAGGTTGTTGCACGCATGTGGTAATCCAGATGTTGTATTGAATGCAGGTAAAAAACTGTAGCCCCAGGTCTTCAGCTAGACTAAGCAGCTGAAGGTTGTAGTTCCTTTTTGTGAACTTGTTTCTAGCATCAGATGCAAGTCCCTCAATAACTATTTATGTTACACTACAGAATGTAATCACAGGAAGAACGAAAATTGATAAACTTCAAATGACACCATCCTTCAAACAGTCCATACAATGAAGTGATGAACCAATTAAGAAATATAACAAACTCCACAAAACTAGTAGAAATGAGGAATTACTTTCTTTAAACAAGGAATAAGTTCTTAATAAAAGCTAACATAGCAATTCCTCATATAGATACACCCTTGCATTACATCCACATCATATATTAGATTATCAGACTATATGTAGTTACGTGTTACGCGATATGAGAATACTGAAAAGACAAACATGATCCCCACAGTTAGAAGACAAAGCAAATACACCAGAACCATATGAAATAAATTATTCACAAAACCACAATAATACCTTGATATACCAGCAACGAAGGCCAAATTACCGAACACATAAATTCCCCAAATATAGGATTCAATAGCAATCAATAAAATGCAATCGAGAAATAAACTAAAATATATAAATGATTCAATTTGCAATCAAACAACATATATAATTCCACCAACAAAGTGCAATCGATTAGTAAAGTAATAACAAACCCCCATACAACTTCAATTAAAAATCCCATAAACATTAAAGTTATTATTTACCTCTGAGATTGTGGATCATCTGGTTATCGTTGAACATCAGAATCACGTTTCCTTCAGAATTAGGGTTAGGGTATTTTTGATTATTTGGGCTTATGAATTTGGGCGCGCTGAGAGCATTATTATATAGGATGATGTGGAGGGGTGTTATGTTTATGGCGGTGGAGTTTCGCAACGGCTCTTTTTTCTACTTTAGTCGTTTTCTTAACTCTGACTATGTCAAACAATTTTCGCCAAAAGGGTTATTTAGTAGTCAACGCGTTTTCTTTTTTTTGTCCTTGAGAAACGCGTTTTCTCTATGTACGGAATAGTCTCGCGTTTTTCTTTTCGTAATTTTCTGGGCCGGGTTGCGATTAGAACACTCCAAGATGACCTGCAATCAGGCCCATCAGTATAGGCCCATTTCTTGTTCTGGGCCGTATTGTGGACTCAACTTGGGCTTTAGCATTTGCAATTTACGAAGGCCTCACATAAGCCACGCAAATATTAAAGTTAAGTTATACAAAACTTGTGTGGACTTAGTCCATGGTGGACCAATACTTGAAGTCACCCCCTATTTCACCTGGAGTCACCCCTATTTCACCTGGAGTCACCCCTCAAATTTATACTTGGCACCACCCCTATTTCACCTGGAGCCAAAATAGGCATCAACTTTTGCCCTATATCCATGAAACAACACTCTTTCAGAAATTTATCTTGTCCACCACCCCATCATCAGATGATAATGATAATGATAATGATGACGATAATGATTATGCTGTAGCTATCATTTGTCGCGAACCTTATCTTAATCTGTCTCTCCAGTTTGAAATCGTGGTATCTTGGAAGAAAGGCGATGATCATTGGGTTCAGTTGGGGATGCTCATGAACGATAAAGATTGGCCGTACCTTGATCTTTGCAGCGACATCACTTTTTACAAAGGAGAGTTTTACGCCGTTGATAATCATGGAGATCTTTTAGCTTTTTTTACCTGGAGAAGCTCTTCCTCGCCTGGTTGCTGGATTCGCAGACAGGCACCTCTTCTCCCCTAGTTATGATGAATTTGATAAAGATAGACCACAGTGTACACTTTTCTACTTGGTTGAATCAATGGGCCAATTGTTGCTTCTCTGTAGAGTCAAAAGAGTGATAGATCAGGAGGACCAGCATTACTACAAGACAATATCATTCAAGGTTTTTGAAGTGAATGTGGAGAATGGAGATGCTAAGGAAGTGCACAACTTAGGTGATAAAACACTATTTGTGGGGACTAACTCTTCTTTCTCTGTGAAAGCAGGTCCAGGTCATGGTTGTAAGCCTAATTGCATTTATTATACTGATGATTTTAGGTACCTCTACTCTGGCCGATATGCATATGATAGTCAGGGCAAAGATAGTGGCATTTACAATTTGACAACTGATAAGGTTGAGAATTGTACTAACCATGTCAATTCATTAGGTGTAAGTGTGAGTGATTCTATGCGCCCCATGTGGCTCGAATCTCCTGCTCCTAGAATTACCAAGTTCGATCATTTATCATGCCTTTCATGATTTCACACCCCCTGTAATATTTAAAGTGATGCATAGTACTCTAGTATTTTGTTCATGTCTTTGACGTAGCGTAATTAATAAAGATCATTCTTTAGATTGAGCTCCTACTTTTATACAGTTTTGTTTTAAAGTTTTTTTTGGGGGTGAGAAAAGGGTAATTAACAATGCTCAGAATAATGTTTGCTCCTAAACCTCTCGGTAGTGTTGAAAATTAAATTTGTCCGACAGGTAGTCTCTCACTGGTTACAATTTACAAAGGTAATCTATATGGTGGATTTACAGGTAACTTATTTCTGTTTGATATGGAGGTATTACTTTGGAAGGCACTGACTTCGCGAAGGATAACGGGAATTTCACCAATAGGCTCCTAACCTTTTGGTGTGCCATGGCTTGTGGACTCCCCTATAAAGTAGAGGCATAAAGTTCTGCCCCTGCTCTGGCCTTTGGGTTACGTATTCTGATCTTCTCATTTTAGGGAAGACCTGAACAAAGATGTTGATATTCTATCTACCAATGGTGGGTACATAGTTGTTGGTCCAAGTCATTGCAATGGTGCTTACAGACTTGTTAGTCTCCTAGTTAGTGCTGTTGGATTGGCAAAGTTTGTAACCTTGCCTACTTGCCTCAGTCTGATATGATTCATTTTCCCTCAGTCTCCACTATAGTTTGCTCCCTACATGCATTCTGAATGAGAGGTTGGCTTTGACTGGCCACATTAACCAGAAAAAACTTTAGTAGTTGGAAGGCAGGGACCGCAGGGTGATTTCGATAAAATCAACATTGCGAAGAAAATTTAGCTGGGTGAGCACTGAGCAGGAACATCAACAAGGATAAAGAGAACAGAGGATTCAGCCTTGCTGATTTGAAATCTTGGAAGAAGGCCCTTGTTAAGCCAAATGGTGGAACAAGTTTGGAGATCTAAGTACAGCAATTTGGAAAGAAGTTGTCAATGAAGAATATGATGATGCTGACTTTCCATCTTTAAGTTCTAAGCTTTTGCTGTGTGGAAAGGCACTGGATGGTTATGCAAACCAGAATCCTAGTAATGCCCTTTCATTATTCAGATCTGCTTGCAAGTCTTAATTAAATGAATAAAGACTTTCGATGTTGAATCCGAAATTGTTTTCCATTTGTAACTAAAATTAATTCAATAAATATATGATATTTTGAGGATGGTGTAATCTCCAACATATAGTTTAGAAAGACCATAGAAAACAAAACCATGTTGGGAAATATGCCCTAAAGATAGTTGTATAATTGGAGTTTGCTGTTTGCACCAAAATCAGTAGGGTTTTATTAATCACAGTGAAATCAGCATCAGATTGATCGTAAGATAAGGCAAAAGGGATGGCAGTGCATAAATTCTTTAAAGACATTGGTCAAAAGTAACAAATGGAGGCACTTCTAATTTTCTGGAGGAGTCAGGAGGGTAACGAAAGTTGGTGCAATCCAAAGATGAAAAAAAATAAAATCATATGCATCACTTTCCATTATGATTTTTTAAAATAAGAACCAACTATCAAGGGGGTCTGGGGGATATTCTGTAAGCACCCAGTCAATTGAGATTAGAGGAATGGATACAGAAAATATACATGCAACAAGGCCATAAGAAAAGTGCTGATCTTTTAATCAAGATATTTGGAGATCTAAGCAACAAACTAATTAACCAACCTTTTGTTGCCTGATATAGGTGGAATGTAGGGTCCAATACAGGGCCGGCAAATTGCAATGGATAAATTTTTCTGTAGGATGCAGCATTTGATGCCCAAGCAAACACCTGAAACAAATCAAGTTGATCAGTCCCAATAAAAGAAAATGGCACAGCCATCAAGCTCAAAAGATGAAGCAACATTTAGGCTAATGTTTGGAGCCTTGGATAATACATGAATACCTATTCGACAGTACTCCAAATATCTGCAAAAACCTTGAAAATTTTGCAGAGGGAGGAACTTGCAGCTTCGATATTTCCAACAAAAACCTATGTACCATGGCAGAAGTAGTTGAGAAGACTGAAAGATAACAAGATCACCGCAGTAAAAAGACAAAGCAAAAACACCAGAACCAATAGCCATAAGAGCCAAAGTATTCTCAGCAGCCATAAGAAATCTGGATAATAACTCTATTAGTGTGACTGCAGAACCATTTGATTGTCAAGCAAATACCGGAAACAAACCAAGTTGCTCAGTTTCAAAAAAATAATTGACGAGCAAAAAAAAATGAAAAGTTTCAAAAAAATAATAATAATAAAGAATAAATTTAAAACCTCAAAGGTACCAACATCAAAAGATGAAGTAACATAGAAGCCACTCCTTTGAACCTTGGACAATACCTTTCCGACCAGTAGTCCAATCGAAAATATTGCGGTGGGAGGAAAATACAACTTCGATATCTCCAACAAGAACTATGTATCATTTCAGAGTGATAACCAGATAATAACAACATCGAACTTGCCAGTAGTCCTGGCCAAAATGCTTGGAAGCTCGTCAGTTGCTAGTAAGTTGCATGCCTTTTTCTCATGTCAGCTTCACGATACCTATACAATAAGAAAGAGTTCAAACACCATCACCTTTTGGCTTCTTCTGTCCTGTACATTTCATGTGTTTCAAACCAAACCAAATGGAAACCCTCAAACTAGAAAACATCAAGAAAAACACAGTGTAATACCATGCAGTCCATGTCTGAAGTATTTCTCGACAGCAACATAAGTAGAAGGAAACATCCTCCAATAATCCTCGTTTCCAAAATCCAAATACAAGATCGGCTTTCATTAAATACTCAGAGAACAAATCGAGCCCTACACAGCATCAAAAACATTTCGGTGACAAGATAAGTATCTCAGGAATCCACAACACATGCAAATGGAAATCACTACACAACAAGCAATTGACAACTTACCAGCAACGCTGCCAGCATAATATCCCATCCCAGTCACCAAATCCAGTTGCTTCCTAGTAGATTAAATGAACTCCTCATGCTCCATAACTTTCATAGACCACTCAAAACTTCAGGTTACCAGTCAATATTGAGTCACTGACAACGCCCCCATTTTTAGGGATCCTCAAATGTAAATACATAAGAAAGATAAACTTACCACTAAAGTCTAAATCCTCAAAGGTTTACCACAACAAGATGTGCTGTATCCGTACTGTTCCTGTTCATAGACTTTTTCGCTGATCCTGATTCCTAAATCCCTCTTGCAACAAACCAATGGACCATCTAATTTGACAACAAGTAAAGCACTTCTGTAAATGTCAAGCTAACATCATGCACAGTTTCATGACATTGTTATACATGTATAATCAAGTGCAAAATAATATAAGTAAGTATAAGAAAAGTTAGACCTTTGTTCTGGGGTGTGGGGAGGCAAGAGAATTGTTTGACTTCGAGGTAATTGACCTGATCTCGTATCCTATGCTTCAAAGTTCAAAGAACATCCCAGGCATTACCTATTACCTTGATCCCTGCCTCTGGTAATCGTAATCCATGGTGTATTAAATGCAGATAAGAAACACTGCCTCAGATCTTCAGCCAGACTAAGCAGCTGACTTTTGTAAGTTCATTGAGTGAACCTGTTTCTAGACACAGATGGACTCATTAGAGCAGAAACAAGTCCCCTGATCCAAACGTTGCCCCAGTTCTTCATCTAGACCAAGCAGCTGATGTTTGTAAGTTCCTTGAGTAGACCTGTTTCTAAAATCAGAGGTTAGAATATGAGTTCTTAAAGGACTTTGTTTTGACGGGAATAGCTTAAGATATGTTAATATAAGTGCTTAAAAGCAAAAATAGCATACCTAGCTCAAATAGATTCACCCTTGCATGCACGTCATATGTTAGATTTCAGAAAGCCAAAAAACTGCCCTCTCAAACTCTGTACCTTTTCCAAATATGACAAGACTGAAAGAGTATATAATTTCCATAATAAAATGACAAAGCTAATACACCAGAACCAATAACCACATGAACAAAATTATTCTCAACAACCATAAGAATACCTGGATAATGACTCCACAAGTGTGAGTGCAGAATCACTTTAGTCCTGGGGCAAGTGATATACATCTAAAAATAGAACAGTGATCAGTGACTTCAAGAGGGATTAATGGTCTGGGGAAGATTCTGAAAGCACCCAGTAAACTGAGAGGAGAGGGATGATAACAGAAAATATACATGTTATAAAGGTACTGTTGATGTAATTAGAAAGACTTTGGAGGACAGACTAGGAAATTAAGTTATTAACCCACCTTTGGTTTGCCTCGTATAGGTAGAATGTGGATTTTGCCAATTCGGGAACAATGGATAATATTTTTCTGTACGGTGCAGCATTTGGTCAAGCAAACATCTGAAACAAATCAAGTTACTCAGTTTTCAAAAAAGAACAAAAATAAATAAATAAATAAATAGATATGTGGCTCAACTATCAACCTCAAAAGAAGAAGTACCATGTAGACTTAATGCTTCGAGCCTCGAACAATACCTTTCAGACAGTGCCCCAAATGTCTGCCAAACCTTGAAAAAATTGTGGTGGGAGAAATTAGCAGCTTCGATATCTCCAACAAGAAATTAGGTATCATGGCAGGAGGAAATACATCATTTAAGTTTACAGGTCATACCCCAGTCAAACATTTGGAACTTGCCTGTAGCCCTCGCCAAAATGCTTGGAGGCTCATCAGTTGCCTGTAAGCTGCATGCCCTATTCTCATATCGGCTTCATGATACCTACACAAGAAATAAGAGTTCAAACAACCATCACTTTTCTGCTTCTATTTTCCAGTACATCCCATGCAATATAAACCAAACAAATTGGCAACTCTGTCTCTAACTAAGAAATGTCAGAAAAAATGCAATACCAAGTACCATGTGTGAATTTTTCTGGACAGCAACATAAGCAGAGTGAAACATCCTCCGGTACTCCTTGTTCCCAAGAGAATATAGGCTTCCGTTAAACAAACTCTTAAAACGAATCAATCCCTACATAGCATCAAAATATTTCAGTACAATACAAGTATCTCTCGAATCCTCAACACACACAAATGGAAATCACTACACAACAAACAATTGACTACTTACCAGCTCTGATGCCATCAGATTATTCAATGCAATTCCTAGTCAGTGTGGTCCTAGTAGATTCAATGAATCCTCATGCTCCATGACTTTTGTAGAGCACGCAAAGTTGCATCTTCGCATTGTGGGTTACCAGTCTACCTTGACAATGCTCCCATTTCAGTAACTGCTTGACTAAGTACTTCATTTGATATATATACTATGATTCAAAGTTCGAAGAACATCCTTTACCTTTTAGATTTTCCACACATGTGGTAATCTAAATGCTGTATTTGAATGCAGGTAAAAAAAACGTCGCCTCAGGTCTTCAGCTAGATTAAGCAGTTGATTGTTGTATGTGCCTTGAGTGAACCTGTTCCAAGCATCAGATGCAAGTCCCCTCAATTAACTTTTTATGTTGCAGTACATAATGTGATCAGGAGAAGGAAAAAAAATTTAACAAACTTTAAAACTAGTAGAAATGTGAAATTACTTTCTCTAAAAGCTCTTCGAAGCTAAAATAGCAATACCTCGAACAGATTCATCCTTGCATTGCATCCACGTCAATTGTAAGATTTTCAGAAAGGCGATAACCATTACAAAATGATAAGAAACTCAAACTCTGTGTTGTTCTTGTTATCAATATGAGAAGACTGAAAAGATAAAATGATTCCCACGGTAAAAAGACAAAGCAAATACACCAGAATTAATAACTATATGAACTGAATTATTCACAAAACCACAAGAATACCTTGATAATGATTTTATAACTGTGAGTGCAAAACGATTGTAGAATTACCAGCAACGGAGTCCAAATTACCTAAAACATAAATTCCCCATATACATGATTCAATAGCAATAAAAAAAAATGCAATCGAGACTAATAATAAACTAACAACATATACAAATGATTCAATACCAATGAAACAACATATATAATTCCACCAAGAAATTTCAATCGATTATTTAACCTAAACGCTCAATTGAAAAACGCAATAAGCATGAATTCGCAAAGAAAAACATCAAAGTTTTTGTTTACCTCCGAGGTTCCGGTTCATCTCGTTGTCGTCGAACATCAGAATCGCGTGCTCTTGAGAATTAGGGTTAGGGTTTCGGATTATGAATTTGGGCGCGCGGTGAACATTATTGTATAGGATTTGGAGGGGTGTTGTGTTAATGGCGGTGGAATTTCGCAACGGCTCTTTTTTTCTTCTGTAGACGCTTTCTTAATTTTGACTTGAGTCCCAACAATTTTCGCCTGACCGGTTAAAGGGTTATATGTAATTTTATTTTCCAGGTATAGAGGTCGGTGAAGTAAAGCCAGTCTGTCAGTCAACGCGTTTTCTCTCCCTTTTGTAATTTTCTGGGCCGGGTTTCGATTACTACACTTCAAGATGACCTGGTTTCAGGCCCATATTTTGTGTTCACTGACACTAGTTGATTTTTTTTATACTCGTAGTTTGGAGGAAAAGGGTACAGGCACACTATGTGTGGAAAACAATTTTCACACAGACCAATAGGAATGAAGATAAATAAATTATTTATAAAAGTATATGAAATCTTTTTGAAATAGTTTTAAATTTATTTTGAGAATTTGAAATTTAAAAGGGATACTTTGAATTTCAAAATATGGTTGTTGAAGGGGATAAAAATTACTTTTGTATTTTTTTTCTTTATTTAATTCCATGATTTTAGGTGAGCACTAACCAATCCCACTTATTTTCACATTTTTTTATTTTTTTGATGGCATATTTTTGCATTTCATTCATTCTTATCATTTCCTTTGGTTTTTAGTGAAAATTTCAGAATTATTAATTAATTGATTTCGGAATTACTCAAATTGCTCAACATTTGTTCTGAGACAACAAGCATTATCTATATTCATTGCCCACATCTGAACTGTACCAAAGTATCGAACAGGTGCAGCAAATCATGCCTTGGCAAGCATCTATCCAATACAGTAGGGCAACAAAAAGTTCAGCAAGGTACTTTATTTTCTTCAAGAGACTTGAAGAGAGTCCCCTAATGTTTGATGAATGCACTTCAAACTAACTAGTTAAAAGAAACCAAAGGAACCTGAAATTTCAGCATTAAACCTAACACAACACATGTTATTCTTTTGCTCAAATAAAATAAGAAAAATAAAAACAAAAATTCACGTCATTATTAGATGACAAAAGAGCATCACAACATACAATGAAGTTTGCTCAATTATTCTGATTGCTAGGAAGGTTTTTTTTTCCTTCTTTTTTTCTTTTGCTCTGCTAACTGAATTGAAACTCCATAGTTCTGCCAAAAGCTAACAACATTTCTATAAACGCTTTGCTCTCTTTTTTTCCTCCTTATTTTTAGGGAACGTTTAACTATTATTTTCAGTTTTCCTCCCAACCCCAGTATTCCCTCCTAGCTGAAATCTTTTACCCCCTACAATTTCCTCCATTGTAAAATACTTCTCCCCTAAAAAGATTTTGTCATTTTTCATGTGTCACATTTTTATTTGCTTGTGTGAAATTAAAATTTCACACTATATGTGACTAGAAAAGGGTACTAGTTTGGATCACCCATTGAGAAAATTTTACCAATAATAAGTTGAAGGAAAATATTATTTCAACTGCATTATTTCAATAAATTAGAATTGAATCAATAAAATAAATTAGAATGTCACACTAAAAAGTAAATTAAAGAAACACAATATCAGCTTATCTTATATTTATTAGAGTTCGATAACACGACAATCTTAATCGAAAAAATATGACTAAATGGTCACATGGTGATGCGTAAACTAGCTCGTTAAAATCTCTCACTTATATTGGGTCTCTCAAGAACAAATCTTGCAAAATTAAAAGGGATAAATTGGACCTCACCACAAATGAATCCTAAAGGTAAAACCACCAGATTCAATTGATAAAGGGGCCACTTAAACTCACCACTCAAGTTATAAAGGCAAAGCCACCAAACAAGAGATAAAGGGTTTAAGATTTCAGAAATAGAGGCAATACTCTATCAGTTTTTCTCATTCACATGATCTGAGTATTACATTCGATTTCTTTAAATATTTATAGGCTCAAACATGCAATAAACCCTAATGGAATACCCTAGAAAGAATCCTTGTTGTCCTCATGAGAGAAGGGCTCAAAAGTGGTCCCCAAACTGTTTGGTACTCAGCTGTAATTCTAGCGCCCAAATGGTCCCCAATAGTACAAATTGGAGCGTGTCATTTGTACTGCTGCTCATTAATGCGCCTTGGCTCCTCTTGAGCTGGTAGATGTCCTTATCACTTGATCCCCAAGGGATAAAACAAACCCAAAATGATCAGATTACTAGGATCAATGACATGGCACTTAATTCTCACCCGTTAGTTGCACTAATGTTGATTAACGTCTACTTGTACGGAATTAAAAGACTAATTATATTAATCTAACTTATTGAAAGCATTTAAATGATAACCCTGATGTTTTAGGTGTCCCTAATAAGTAGAATACACCCCCTATTGTGTGCCTTGGTGCCGAACAACCTTGCAATCTGAGATAGAGAAGGAATGCTCGCCCATAGCATGGTCAAGCTTGTTCTTAGAGCAGCAGCTTGCTCAATTGATTTCGTATCACATGTGTTACAGAAAACTAAAAAGTACTTTTTATTGGTACTAAACTATTAAGTTGTTTGATTTTTGGTCATCAAGAAATTCTACATCCTATAAAATAACATTGAAAATTAACTTTGAGCCCTCCTAAAAAAACAATAAAATGGTGTATTTTATCAATTATTGAGTATCACGAAAATCAACATTGAGTCAAAAACATAATAGTAATTATATTATTTCACAAATTCTTCATATCGAACAAGTGTAACACGCTCCTGCTTTATTGGATCATTTTACTACTATAAATTGGATGAGAAAAACTTGTATAAAATCGTATTACTAGAAATTTTTAGTGAGATGGTGGGTGAAAGTATTACTTTTCACTCTTAAATTAATAATTATTTTTTAAAAAAGTGTAATACTTTTAGTAAAAGTATCAGATTCACTAGTTGTCTCACGATAATTTAGTTTCTGCAGATCGGCTATGAGCTACCCTTCACAGAATGCGCTCCTTCATTTACCCCTTTTCGTACCTTAAAAAAAAAAGGAAAAATTTATTATTTTTTCTTTTGCGTCCTCCATGACAGACAAAGGGCTGGGACGGTGGTAAGGTATGGAATTAACAGAGACTTTGGTGGAATTTGGGATTTTCGGGAGGAGAGAGAAATTAGGTTTGAGTTTAGATGGAGACGTTAGTTATCTTTCATTTGGTCAGTTTGAGATGAATTTTGGACTGAGTCGTTTTGGAGAGAGAGAGAGAGAGAGAGAGAGAGAGGAGGTTCTGGAATTGTGTGGAGGTTTTTTTCAATTGTTGTTTAGTTAGCAAAGTTTTTGAATAATTTACAGAGCAAATGATAACGAGCAAAAAATTAAAAAAAAAAACAGAACAATCAAGAGAGGAGGGGGGGGGGGGGAGGAGAAGTTGTTGTAGTGGTGATGGGTTAGTCATGGGACAATGTCACAATGGTAGTGGTAGTTGTGAGTTGTGACATTGGAGAAAGAGGAATTGAGAGTGATTTTTGGTCTGATTTGAGTTTTAGTTGCAATTTTAATGGGGGTATAATCATCTTTTTACATATTTTGGTTATCGGAAAGTTAATTTTCACGGAGGGTTATCAATGTGATATACCTCAACGTAATTCATGAATCGTCGATATACCTTGCTGTAATATCGTCATATCTCGGTATACCTTGCTGAAATTTTTTCCTAAAGAAAAAGGAAAAGAAAACCTTTGGACAAGACAAAAATAAATAAAGGCCATAAATTAAGTGTGTGAGTGACATTCCGGACCTTTAGACTTTAGGACAGACTGTAAATTTACTCCCACATTTCAAGCCCAATGGTTAAGACCAAATATGATGATGTTGGCCCAAACCCAATAATTAAGACCAGAAATAATAGTTCGTATTTGGGTTGGGTAATGATTTGCTACTTGATAGTCTCAAGTCTCCCAACCACTAAACCAAACAACTTTTTAATTTTTCGAAATATAAAGTCATCCAACTATCTAAGTACTCTCCAACGCTTACAAAAAGAAGAGAATACACCGATAAGCAAAAGTTTGAGATACTAGTAATTGACATTATATTCACGAAAATGAAAAAGATTTGCAAAGTTAATACATTGAAGTTCAATAAGAGATCCAACATGACTTGTTGTATACTAAGTTACTAACCAACTAACCAACCAAGGTTAAAGCTAGCCGCTGTCAAAAAAATAAAGAAATAAATTAAACTAAATTAAATTAAACCAGAGACAACTCTTAGAGACAAACCACAAACTCCGATATCTACATACAAAATTGATTAGAAATCACCAATTTTCTGAAGAAAACCAATAATTTCTAACCGAAATTAGCAAACAAAAATAGGGATGGAAAGGGAGATGGAGGGAACCACTTTTACCCAAAAACTACCTTTCCATTTATATGCTTGACATGATGCTGGCCCAAGTCCAATGATGAAGAGAAGAATTTGGGTTGGGTAAATGACTTGCTACTTAATAGCTCCAAGTCTCCGGACCACTGAACAAACAATCTAATCAACCCTAAACCTGTTTAATATATAAAATCTCTCAAAGGCAGCCAATTGAATGAAGCAGCAAAAAAGAAACAAGAGAAAACATCCCAAAGTAAAAGTGTAAAACTCTTGAGTTACAGTACAGTTGCAGAACATTACAAGATGGCAAACTGGGATGACATACCAAAGGATGTCACCATTAATATTCTGGAGGATGTCCAGTTCCATGAGGACTTCATGGCCTTCAAAGGTGTATGCAGTAACTGGAGATCAGCCGTCAAAGAGGCCAATTTCCGGGCACGAGTGGTCACAAAAACACTACCATGGTCTTCCTCATCATTAGCTTTGCCCCACGACCATCACGACCTACCATGGCTCATGTTAGCCAATCATCGGTCCATTGACGCTGATGATGATGACTACGAGGATGAGGATGAGGATGAGGATGAGGATGACAACCCGGACGTCTACACACTGTTACATATCAACAACCGTATGATCTACAGCCTATGCAACCATACAATCAGCCACTTAGAGTTCCCTCTCATTCCCTGCTATGATCATTATTATTATAGCGATCAACAAGTACAAGAAAAAGACTTAATATTATCTTCGCGTGGATGGCTGCTTTCTCTCACTAAGGAGAGCCAATATGATATAAATCTTTCTCTTCTCAACCCTTTTTATAGGAGCCCAAATGATAGAACTCCCACCAATTGAGACCTCTCTTCATCTCAACTGCACTATGTTTAATTATGTGTTAGTTTTTAAAAAGTTTATCTTGTCCGGCAACCAATTAAGTGATGATTATTCAGTAGCTGTGATTATGAGGGGACCTATTATTGTCCAGTTTGATATCGTGGCATCTTGGAAGAAAGGTGATCATAACTGGGCTCGGTTGGGGACGATTTACAACAATGATAAGGATTACACTTACCTTCAGGGTTGTAGCGATATCACATTTTACAAAGGAGAATTTTATGTCATCGATGATAGAGGTGATCTTCTAGCATTTGGACCTGGACAATCTGTTCCTCGCTTGGTTGCGGAATTCAAAAGACCGGGGCCTCTTCTCCCTTAGTCATGACGATTGGGGGCATGATGATATGCGATATCATAGACGTACAATTTTCTACTTGGTTGAATCAATGGGTCGATTGTTGCTTCTCTGTAGGGTCAAAAGACTGATAGATCATTACTTCAAGACCATATCATTCCAGGTTTTTGAGGTGAATGTGGAGAATGGAGATGCCAAGGAAGTGCACAATTTAACCAATAGAGCAGTTTTTGTGGGGATGAACTCTTCTTTCTCTATCAAAGCATCTCCCGCCCATGGTTGTAAGCCTAATTGCATTTATTATACCGATGATTACGAGGACTTCGTCGCAGAATTTAACAGGCGGGGAAAAGACAGTGGCATTTACAATTTAACAACTCAGGAATTTGAGAGATGTACTCACCCTCGTAATTCATTAGGTCTGATTGTGAGTGATTATGCGCTCCCTATGTGGCTTGAATCCCCCTGCTTTTAGAATCATCAATTTCGATCACTTATCATGCCCTTCATGATTTCAAATCATTTCATACCCACTATAGTAGTATTCTGTTCTATGTCTTTGAGGTGGCATAATTAATAAAGATCACTCTTTCGATTGAGCTCCTACTTTTGTAGTCTTATTTTATTTATTTATTTATTATTTTGTTTTAGGTATTTGTTTTATGAATAAATGGTGATTAACAATGCTCAGGCCACAAAATAATCTTTGCTCCTAAACCTTTTGGTAGTATTGAAATTTAGTTTGTCCAACAGGTAGCCTTTGATCACTGTTCATAATTTACAAAGGCAATCACTGGCACTCGGTTGTTCTCCTATAGTTTCATGAATAGAATTCTACATGGTGGATTTACAGGTACAGTATTTGTATTATGATATATATATATATATATATGGACGTATTATATTGGAAGGCCCTGAATTCAATTGCAAAAGATAGAGGGAATTTCACCACTATCCTCCTATCCTTTAGCAGTGCTGCGATTTGTGGACTCCCCCTATAAAGAGGGCAGGAAATTCTGCCCAGCTCTGGACTGTGGGTTACATATTCTGATCAGAACAAAGATTTTTATATTCTAATTAGCAGTGGTGCGTACAGAGTTGTCAGTCTACTAGTCATAGCTGTTGAATTATGTCAGTGCTGTTGGATTGTCTAAGTTTGTAACCTTCCCTACTTGCCTCAGTTGCCTGTGTCCACACCCCCCCACCATAAGAAGGCCACAAATTTGAAGATGCGATTTTGATTGCTGAGCTTCTTGTATATTTGCTTAACGAGAATGCCAATGACAATTTTAGAGAAAACTTTAGTAGTTGGAAGGCAGGCTTTGATGAAATCAGCACCGCGAAGAAAATTTAGCTGGGTAAGTAGGAACAGCAACAAGGATAAAGAGATTAGAGGTTTAGGCGTTGCTAATTCATAATTTTGGAAAAAGGCCCCCTTGTTAAGCCAAATGATGGAACAAGTTTGGAAATCTAAGTGCAGCATTTTGTAAATAAGTTGTCAATGAAAAGTATGATGATGCTGAAATTCCATCGTTATGTTCTAATAATTTTGCTGTGTGGAAAGCCATGATGGTTATGCAAACCAGAATCCTAGTAAAGCCTTTACATTATTCAGATCTGCTTGCAGTCTTAATTGAATGAGCAAAAACTTCTGATGTTCAATCCTAAATTGTTTTCCGTTTGTGTCTAAAATTGATTCAATAATATAAACGGATATTTTCATGGAATGTTCTAATCTCCAACATATAGTTTCAAAAGACCTTAGAAAACATAACTTGTTGGAACATAATCACATATGCCCTCCATGGCTCCATGTTGCTGGATCCTTACTAAAAATTAAAAATGCAATAACATCAACCCCCTCTCCCCCCACAACCACCAAAAAAAAAAGCATAATTTTTTTTTACTTACCTTGAAATTCTGGAAGAGGGTGACCTTCAGTTGCGAAGATGATTTTCCAGCCAACTATAAAGGAGTCATCAAACAGAGGGTATAGGCATTTGCATCTGCGTATATAAGAAGATTTAATAAGGGTTCTGTATGCTAGAATCGAAGAGAAGATTATTTGACCTCTTTGGTGTTGTATTGGAACAGAGAATATAATTAATCATACTGCTTGCTGACACTTTCATAACATCACAGACATTACCTTTAGGTTGATCCATGCATATTGTAATTCAGATGCTGTATTGAATGCAGGTTAGAAACGTTGCCCCAGGTCTTCAGCAAGACTAAGCAGTTGATTCTTGCAAGTTCCTTGAGTGAACCTGTTTCTAGAATCAAATGCAAGCATATGAGCAGAAAAAAGGACCCCCAAGAACTCTTATGTTGCACTACAGAATGTGATCAAGAGAAGAACCAAAAGTTTTAAACTTCGAAAGAACACCCCCTTTGTGACATCAGATAGGAGACTGAGTTTTATATGACGAACTGATTGGGAAATATAGCAAACATCACAAAACTAGTAGAAATGTGGAAATTACAATCTTTGAACAGGGTGATGCTAAATAGGGTGATGCTAAATACCGCATCCTAATTTAAAGTCAACAAACAACAAAGGTCGGTTTTGTTTTTTTTTTTTTTTTTCGTTTTCTATTTTGATAGCTGGAATCTAGGTCGGTCATCACATACTCACATTACAGTCAACGCGTTTACCCTTTTTGTCTTTTTTTCTTTATTCAATTTTCTGGGCCGGGTTGCGAGGCAATTTTCTAAAAAAGAATTATGTGGACCTGAGTCCATCTATGTTGGATGGACCATAATGGCAGTTTTGTAATATAGTGAAAATATAATGGCATTTGTCACGGGCTTCCCTCACTCTTTCTTCTTCCTCCAGACAGTCGAGTAATTGAGTCCTCTCTCTCCTCAACACTTCACTTCATGAAAATTCAATTGATTTTTGTGACTTGATACTCAAAATTTAAATTAAAAAATTGTTATATTTGTACTCCTCTCTATTTTTAGAGTTCATCAAAAACCCAATTAGGGAGAAAATGATGGTGGTCTGGGTGAACTGAAGAGAGAGAAAATGGAAATTTTCGTTTCGCGGTGGTTCGATGGAGGCAGAGAGCGGCGACGGAGGCGAGAAGTGGAGGAGAAATCGCGGAGTAGGCGGCCATTGATGGGATGGGATGGTGGTGGAGATGGCTGGTTAGGGTTGGTGGGGTGGTTAGTTGACGATGGCACTGGTCATTGATTTTGCCATTGTTTGATTTTCTTTTTTTTTTTAAAGCAATTGCTTGATTTCCTTTTTAGTTTTTTTTTCTTTTTCTTTTGATGACGATTTTTTTTTAGTTAAGAAGAGAGAGAAAGGGAAGTTAATTAGCTATGTTTTTTCTTGAGTAAAAAACATATGAATATTTAGTTTAGTGAGTACTTATAAGTCTTTTTTTGCATGGATCAAACTTTCATAATTTATGAATCATTAGTCACACATAATTATACAAAAGTTCAAAAAAAACCTTAGTTTAATTGTTTATACAAATTTAATAGTTCAGTAAGGATAATTTAATTATTTGTATACGTAAAGTTCATTAAAAATAGTCTAATAATATTCACAAATTATAAATGTAAAGTTCATTAAAAACAATCTAATAGTTCATAACCCAAAAACATAAGATTCATTTAAAATAGTCTAATAGTTCATAAACTATGAACGTAAGGTTCATTTAAAATAGTCTAATTCATAAACGTAAGGTTCATTAAAATTATTAGTCAAATAGTTCATAAGTTATCAATGTAATGTTCACAAAAAAAGCCTAATATTTCAGAAGCGATAAATGTAATATTCATTAGAAATAGTCTAATAGTTCATAAGGTATAAAGTAAGATTCATTAAAAAATAGTCAGTAGTTCATACACGATAAACGTAAGGTTCATTAAAATTAGTCTAATAGTTCATAAGTTATGAATGTAAGGTTCATTTAAAATAGTCTAACAGTTCATAAGTGGTAAACGCAATGTTCATTTAAAATAGTCTAATAGTTCATACACGATAAACGTAAGGTTCATTAAAATTAGTCTAATAGTTCATAAGCTATGAATGTAAGGTTCATTTAAAATAGTCTAATAGTTCATAAGCGGTAAACGCAATGTTCATTTAAAATACTCTAATAGTTCATACATGATAAATGTAAGGTTCATTAAAATTAATCTAATAGTTCATAAGCTATGAATGTAAGATTCATTTAAAATAGTCTAATAGTTCATAAGCAGAAAACACAATGTTCATTTAAAATAGTTTAATAGTTCATACGCGATAAACGTAAGGTTCATTAAAATTAGTCTAATAGTTCATAAGCTATGAATGTAAGGTTCATTTAAAATAGTCTAATAGTTCATAAGCGGTAAACGCAATGTTCATTTAAAGTAGTCTAATAGTTCATACACGATAAATGTAAGATCATTAAAATTAATCTAATAGTTCATAAGCTATGAATGTAAGATTCATTTAAAATAGTCTAATAGTTCATAAGCAGAAAACGCAATGTTCATTTAAAATAGTCTAATAGTTCATACACAATAAACGTAAGGTTCATTAAAATTAGTCTAATAGTTCATAAGCTATGAATGTAAGGTTCATTTAAAATAGTGTAATAGTTCATAAGCGGTAAATGCAATGTTCATTTAAAATAGTCTAATAGTTCATACACGATAAACGTAAGGTTCATTAAAATTAGTCTAATAGTTCATAAGCTATGAATGTAAGGTTCATTTAAAATAGTCTAATAGTTCATAAGCGGTAAAACGCAAGGTTCATTTAAAATATTCTAATAGTTCATACACGATAAACGTAAGGTTCATTAAAATTAGTCTAATAGTTCATAAGCTATGAATGTAAGGTTGATTTAGTCTAATAGTTCATAAGCGGTGAACACAATATTTATTTAAAATAGTTTAATAGTTCATACACGATAAACGTAAGGTTCACTAAAATTAGTCTAATAGTTCATCAGCTATGAATGTAAGGTTCATTTAAAATAGTCTAATAGTTCATAAGCGGTAAACGCAATGTTCATTTAAAATAGTCTAATAGTTCATAAGCGGTAAACGCAATGTTCATTTAAAATAGTCTAGTAGTTCATACACGATAAACGTAAGATTCATTAAGATTAGTCTAATAGTTCATAAGCTATGAATGTAAGGTTCATTTAAAATAGCCTAATAGTTTATAAGCGGTAAACGCAATGTTCATTTAAAATAGTCTAATAGTTCATACACGATAAACGTAAGGTTCATTAAAATTAGTCTAATAGTTCATAAGTTATGAATGTAAGGTTCATTTAAAATAGCCTAATAGTTCATAAGCGGTAAACGCAATGTTCATTTAAAATAGTCTAATAGTGCATACACGATATACGTAAGGTTCATTAAAATTAGTCTAATAGTTCATAAGCTATGAATGTAAGGTTCATTTAAAATAGTCTAATAGTTCATAAGCGGTAAACGCAATGTTTATTTAAAATAGTCTAATAGTTCATACACGATAAACGTAACGTTCATTAAAATTAGTCTAATAGTTCATAAGCTATGAATGTATTCATTTAAAATAGTCTAATAGTTCATACGCAGTAAACGCAATGTTCATTTAAAATAGTCTAATAGTTCATACACGATAAACATAAGGTTCATTAAAATTAATCTAATAGTTCATAAGCTGTGAATGTAAGGTTCATTTAAAGTAGTCTAATAGTTCATTAGCGGTAAAACGCAAGGTTCATTTAAAATAGTCTAATAGTTCATACACGATAAATGTAAAGTTCATTAAAATTTGTCTAATAGTTCATAAGTTATGAATGTAAGGTTCATTTAAAATAGTCTAATAGTTCATAAGCTATGAATGTAAAGTTCATTTAAAACAGTCTAATAGTTCATAAGCGGTAAACGTAATGTTCATTTAAAATAGTCTAATAGTTCATACACAATAAACGTAAGGTTCATTAAAATTAGTCTAATAGTTCATAAGGTATGAATGTAAGGTTTATTTAAAATAGTCTAATAGTTCATAAGCTGTAAACGCAATGTTCATTTAAAATAGTCTAATAGTTCATACACGATAAACGTAAAGTTGTTAAAAATTGTAAAATAGTTCATAAGTTATAAACGTAAAATTCATTAAAAATAGTCTAACAGTTCATTAACATTGCCCTAATAATTCATAACCTATATATTACTGGTTCATATATTATAAAATAAATATATATAACAAATAATTCCAAAGTTCATTCATAAATCAAAATTTGAAAGGTTCATAAATGATAAGTAAAAGATTCATTAAAAAATAATTAAAAAACTCTATATACTAGTGTAAAAGATATATAAAAAAAAAGCTAAAGGATTTAATTTAAAAAAGGAAAAGAACAAAGAACAAAGAATTGGTCATTGGGTGTTGGTGCTGGTGGGGACCACGTCCCATGGTTTGAAAGATTGAATGAATGAGAATGGTATAATTTCATTTTGCCTCTCTCCGTCTCTCGCCTTTCATTTTCATTTTTTTTAAAAAAAAAACTAAACAGCGTTGTGGTGTGGGCTGGGCTGGGCGAGAAACGCGCGTTTGTTTTGAATCTGTGTGAGTGGACTGGACCGATCCAGCCAACATGGCTGGACGCAGGTCCAGCCAATAATAACTGAATTTTCTGGCCTGATGCCCATATTTCGTGTGGCAATAACGTGTTTGGAAGGCCGTAAGCCCGTAACTGATACGACTATACGAATATCCCCAAATATTTTTATTGATATATTAGGTTCACGTGGACTAAATTCACATAAGACATGTTATTTTCTCTAGGTGTTTTTATTTTAGGTTTTAAGAGCTGATCGAAATGGTGAGAGAGAAGAGACGAGTCGACGACACACTTCAAAGGAGATTATTTTAGGTTTACGGATTACGGTTCACGTGTACTAGTTACATTCCCGTGCGATGCACGGTTTGTGTGTTAATATTAGATAAAATATTTTTATTGGTATAAACTTCCAAGACACCTTTGGCATATGTCATATATGAATACAAAAATACTTTTCTATGAACCTCTCGATCCCTTAATATGCACAAACCTACCACATTGCACCAAATTTAGGGCAAAATATAAAAAATATATAATATCTCATTCGTTGTTAATCATGATATAAACCTGGTTTTGTATAGCAAAACTTGTTTATTATTTTTTGTTGCAATTTACTTCTATATCCAGTCCAAAAGACCACCACCATTATTACTTCCATACTACTACTATTTAATTTTGCTGCAGTTTTCTGTTGTATCCAATCCAAAAAAGAGGATGGCCTAAGTATCAAATTGATGCAGTGAAATTATATTTAATTAGTTAACAACCATGTATACCATTCTTTTAAAGCTAATAGTAGTAAAATAAGATACATGCATCTTAAGTATTTGATGACATGTCAATATTTTGCTTACGTGTCGAAACCTACATGTCAATATAGCAATTCTTTATATTTTCTTATATGCCCCATGCAAGGCACAAACTTGTAATCATTTTATGAAATATGAAACGTAACTAAAATAAACCATACAAAAAGAAAATGTGTGGAATAACACTGGACTTAGGATGATACAAATTCTTAAGTTATTATAACGCTTTTTTAATCATACAACTATTCAATTGAGCAAATAGATATTTTTTGTGATTATTATATACATGTATTATTATAAAAAAAAAATGTAATGAAATGTATTTGTAAGATACATGTACTTGACTTTTGGAGAGAAAACATTATTTAATAAAAGAAAATATGTATTAATGTAGGTTCATGCATATTAAATAAAGATGACATGCCAAGCTATGTGGATGTGCCTTACTTATGTGGATGTCCACTTGTCCATCAAGCAATTGTGCACATCCACTTATATATATATATAATAGATAATGAGGAGAGAATAGAAGGTGCGTTATATTTGACCAAGGTTGCCTTTTTAGGTACCCAAGAGGTATTGATTGGCTTACTGATAAACAAGTTGCAACTTGTACATTAGGTTATGGGTTCAAACCTCTAGCCCAAATCTAATAGTGAAGACATGATATATTGGGTTGGGTTTTCTTTCAAAAGATACATTGGGATGGATTTAAATGATTTCAGGTGGTGGATGACTATATAATCTAATATGGAGTAAACCCTAAACCTATTTCAAAAACCGTATACTACTTCATATATATACACAAGTACTCTATATAATCTTTCAAAGGCAGAGACAACAGACAATCAATCACCTCCTAAAGTGTAATCTTTCAAAGGCAGAGACTCACAGTCGTTGCAAGACAAGAATCACAAGAATACTAGATGAGGAAGTGGTGCGACATACCGAAGGATGTCGCCGTCAAGATTATGGAGCATCTCCAATTCCATGAAGACTTCATGGCCTTCAAAGGTGTATGCACTAGTTGGAGATCAGCCTGTAACAAAGATGCCAAATTTCGAGCTTGCGTCCCCACAAAATCGCTACCATGGTCCTCATCAATGGCTTTACCCCATGACCATCATCAGCTTCCATGGCTCATGGTACCCAATCATCACCCCAATGATCATAATAATGATGATGACGATGATGATAACTCACTTAACAAGAACAACAACCGTAAGATGTATAGCCTATGTCACGGTACTATCAGCCACTTATTAGAGCTCCCTCCTATTCCCTGCTATTACAAAAATGATGATCAACTAGTACAAAATAAAGGATTAATATTATCTTCGCGTGGATGGCTGCTTTCTCTCACTAAGGAGAGCTCATATGATCTGAAACTCTCTCTCCTTAACCCCTTTACTGGAGCCGAAATACAACTCCCAAGCCCAACACTTGAGATGTGGAGCCAAAACAGGCGACAGCAGGCCGTTTTGCCCTTTATTGATGAAGTCACACTCTTTCAGAAATTTATCTTGTCCACTACCCCATCATCATCATCAGATTGTAATGATAATGATTATTCTGTAGCCCTCATCTTGCAGGAGCCTATTCTGGACCGTTCTCTCCAGTATGAAATCGTCGTATCCTGGAAGAATGGTGATGATCACTGGGTTCGGTTGGGGATGCTAGACGACTTTCTACATCGTTGTCGTGATGTCACATTTTACAAAGGAGAATTCTATGCCATTGATGATTATGCTGGAGATCTTTTAGCTTTTGGACCTGGTCAATCTCTTCCTCGCCTTGTTGCACTCTTCAAATCCATGTTACCAAGCGAATACTATCGTAGAAAGTACTCCAGAAATGATGGACGACGTATTACATTTTTCTACTTGGTTGAATCAATAGGAAGATTGTTGCTTCTCTCTAGGTGGATAAAGCTGAAAAAAGACCACAGTTACTTGAAGACCAAATCATTCCAGGTTTTTGCGGTGAACGTGGAGAATGGAGATGCCAATCAAGTGCACAACTTAGGAGATAGAGCCATATTTGTGGGAACTAGCTCTTCCTTCTCTGTCAAGGCCTCTCCCGCCCATGGTTGTAAGCCTAACTGCATTTATTATACCGATGATTCTAGGGATCTGGACACCCTCAATCATTATTACCGTGCTGGTCGTTTTGATAATTCTCAGAGTCGTTTTGATACTCAGGGCAAGGATAGTGGTATATACAATTTAACAACTGGGAAATCGAGATCTGCAGTTACGATGGTTCATTTTGTGTGAAGGATTCTATGTGGCTCGAGTCTCTTGCTTCTTGAATCACCATTTTTGGTCCTAGGTAATGGAGATGCCAAGGAAGTACACAGTACATCATAAGTAACAATGCAGTTCATTTATACAGTTTAATTTTTGTCATTTGGTGAGAAAAAGATAATTAACAATGCTCAGGACTCAAACATTATCTGCTCTTAAACCTCTCGGCAGTTTTGAAAATTTATTCTTTGTCAAACAGGTAGTCTCGGATCACTGATCACAATTTACAAAGGCAATCACTGCTGGCAGTCAGTTCTTTTCTTGTAGTTTATGAGTAGAATTCTACATACAGGTATTCGTATTCTGATTTATATGGAGGAGGTATATTACTCATCCTATGTTGGAAGGCACTCAATTCGCAAAGGATAGCGGAAATTTCACCACTAGCCTCCTATCCTTTAGCTGTGCCGCGGGCTGTACGTGGAGTCCTCTTTTAAGTACAAGCAGGAAGTTCTGCTCCTGCTCTGCTGGCCTCTGGGTTACTATCTTCTCATTTGGGGATGACCTGAACAAAGGTGTTTGTATTCTAACTAGCAATGGTGTTAAGGAGATTTTGTTTCAATTAAGTTGTTGCAATGGTGCTTACAGTTACAGCTAGAGTTGTTAGTCGATCTATAAGTCACTTTGCCTGTGTCCACAATAACTGTGTTATATCTTTCATTCTATCCTTGTTCACTCTCTGATATGTTTCATTTTCCTTAAGTCAGTGCTGAAATATTTGAGATACATAGTAATTAAAGAGTACTAACCAATCCTCATCAGTCCAGAGAAATGCCAAATATGGAGTGTGTGAGCTTGTCTTTGAAATTAGCTTTATCATCAGTCCCTCCTTCATGGTTGGGATTTGATGGTTTTCATTGTTTAGAGAACTTCTTCACCACTATCCTCCTATCCATTAGCTATTTGTGGATTCCCCACTGCTACTGGCAGAGAGTTCTGCTCATACTCTGGTCACTGGGTTACATATTCTGATCTTCTCATTTAAGGAAGACCTGAACGAGTACTTGGTTTGAGTGGTTCGGCACTCTCCACTATAGTTCGCTCACTACAGGCATTCTGTCTCAGATGTTGGCTTTGACTGGCCACATTCACCACCTATTTCATGAATATTGAGTAGTTTTTCTAGACCAGATAATTAAATCCAAGAGCTTTTAAATATGTTTGCCTACAATCAATGGCGGAGCTAGGGGGTGTTAAGGGAGACCCCTTGCTCCCCCACTCCCACCAATAATCAAATTTTTTATAGGAAAAAAAGAAAATTTTTACTCCGGTAAGTATATTATTCCCTTATTTTTAAATTTATGCTCTTGGTAGTGATGAAAGCCAAGCTTGAATTGCGATAGTAATTTTCATTATGTTCTTATTTGCCTTATTATCACAGTGATTCAGATGAATAGAAACGAAATTTAAGTTGTCAATGAGTTTTGGAAAAGCACCTGAATCTCAATAGAAATTTCACCGGAACTCCGGCGAGAACCTCCGTCAATAATTCCGCCGGAAAATATTCCTCGATTGATGTAAATTTCACCGGTTTCCTCTTCCTTTTCATTCCGACGAGAATTAGACATTAAATTGATAATACTTGCTTTTTTTTCAAATCATGCTCTACTCTACCATATTGTATGTTTCTCCATTTTCAGGCAGCTGTGCCTGTGAGTTACGTTCTGGGCCATTAAAGTTGCCACATTGAGTCCATGACCATGAGAGTTCATTTTATGCACTGAACTTAGTACAATTTATACGGGCCTGACCTGAGCTGGCCCAAGTAGAAGAGTCAAGAATCTCAAGACCAAAAATGTTTTTAAAAATAAATAAATAAATAAAACAGAGGGAGGTACATATATTGACAATTCAAAAGCTATCGTAGTGGTAGCCCAGTGGTAAAGGGCATGAGTAGGTTCACAGCCCATCCATGTTCGATTCTCACTGGAGGCAATTGGTAGGAGTCCCCTCTCCTTTACCCCTCTTCCCTCCTCCAAGAGTCTGGGCCTTCAACTACTGAACTGGCCTGAAATAGGTCCACCCAGTAGGACTCCTCCTTACCTCTTTAAAAAAATAATAATAATAAAATATATTGACATTTCAAAAAATACTCCGAAGGATATTTCGGTCAGTTTCCGAACACTAAATAATGACGTGACACCTCAACTATTTTAGCATTTGGTTGATATTAAAAAGAATCTTCACTTTTTTGACAAGGTTAAGGTTTTGCACTGTTTTTGTGAAGCCAATTTAATTGCTGATTGTATGGCCAATGTTGATTATAATGGTTCTGAGTGTATGTCGTGGTTAAATTCTTTTGACCAATCCCTTACAAATCTTTTGATAAGAAACGTCTTAGGATAGCCATTTGGGCTCTCCTAAATTTCAAGCCTTTCAAAAAAAAAATAATAATAATAAAATAAATATTTGTTCTACTCTCAATATATGGTATGGTATCCATTCTCATCGTATCCATTAGTTATTGAGTGAGTTCAGCTAGAGACATAATTAACATTAAATTCGCAAATAAATATTGGTTGACAAACTTGACATTTGGTCAAGCTAATTATAAATCTCACTTTTCTTGTTAGCCAACATGTTTCATGCTTCACTTTATTAAAAATAAAAATAAAGAAAGAAAGAAGAAAACATGTTTCATGCTTGCATTGGATGATTATGCTACGTTGCATCTTGCATGTCAATATGACAATATATTTGATTACGTCTATTTAAGATTCAGCTTCATTATTTTCACTTGGAAAATAGTGAACTGAATTTAACTAAACTATGTGTATGTTTGGCAAAACAACTAGCTTTTAGATTAACTAAAGTTACAATTTTCAGCTTTTAGATTAAAGTTACAATTTTCAGCTACCAAACAGTTTATCAGATTATTTTTTAACTTTCAGTTACAAGAACAGCTTAAATCTGAATGATACAAATGCAAGAGTTCAATTTCATCTAGCAAAACAACTAATTTGTTACCATTTTATAACAATTTTGGCTATTTTCTATTGATTTTTTTACAATTGTAAAATTTTGATCCTATTAGTAGGGGTGAAAGTTTGGACTTTGGATTGGATTATTAGCCTAGTTCAAACCCAATCCAAAAAAATTTGGACTCGGAATTTTGAGTCCAAATCCGATCAAAACTAAAATTGGACTTTGATTTTTAAGTCCGAATCCAATCTATTATTTTTCGTAATCCAATCTGATCCGAATAATCCAATTTTTTTTTTTTCTGACTCCTTACCTTTTCTACAACAATGTCCATTACTTAAAAAAAAGTTCATCGATAAGATAATAATACAAATGTCGAAGCCAACTACAAGTCTACAACATTCATTAAAAAAATGCAAATTATGTAGTTTCAAAGGTGTTCGGTAATCTCCGCCTAGTGTACATGGAGAAGACAGATGTGTAAAGAGATAGCAAGTGGACGAGTGGTTGTTAAGGCGTGACTTGAGTGAGTTGTCTAAAAGGGTTTTTCTCTCTTAATTTATGTATGTATTTTATTGTTGCCTTCGGTCCCTTAGATTTTAATTTGTAGTTTATACTTACTTTTTATTTTGGGCTAGTATCATTTTTGGATTATTTATATTTTTATTTATTAATTTTATATCTAATTTGGATTGGATTGGATTGGATTACTGGACTCCGAAAGAGTGAGTCCGAATCCAATCCGAAAATCCAAAAAATATTTTTTTATAGTTCGAATCCAATTCGAAATCCAAAAAGTCCAATCTGAATTCCTAATTTGGAACAGATTGAATTGGATTTTTAATTTAATCCGAATATAAGTTTCACCCCTACCTATTAGCATCGTAATCTACACCTTTAATGGAGTACATTAATTAACATGCATCGTTAAGGGAGAATGATACATCAACCCAGTGGGTTGGCAACCCACCACCTTAATTAATGTATTTATCTCTCTCCTCTATTTTCACAATTCTCTCTCATCTATTTTCAAAATAGCAATTAAAGTAAGAGAGAGATAGACACAATTTTAAACTGGGTTGGCCACCCACTATGTCACACCTAGTAATCTCGTATTTTGTTTACCGCTTTGCACGAGTTGCATGTTCTAGCATTGCATGTTGCACTGCTAATCGACCTAGATCACAACCGTAGTACACGCATTGCATTGTCGTTGTCCTAAAATAGATTTATACCTTCGTATGGGTAAACTCGTTTCGTCGTTGAGAAGTGATTACTTCATGTTTCAAGTTTCGGGACGAAACTTCTTTTCAGGAGGGTAGAATGTGATACCCCAATATTTTTTATAATTATAATATCGATTTATAATTCATTTATAAATAGTTTCGGAGATTTAAATCGTATACTTATTTAACGATTCGATTTACTCAAATTAAGCCATAATAATATTAATTATTATTATGGGAATTTCGGGATTTATAATTATCAAATTGAGGGATTTAGTTAAAATGGTTTTGTATATGAATAAGGCTTATTCATATTGTTTTAATTGGTTTTAATTAGCATTTAATTAGTTTTAATTATTTTTAATTAACAATTAAATCAGAAAATAATCCTAATTCTAGTAGGGTTTGACTTTCTTTGACCAAACATCTATATAAGCTAAGAGATGGGCCAGTTGATCAGCTGCAAAAACTGAGCCAAAAACCTCACACTCTCTCTCTCCTCTCTCACGGCTCTCCCTCTTTCTTCTCTCTCTCACTCCACCGCACACTCACTCTCTCTCCCTCTCCCTGTTGTCGCCGGCCACCAAGCCAGCACCGGCCTCCTCTTCCTGCCGGTAAACCCCCTTCCTTCTCTTTCTTTCTCTCTCTTTCGTGCTCTGTTTTCCCCCTCTCCTGTTTTTGTCGAGTCGCGGCTGTCGCGCCACCAGGTCGCGCCTGGGTGGTCGCCGGCGAGTGGCCGACGCGATTGGGCCCTGACCGTCGCTCCTCCCTTTCTCAGTCGCTCTCTCTCTCTCGCAATTCCCCTCTCTCTCTCTCGCGATCTCTCTCTCTTCCGTCGCCGGTGCTCCGGCGAGCCACCGCCGACCACGGTGGTCGGTGGGTGGTGGTCTTGGTGATGGGCTAGGTCATGGGTCCCTATACTTGGTGTATCACGGCCTAGACTCGAAAAATCGAGTAGGGTTTTGTTTAATAATTTCGTTTTAATTAATTTCGTATTTTCAGTATTTTTTAATAATTGTTTTTATTTTTCTGTACTCGTTTGGAGTCCGAATCCAGTTTTTCAAAAGCCTATATTGGTTGGCATAAATCAAGAATTTTAATAAAAATACTAGTTTATAGTTTCAGTACTTTTTGGATTTTCGTATTTACTGATTATGTCTCGGTAATTATTTTTAATTAGGACCAAACGGACAAGCGTGATCGGGTTGTGATTAACCAAGTTACCTACTTCTTAGTGAGCGTTTGTTAGGTAAGTTTGATTGTGCCTACCTCTTTCCAAAGCCCCATCAAAACTATTTTGATGTGTTATGTGCTAATTGATTATTATTGTGAATTTAATATGCGAAGCATGATTAAATTATATCGTCGTTAATTATGAGAATTTGAAATATATTCTTCGCTGTAAATATGATTTATATTGAGTATGATAAGTTTATAAAGTTTCGTTAATTAATTAGTTCATATGCTAATTAATGTTTAATTATGGCGATGTTGAATTTCTAATATTATTATGATATAATAATATGTGCTATTTGGAATGGGATATTATTGAGTGCTAATGAGCACCTATTATATTTGTTGGATGTTAATTGTGAAAGTGTAATTTTTGGATATCATGATTTACTGCCGAAGTGCTGCCGAAATTTCGTTAGACATATATGAAGCATGACTATTGTTAATATGCCCTTATGTCGTTATCATCGTTATTATTATTCATTATCATGAGCATGAAATGAAGTAGTATGTCGTGGTCTCGTTGTATCACTAGGTCAATCAATGCAAGTATGTGAATTGAATTAAATGAGAATAGGACTCCTAATGGATCCCTAGGAGTAGCCGAGCTATCGAGACTTATCTATTTGATATAGTCTAGGGATGCGTGATTCCCAAGTTACTTTTATGGACACCTCGCAGTGTGTTCGGGACGGATCATTCCCCATTGTTTATTTCTCTACATATCGATTATTATGTTAGAGGTAGTGTGAGTATACACTAGCGTAAGTCCATGGCAGGTCTATATCTATCTATGAACAGTATGGGTAATCGCTGTTCTATTCGCTCTCTTATCTCTCTAATCAAGATGGTTTATCTATTTGTGTTAGAATGATCACTAAAGCAAGAATTGCATGTAATTGAATATCGAGTATGCGTGTGCTTGATTGTATGACTACTTGTGCATGCAAATGAATTTCAATGATCCTTCTAAAATCTAAGTAAGGTTTGCGAAAGTGTTTTTACTGGGTATGGACGACGTTTATTCAGTTTATCTGATTTTTGTTTTCTCTTGTTTCTTCTCTTTTTCTTCTGTACCTTGTTTCCGTCAAGAAAACCAAAGTGCAGGTGTAGCTGAGTGAGTACGGTTTGCTAGAAGGTTGAATGTGGGTTGTTTGTTTAGAACTATGGATTTATTGGTTACCTTGGATTATTTGGGATTTTGGTTTGTGCCTTTGAAGGCAAAGTTGTAATAAAACTATAATGGACTTAAGACGGCTGGATAGACAACTCTGATATTTATGTGTAATTTGTTTAGATGCTTCCTTTGATACCTAGTTTTCCTTTATGCTTAGCATTTACTCCTTAGCGATAAATGTTGCAGTAGCATTCCCCTGAGTCCGTGACGACGGTTCAGTGGTATCGAATCGTGGACAGCGACGTCGATAGTTCCCTGAAAATCATTGCAAATTCGGGGATGTTACACACTAGATCAACAAAACACTTTCCATCGTTAAGACTACTCCAATCAAGTTAGTGTCCACCTTTGTACATAGTGTAATTGTTGGATTTTGTAGCTAGTGAAGTAATCAAGAAAGGGAGATACCCATATTAGCTAGCACAGATTGGCCAATTGCACCCTTTTTCTTAATTTTTTTAATAATACTAAACTCAACTAAAAGTTGCTGCTAACTATAAGATCATAGCAGGCTGTAAAGTGAGATGAAAGCAACAGGACTACAGGAGCTTTTCATTTGTGTTGCAAGTGATCCATCATCACACATAATTATGCACTCACGTTTTTATCGCAACTGTATGCTTCCCCTTAATTTGCATGAAATGATGACGATCTTGTTAGCAATATAGCCTTGCCTTGCCAGGGTATAAAGTTCTCAGTTCTAGGAATGTAGTATGTGACCTATACAGTGTCCTTATGGTCAAATTTTGCATGGTGATGAATTGTTAATATACTTCTATGAAATTTGAGTCCTTCATATATATATCCTCATATTGGCCATTACGTAAGATATTTTTATTGCTCGGATGAGGCATAGAGACAAGTACAATTTACTTATATAAAAGGAAGGAAATTTAAACCTATATCCTAATATAATCTTAACTCTTAACTATTAGACCAAGACATTATTGATTTATGTACGAATTATTTAACCAACGAAAAAAACACATAGCGGATGATAATACCCGAACCTGACTTATTCATTCGTTTCCAATCTTTAACTAAACTGCAAAGATGGATTAGCTGGAGTAAAAGGTACTACGCAAATCATTGTCATTTGTCAATGTCTAAAGTCACATGAAAGGTGACAAAATCGATATAATTACCTCCACTAAATTAAATACTTAATTAGGTGCGTGGTTTCCACCTCATTTAGGGGCAAAAGAAATTTCTAATTACCACACCAAACTTATCAAATCAGATGGACCAATGTGTGGAGAAATAGGGGGGAAATGATCAATAATGTAAATATGATTGTCTACGCAAATTAACAATGAAGAAGTATTTTACGTACATAAGTACAACTTTGCGTTTTACAGAAATAATCGCAACTGAAAATTAAATAAACTGGAAATACTTAATATTTGATTTAGTTCAGTTTGTTCAACTTAATAATTTATGTTTTCTTTCACGTATTATTATTCAGTACAATTCAATTCAGTTTTATTCTGTTTAATGCCTAATATTCAGTTTAGTTCAGTAAAATGGATTACAATCGAAAAGCTAAGGTTTTATTAACTATTTTGCTGAGCTAAATGTGAACAAAAAAAAGTAGTAGCCTAGTTTGAGGCTTTTGTCTTTGTCAAATTCAATAGTGAGTTGGTGGAAAACAACCAAAACCATTGCACTTCAGAATTTGTACATTTATCTTGAAGAGAAAAGAAGAAGAAGAAAAAAAAAATAAAATAGAAAGCGTGTTTGTTGTCTTGGTCATCGGTCAAATGCCCGCAATATTTTCCCTTCAACAGGTAAACAACTTCAAGAAACTAATTGTACAGAACATAGTACAAGCCTGTGGAGTTTCTGGAAGATGTTTGACCTTTTAAACCACACAAATCCTCCGTCCATTTTGACTCCTATGGAATTTTCAATGAACTTAGCACATACATACTGAATTACTGATACTAGTTGAGTTGATCCTGTCAAACGCTGTTTCGCAAATAAAATATTGTAGCTTCTTCGTTAATAATAATAATATTATTATTATTATTATTATTATTATTATTATTATTACGTATTATTTATCATTTTATCATTTCTAAGTGGATTTGTCAAAAAGACACTATGGATTTTAACTAGTACTAAAAAAAAAAAAGTTGATAATGTTTTACAAAATCATGGAAGATTCTATAAATACAACTACTTTTGTGCAATGTCTTTTTATCTGTTGACTATCTTAAACTAATCTTGGAGTGACTATATATAGCCAATATAGGATGATGCCCATATTTGACTTTAGAGGTCAAGCTAACAAAGCTATAACCATAATATTTTCTCAATAATAATGGTGTTGGAATTTTGAAAATATGTGACTTAAACAAACTTATCACAAAGTTTAGAAAACTATTTCAAAATATTTTTGTCAAATTGAAGAAAACAATTAGTCAAAAGTACACTTTTAGAGAATGAACAAAAAAGAAGTCTCAAACGGAAAACCCATTTTGAGATTAAGGGAAACAACAAATTCATTTAGAATTAGAGTGAATACAATATTCAATATTCAATATTCAATTTGAATGAATACATCAACTATCTCAATTTTAATTAGGGCAAAAATCAAGCAGGAAATCAAATCATAGGAGAGTGATGGTACTTGTGAGCTGAGCACAACGTACTCCATAATTCACCGACACCAAACTATAATTATGTTGTGAACAAAGAAAGCATTTCAAACTCAATTCCTACAAAACTTTCCTTGTGTTCACTTTGAGGGTTTCTTAGCAAGTGAAAGTGATACTAGAATTTTAGTTTGGTAGATAGTATATAGTGTGTATGACAAGTTGAGAACCATATTAAAACCCCAAATCAACCCCTTAAAGCAAAATACCAAGAAAAGCAACCCAAATTATCATTTCTTTATCACTCTCTATATGACTTTGATTCTCTCTTAGGAAAACAAATTGCAAAGGGACCCCATTTTCATTGACCCATTCCAGCTACTCCACCCATCACCATATTATAACCAAAAAATTTTATACAAAAAACCCATGGAATTATCCAACCCCTCTAATCTAACCCTCATTCTCTCAAACCCCCCAAATTAATTTAATCAACCTTATTCCACCAACTTTTTTTTTGAACATTCCCCTGTTTTTGGTTTTCTCAACTGATCCTCACCCGCCCTTCTTACTCTCTCTCTCTCTCTCTCCTCTCTCTCTCTCTCTCTCTCTCTCTCTCTCTCTCCTCACACAACCAAAATCTCATTTGGGTTCTCATCAATTTTCCCAAAAACCTCACCCCAATGGGGAATTGCTATGCTTGTATTAGCCCAGAAACACCAAAACAACCAAAACAGAAGAATAATAACCAAAATAACAAAACCCCAAATAAAACCCGGCTTAACCCATATTCAACACAAACCCAACCGGCCCCTATACGTGTCTTAAAAGACATAATCCCAGCGGTCGGACCGCGGATAAGTGATAAATATGTTATAGGCCGGGAATTGGGCCGGGGTGAATTTGGGATCACTTATTTATGTACGGACCGTGAGACAAAAGACCGGCTTGCATGTAAATCAATATCAAAAAGAAAACTACGAACCGCGGTTGATGTAGAAGATGTAAGAAGAGAAGTTGCAATTATGTCTACGTTACCGGTTCACCCGAATATTGTCCGGCTGAAAGCGGTTTATGAAGATAATGAAGCGGTTCATTTGGTTATGGAGCTTTGTGAAGGGGGTGAATTGTTTGATAGGATAGTGGCGCGTGGACATTACTCAGAAAGAGCTGCGGCTGGTGTTACGAAAACAATAGCTGAAGTTGTTAAGATGTGTCATGAGAATGGTGTTATGCATAGAGATTTAAAGCCTGAGAATTTCTTGTTTGCTAATAAGAAAGAGAATTCTGCTTTGAAGGCTATTGATTTTGGTCTCTCTGTTTTCTTTCGTCCTGGTACGTTCTCTTTTTCATTTTTTTGGATCAAACTCTTTTCTTTTTTCTAAAGCAAAGTTTGAATATTTTGATTTGAGTCAAAATAATGATTTGAGTGTTATTTCCGCTATAGAGGGTATAACTTTGTGATTTGGTCCGTCTTTTGATTGTTTCTTTCCCTTTTGGAATAACTAACGGTTGAGTGAAATGTCTGTATACTAATATTTATTTAGGTGAAATATGCACACTAATCTGTTTATTTAAAAAAAAATCATAATTTAATGTTGTTAGATATTTATTGGACCATGGCATTATGGCATGTCTTTTTCTTAGCATTTTTTGATCCAACCAGCCTATCTCGAACTCGATCAGTGTTGGGTGTACAAGTGATTTACTAGCTCTATGATAAAAGATAACCATTGGAGCAACTGTCGTTTTGACTCTATTACTTGCTCCCCTTTTTTTAGTGGATGACTTTTGTTTAGGTACTAGAATTGAGTTTCTTAAAGTATGATAAATATGATGTGTTCTGAATTGAGACTCTTAAAAAAGTTCATTTGAACATCTATCTGTCAACTTCTAATCTAAACTTGGAACTATGCTTGGCCTTGGGTGAGCGTAGTGCTGGGTTTGGTGAACTAAGTACTTTGTTAGGTAATTTGTGGTAATCTGTAGATGGTATGGTATAGTATCGTTCATACTATAACGGGCGTTTGTTTAGTGGGAATAGGAGGTGGGGATAGGGATTAGAAAAATAAGATTGTAAAATCTATGTTTGGTGTAAGGGATGGAGAATATTAGATGCACTGCACATAATGATATTTGGATTAAAACTACAAAAATAATACTAATAATTTGGATGAGTATTTTGTATAATTTGAGATCCTTGTATGATTTTTCCAAATTTGATACCAATATTATAATATTTCAGACTTCAGTTCAGTCACTCAGGCCACAATTATTCTGATATGATCTCATTCCCAATCCAGTACACATTGGAATATTTCAATTGTTGAAATTGTCAAATAGATTAGGATTTATTTATTTAATAATTATGTTTGTGATGGAATGTTCTTTGTATGTGGTGTTATAAAACAGGGGAGACGTTCACAGAGATAGTAGGGAGTCCATACTATATGGCCCCGGAGGTTTTGAAGAGGAATTATGGGCCTGAGGTTGATATTTGGAGTGCCGGTGTTATTCTCTATATTCTTCTTTGTGGTGTTCCTCCTTTCTGGGCAGGTACATTGCTTTAGTATCCATATTTCCATCATGTTGAATAATCCTTCCATCTAGATTTGCTAATCACAGTTGACTTTTAATGATTAGTTGTCTACTTTGACAATAATATTGAAAATTTTGATCCTCGTATAGTATTAGTCTTGGGACAAAAAAGTTCAAGACAAATCTGACAATGTATTATAGTCCACATTTTGTAATTCAAGGTAACAAATTAGTGTTCAAAGTTAGCATCAAAGTCACTATGCGACAATTATCTCCGAACCACAATGTTAAGTACTTAATCCTAACTTATTAAAGCACAAGATAAACTTTTGCTGGAAACTCTTAAGACGAGATTAACTAAAAAAAAAGATGTTATTTTGTGAGATTTTGAATAATAAAAATAAAAAAGAAGAAGAAGGATTTAGAAAATGGACTGTGTTCTTGGTTCTAAGGAATCTCTTTGGGACTGCAGAGACTGAGCAAGGTGTTGCTTTGGCAATTTTGCGAGGGGTGCTTGATTTTAAAAGGGAGCCATGGCCTCAAATTTCTGATACTGCCAAGAGTCTTGTCAAGCAAATGTTGGATCCAGATCCTAAGACGCGATTAACTGCTCAACAAGTACTTGGTGAGTCCTATTTTTACTACATGTTCATCTTATATATTAGCAAATATAAACAGTGGTACAAATGAGAGACCTCAGTCTTGGTGCATTGAGTACTAAGAGTAGTATTTACTAATGTAAAAAAAAGTTAACCATCAGAATGAGACTAGAAGTTGTAATTCCAGCTAGGAGATTGTGGTCAGGGTCATTAAACTGATGTTAGTTTCGATGCTCTTTAAGCGTAGAGTGGTTGTTTCAACAATGTTGTCCTTGATCAGGAGGCATTAGATTGATGCTTTGGTTGGGGAGCACAACAATGTTGGTGGGTGTGACTTGTGAGTGTGAGATCTCATTACGTGAGGGAATGGGATATTTCATCAGCCATCATTAAAACTCTAACTAATGCAGTGACCTTCCCTGATTAGTTTTTCTCAGAGGCCCATGATCATTAATTTTACTATATCACAAATGTCCACTTCTCACCCCAGAATCGAGTTCATCCATCTGGTACCATTATCCCAGTGCCTCTCACAGCCTCCTTCCCAGCATACTAGGTGTATTCTAGGTGTTTCACAGAGCTGATGGACTGATGTTGGGATTACTGGACTGTGATTAATGGCTGCTAGGTAAACCATTATTATTACTTAAACCTGTTAATAAGCGCCTAGGAATATGCTTGATAACCTCAGACTGCTTGAAAATGGAAAATCCAGTCAGTTTATTCTTTCTTTCTTCTAAAACAGTACAAATTTCCTGATCTTATTTCTTTGCAGAACATCCTTGGATACAGAATGTGAAGAAAGCTTCAAATGTTCCGTTAGGAGACATTGTTAGGACAAGACTGAAGCAGTTTGCAGGGATGAACAGATTTAAGAAGAAGGCACTGCGGGTGAGAAATTTGTTATCACAAAGTTTGTTTATTTGTTATTTGAAGACTGGTTACTTGATGAAAGTTACTAATGGACCTCATTGAACAAACGCTACAGGTCATAGCGGAACATTTATCAGTTGAAGAGGTAGAAGTTATCAGGGATATGTTTGCGCTAATGGATGCTGACCATGATGGGAAAGTAACATTCGATGAATTGAGGGCTGGTCTCCGGAAGGTTGGTTCCCAACTGGGCGAGCCTGAGATAAGGCTTCTCATGGAAGTGGTAAGTTCTCAGAATTTTTTCAGTACCTAAATCATATTTTTCGTTATGACCTGCGCATGACTAAGGAAATATTCATCTCTTCACATGACAATCACACTGAATTAGCTCCATAGAGAGAAAGAGAGAGGCTTTTATAGGTCCCTACATTACTTTATTTCCGAATTTCCAAGTTCAGGCAATAGCAGATTTTATTTATTTGTTATCAAGCAATAGCACTTTGAAATTTTGCAAAGCAAGCTGCATTGGAGATTCTGACAACCTTGTTTGACATTGAGGAGTTGAGTTTTAGATGTGGAAAATCTGCAAAAAAAAATTTACAGAAAACTTTTCTATAGATTGAGTTCTAACATGTCACGAAATTTTCTGTGCAGGCTGATGTTGATGGCAATGGGTACTTGGATTATGGAGAGTTTGTAGCGGTGACTATCCATTTGCAGAAAATGGAGAATGATGAGCACTTCCACAGAGCATTCTTGCACTTCGACAAAGATGGAAGTGGCTATATTGAACTGGATGAGCTACGAGATGCCTTGGTTGACGAATCAGATGAAACTGATTCCGAAGTTCTAAATGAGATCATGCGTGAAGTTGATACTGATAAGGTTTCTCTCTTAACCCTCCCCCCCAAAGCTATTTCTTGATGTCTACAACTGCATATGCAGCTATTTGACTTATTGTGCTTCCAATTTTTGCTAGGATGGTCGCATAAGTTATGAAGAGTTCGTGGCAATGATGAAAACTGGCACAGATTGGAGGAAAGCTTCTAGGCAATACTCAAGGGAAAGATTCAAGAGCTTGAGCCTCAACCTGATGAAAGATGGTTCACTACAGCTTCAGGATGGGATAAGGGGCGAAGCTATTATGGTCTGACAACCTTAAACTTCACTTGTTTTATCGCCTTATACAAGCAAGCATTCTATTGTCAGAAGATGTGTGAAGTTCCCATGAACCAGATTGTCAAAAAGAAAAAATACTAGCAACAATCTTCCTCGGATTTGCTAGCCAGCTTTTACCAGCACATCACCATCTTAATTACGAGCAGTGGAAAGGTAGAATGCTCAGGTTGAGTCCTGCAGATAATGTTTGCACAGGAGTTTATATTGTTTTGTTTCTATTTCTACTATTTTTTCATGAATTCTCAACTTATTAAGAGGGGTTTGTTTTATTTATACCATCCCAAAATTTTCATGTATATGTTTCAATTTTCGTGGTGTCTAATTGACGGTCCATGTTTTTCTTTGTGTATAGAGAGATTCCAGTTTTTGCCTTGTACTCCTTTGTTCATTTGGATAACTAATGTCAATTGTACTGAAGTTTCTCGCTTTTCTCCACTGCGCGTGCGTTGAGATAAAATGTTACTTCTATGATGGTTTCCTATATTTTTCTATTATCTGAAAACATCTCATTCTCTTCTATATGATGAAAAAAACAGGTGATACACCAAACTCCTAAGATGTTAAGTAATTGTTTAGTTATGCAAAAGTAAACAATGGGTATATAATATAACTCAAGTACACAGGTACATGTCTGATATGTTCGCTATTGAACATGAGAGTCTGAACATGACGTAGCGGGGTTGTCTCGGTCGCTATTCACTTGCACCCTCTTTTTTTATTAGCAGAAAAAAGTACACAAGTACATGTAATATTTCATCATCACACTTGGCATTAAACTTAACAGCAGCATGATTACTATCATAGCATCAATTTTATGGCCTTGATTAACTGGAAACCAAAATATTAAAGGCTATTTAATTCAGTTCTTTCGAAGTATCATCATATAATCTACATGATGTAAAGCAATACATTCAATATAACAACAGGGCACTTGATCCAAAAGAAAAGAAGAAAAGAACAGAAACAGGGCAAAGTGCAGGAAGTTAAGATCCTGGCTACTACTAACTGCTGGATGTCTATCATGGAATATACAGCTAGATTTCACTTCCAGTGCCCACTTTATACCTCCTAGTACATAAACTTTGCACTTAATTAACCTTAAAATGATTTCATTAATACCAGCATTGCATTAAAGTACAGACTTTCTCCAGCTCTGGCACTCTCATGTGAGAAGAAGTACTATGATATCACACGACAGTTAGTCAGTTGATGTAAAGTACAAGCCGGAATTCGATGGGATGTTGCGTCATTTCCATGTCAGGTGTATGTTTTTTTTTAATTTCAGTGACATGAACACCACTATCTAATCTATCTAATAGCAGTATTATTACTATAACAAGAAACCTTAATTTCCACTTTACAATCATATTTATCTCCTATTTTCATGATCAGAATCGATGGTATACCTAAGCATACTCTATAGGAAAGGAAAATAAAACCAATATGCTACCTGTGTCCTCCATCAGTTTCTCTATCTTCTTGCTTCTGGCTCTTGCATTTTGTTCTTCTGAATCCCTTGCAGAGCTCATCAATAGTCCGAGTTCCCTAATCCTCGGCCTAACTCATTCGCGGAATGCCATCCCAACAAAGGGCTCTAGTGCTGTTGATATGGCTAAAACACAATCGGGGTCAATGTTTGATATGGTGGAGCCATTGAGAGAAGTTAGAGATGGATATTTGATGTCCTTAAACCTAGGGACACCACCACAAATGATACAAGTTTATATGGATACCGGATACCGGGAGTGATCTCATTTGGGTACCTTGTGGTAATGTATCATTTGATTGCTTAGAGTGTGATCACTATTATTATAGGGATAACAAATTAGTGGGAGCATTTTCTCCTCCTTCCTCTTCTTCATCTCTCAGGGATCTTTGCACTAGTCCCTTTTGCACACAAATCCACAATTCGGATAACCCTTATGATCCATGTGTTATGGCTGGATGCTCATTAGGTAACCTTCTTAAGGGCACTTGTTTTAGACCATGTCCTTCATTTGCCTACACCTATGGAGAAGGTGGTGTTGTTATAGGAGCATTAACCAAGGATGTTGTTAGGGTGCGCGGTAGTAGTAGTCCTAATGCCATAAGAGAAGTTCAACAATTCCGATTTGGGTGTGTAGGTTCCTCTTATAGAGAGCCCTTAGGGATAGCCGGATTTGGAAGGAGGTCGCTCTCATTACCATCACAATTAGGATTCCTTAGCAAGGGTTTCTCCCATTGCTTTGTGTCCTTTAAGTTTGCAAGCAACCCAAATATTTCGAGCTCTCTTATTATCGGTGACATGGCTGTTTCTTCCAAAGAATCATCCCAATTCACCCCATTGTTGACTAATCCTAAGTACCCTAATTACTACTACATTGGCCTAGAGGCCATCACTGTAGGCAACATGAGCATGAAAGAAGTTCCAATGAACTTGAAAGCATTGGATGATAAGGGTAATGGCGGCGTGATGATTGACTCAGGAACCACTTACACACATCTCCCCAATCCCTTCTATTCTCAACTCCTATCCGACCTCCAAATGGTCATACAATATCCTCGAGCAACCGAGCAAGAAACACAAACAGGGTTTGACCTTTGCTATAAGATACCATGCTCTAGCAATAATGCTAGTAGTTGCATGGAACTGGAAGATGATCAGCTTCCTTCTATTACCTTGCATTTCATGGATAATGTAAGCCTTGCTTTGCCAAAGGCGAATAGCTTCTACGCTGTTGGTCCTCCAAATAACTTCACCCTAGTGGAGTGCTTGCTATACCAAGGCATGGATGATGATGACAATGGTGGCGGCCCTGCTGCAGTTTTTGGAAGCTTTCAACAACAGAATGTTAAGGTTGTTTATGACTTGGAAAAACTGAGAATTGGGTTTAAACAAATGGATTGCTCTTGCTGCTTCTCAAGGACTTCACCAGAGTTAGCTTGTCACATTGAATGAAGTTCCATGTTCAATTTGAACTTGAACTTGAAGTGTACCAATTTTAAGGCTAATGCTCAAAACATCATTTTTTTTTTCCTCTGTTCTTTCTGCTCCTGCTAATAAGAATGCAAGCCAACTGAATCCTTATTTTATTTTGAAATGGAAACAAAAAGAGCCCATTTGGTGTCTTGATAAGCACATTAGTTGCCCCATTTTATTATAATTATTATTTTTGATATGAACCCCATTTTATTATTTTGGAACGGAACTACTTAACGTAAATTTCAAATTACTAAACACAAATATTTTTATCACAATATTTCTCAATATACCCTTTTTATTTGAAAGACAACTTCTTCTGTTTTATTCTTTTTCCTCCCAAAATTCTCAATCCTCTTTTTCTCTATATCATTGTAGTGATCTAAACTAATTCCCCACGAATGATAAAATGTTTTTGATGTTATTAATTATGATATTCAAGTAACAATTATACTTAAAATTTTTGAATTTGAATTGTTTTTATCTTACTCATTTTCTAGGGTTTATGGGTGGTGGTTGGGTGTCGACGGGTGGGTTGCAGTGCAGTCTGACGTCTGGTGGGTGGTGGGTGGTGGGTGGTTGGTGGTGGGTGGTGGGTGGTGGGTGGAGTATGACGGGCATTGACGGCGAGTTAGTGGTTGTGGGTCCAAGTATGTCAGATAAGAGAGAGAGGGAGAGAGGAGAAATTGTGACCCGCCGTAACCGCTAGTCGCCAGATCGATATCTCACCGCTTTGCCACCACCTCCACGACCTCAACTCCATCGGAATCTGAAGATGGCAGATGTTTTGGGCTAATCGATAGTTTGAGATGGTGATGGTGATGGATGGATGATGATAATGGATGATGATGATGCAAATGAAAAATAAATTGATTTGGGCATAACATAGCTAGTGCTGGGATTTAAAGTGAATTTCTTTTGGAAGTGCATATCGTGAAATGGGGGGAGAAGGAGGATGAGGGTGGGCGAGAGAGAATGTGTTGTGTGAACTTTGAAGGGCTTTTTTGGAAAAAGTGATTTGCGTTTAGTAATTTGAGATTTACGTTTAACAATCCCCATTTTGAAATTGACATTAGAACATAATAATATCTCATATGAAACCTTAATTGTTTTTCTTTTAAGGCCGGTTTACAACTTTACTAGTGCTTGGATCCAACTCTTGGCATAAGAAGTGATACATTTCTAAACATAACGGTCATATTTGTATTTAATGGACATTCACTATACGATTTGAATAAATGAATATAAATTGCATATGCATTTAAGTGAATGGAATATAGATGATGAAACCCATAATCGTATAGGACACATTGTGAATTTGTGATGTCCTACAACAAAGATTTCTTTTTATTTTTTTCAACCATGTTTTCATTTATTATTATTTTTTTCTTGAGATTATTGAATTGAGCTAGGTGATAGGAGTACAAACTTGTAATTGTCCACCACCTAGTTAGAGTCTTTCTGGTTGGAATGGAGCAAGTTTGATGTGCGGTGTTACTCGGAAGAGTTGAGTCCGTTTGTAACGATGGATTCCCTATCAATATTATATAAAATCGACATCGCTTTCCCCACAAGAAAAAAAATACAAATTTGTGATGGTCTTTTACACGCCGAATTAGTTTACTAGTAATACATAATTGACCAACAAATCCCATAATTGTTCTAAAATTCAACCCAACTTCCAACCTTATCGAGTTCGTTAAAACTAGCCGTTCTGACCCGACCCGAGTACTCGATCCAGTCATCACCTCTATGGCTCTACTCCTAATAGTCAATTTTGACTTTGCAACCCCCCCCCCCCCAAAAAAAAAAAAAAGGAAAACAAAAACAGCCGACTGTGGAATGTGAATACTTAAAATTTGCAGTGCCGTATCTCCTGAGGGCCCTCACACACGTTGTGTTGTGGTTACTCTACTATAATCACTCCTCCTTCAACAATCATCACCATTAACAGACGTAAACCCCCCATTTCGTCTTCCTTCACCCTCTTACAATCTTACACGTTCTCTCCCCCCACACCACCCCCAATTTCTCTCTCTCTCTCTCCTCCCAACGGTCACATTCAAACTTTCAAATTTTGATGCATTTTCGAAGCCAACAATTACCATCACCAACAATCATCAAATTCAACCAGAAATACAAAAAATGGGGGTTGATTACTACAACATCTTGAAAGTGAATCGCAACGCAAGCGAAGAAGATCTCCGTAAGGCATATCGTAGATTAGCAATGATTTGGCACCCTGATAAAAACCCTAACCCTAACACAAAACATGAAGCTGAAGCCAAATTCAAACAAATCTCTGAAGCTTACGACGTTTTAAGCGATCCTCAAAAGCGTCAGATCTACGATCTTTACGGCGAAGAAGCCCTCAAATCCGGCCAAGTTCCTCCACCGCCTTCCGCCACTCACGGCGGCGCGTCTGCTTCACACCACCACCATCGCCACCCTCACGCTCACGCGACGAATACTTCGTTTCGGTTTAACCCTAGGGATGCCAATGATATTTATGCTGAGCTTTTTGCCGAAGGGAATTCGAGTAATCCTGGTGGGAGGGCTAGTAGAGGGAGAGCGAGTAGGGATCGGTTTTTTCGGACGTCGACGACGACGAATGGCGGGACGGGGACGGGGACGGGGACGATGAGGAAGGCGCCGGCAGTGGAGAATTTGTTGCCGTGTAGTTTGGAGGATTTGTATAAAGGGGCTAAGAAAAAGATGAAGATTTCCAGGACTATTACTGATTCTACTGGGTATGTGCTTTAATTCTTTTGTTTATTTGTTTAAGTTATTATTGTAATTGAGTGAATTAATTGTCTCATTTTGAGTTTCATTTAGCTTTTATTACTATTCTTGTTGAGGAAAACCTACATTTGTGGTTGTTTATTTTAAAATGGGGATGAGTGATAGTGATTATGATTGTATAGTATAGTGATTTGAGTTTTTTAAGGGCCAGTGGAGGTTTTCCTGGTCGTAAAGGGGTCAACTTCATGGCCCATGGGATCAGTCAAGCAAAATGCTTGGGGTACCCAATCACCCTTGTTATCTAAAAAATTATTGTATTGTGAGCTGAATTTAGTTCTAAATATTAGAATGTGGCTGAGTTTGATGATGTAGAAGTGAAGAGTGGGTAACTAGATAATGGAATTTGAAAAGAGAAGTATGTGAAACTGTGGCATCTTTTTGAGAAAGTTGATAGTGATTATGATTGCATTGTTGTAATGGAGTGAATTGATAGTGGTAGGATCTTACATTTTATTTACTGGTTCTTATTTGTTGAGGAAACCTCCATTTGTGGCTGTCTGGCTGATTCCTGTTTTATGGTTGTTTAATCTAAAATGTGGATGGGAATAGTGAATATGATTGCATTGTGACTTTGTGAGTTGTTTTTAGTTGGAAAATATCAGAATTTAGTTATATAATATATTAGAATATGGCTTGAGGTTGAGTATATGCTGTACACTGGAGGCTGTTCAACTAGATATTAGAATTTGAGCACTGAAGTCTGCAAATGTGGCATTTTCTGAGGAGGTTAATTGAATGGTTAGGATGGCTAATTATTAGGCCATGTGTAGCGGATATTACTCTTAGCATAGTGTGTTTATTTTGGATTAGTTATTAGAAGTTATGATTCAACATGACATGCATTTGGTTATGACCTAGATGAAGTTTTTCTCCCCGACTCTTCTCCATGGTGTGGTTGTTATGGGTCTTGTGGCAGCTTAGGTGGAGTCTCTTGGATGGATGTAGAACATGGGGACTGGCTTGTTATTGGTGAGATAGTGTCAAATTCAAGAGCTGGGATGCTTGTTCTGCTTAGTTTTTCTGGTAGTCATTAATGGTTTGTTTGTGAATATTGGTACATCTTAAGAAGTTTTTTTCTCCTAGTTTTTTTTTTTTCTCCATGGAAAGAGGCAAATGCAATGCATAAAGGGCAGGGAGAGTAGCACGAATCCATGGTTATGCTGATTTTTGCTTTGCTGCTATTTGATTGTCTCTAGATGAGAAACTTCTCATATATGCGACACTAATACTACTCCTCTGGTAGTCTGATTTGTAATTTAGGGAAATAGATCGATGGATGTTATTGTAGTGGAGATTGTGCTTAGGTAGGACTAGTGGAAGTGGTCAACATGATTGGAGATTTAAGCACTGAAGTTTGTAAACTTCCGAGATGTTTAAGAGAGATTGGATAAGATCGTTTGAATGAAGCAAAGCAAAATATAAACCCATCAAAATCAGTAAATTTTTTCTATAGATAACATGGGTATCCAAGCTTTTGTTTGACTAATCCCATGGGCCCTGAAGTTAACGACCAGGAAAACCTCCAGTGGACTCGAACTTGGGACCTCTAGAATAGATCTCAGAGGTCTTACCAACTGAGCTACCCCCTCAGTAAACATTGTATAGAGAAGTGACTCCAAGCTCTGAGACTGAAAAGAAAATATAAACTTCACCAAGACCATTGTGTAGGGGTTCATAAAAAAGTAAGGCCTGTCTTCTGTTAATAATCAATGTTTGCTGTTTTGAACTGATCCTCGCTGAACATTTCTTTTGATTATTTTGTATTTCAGTTTAGTTTATTTAGGGTATTAATCAGGGTTACCAAATTCTCTCATACCTTTAGCGAACTGCGGAGTACAGTTCGTAGTTCTCCAGCGTACTAGTACTCTCGAAGTGGTGAACTACGAGTAGGCCAAAAGCAGTGGCCAGAATTAGACTTATTTCATCCATGGTTTCAGCCAGGGAACATCTTTTAGTTTACTTTTGACCAATTTGTACTATTTTTTTCATTCATTCTTTATCCCTTCTTTTTATGTGACAAGTAAATCCTCAAAAATTATCCCATTCCAGATAAGCGAACTAATCCTTTGTAGTACCCCTAGCGAATGCAGTTCTCCGCGAGGAGCGAATTGCGAATTTCGTACTACGTTCTCGAACTGAGCGTATGGCGAATTTGGCAACCCTGGTATTAATTGCTCACTTCCAGTGCCCCTATCCTCATTGCATTTATAACTATCGTTTGAGAAACACTCCTGTAGATTCTCAATATTGACTTACATTTCTTATAGTTACAAACTCTTCTGTTACCTCTAGTTATTTCATCTTTATCTCGATTTCCTTCAGCAATTTGCTAAGTTTTGTTGCTCTCTACCCCATCGCCATTCCTATAGTTCTGCCCCTGTACCTTGCTAGGACATGGCTGTCTCATGTTTTTCGAGATGTTTTTTTTTTCCTCTTGTTCTTTTTCTTTTGGGATAGAGGGTGGGTAATGATGTATCTCATTGGATATGTGTTTCCTGAAAACGTCACACCATGGATTATCTTTGGCTCCTGGTCCCTGCAGCATTCTTTGAACCGCTGCTTTACCATTCATGTGCTCATTTCCCACCGTATAGCATCTAATATCCCTCCCTGCTTAATTTCATCTCCTACCTCATTTAGCTTGCATGTTGTATAGCCCTCTTTGTTTACTGCCAATGCCATATTTGGCTGGTTACTGCCCCTTTCCATGTGTACAATCTTGTACCATTGTCTTCAAGCTTGTATCCTCACACCTATTTCGCATCTTGGGTGCTGCTTATCCTAGTAGAGCTTATCTATCAGTAGATCAATAAGTCGATGTGCTCTTAATTGTAGTACCTTTGGTGCCATTGTCTAGATTTCCCTCTTCCCATTTTTGATTAGGCTCCGTCTGTCCTCTTCATATCTTTCTACCCACCCACCTCTCTTTTCAATGACAGTAGCTGGCTGAGGATGTAGAACATGTGTGACTTCAATGATATACTGATGGTTGACTGTTTGCCACGGTTTTTGGTGCCAAGTGATGGTAGTGCATGAGCTCTGTTGTAATTCTGGTGAATCTGGTACGAGTAGTAACCCATGGTAGTTAAAGGTTTGGCAGTGGCTTATAATTTTATTTCGGAGGTCTATTTTCTAATGACTGCCGTAGAAACCTTGCCATACTCCGTCAGAAAAACAGAAAGAAAAATAAAGTTTCATTTTACCGGATTCTAACAAACATGTAGCAGAGGGTAATATGCTGGACAATAATAATAGTTTTGTTGTTAGTGATGTTGATTTTTCTGATATCTTTGTGTAATCCTATTATCCTAGTCGACTTTGTGACATCAGTTGCAGTTGTAGGGTGTTTATTCTTTGGTTAGGGAGAAAGAGCATAAGAGTTTCTGCATTTACTTTTCTTTTCCATTTTCCTTGCATAAGACCATCCAAACATGTTCTTTTCTCCATCTTTATCCCCCAAGTCAATGATCCCTTGTGAAAAATTCCCTTAAGTTTGTTATGTTGTTAATTTTATGCGCTGGATTCTTCAAGAAATGTCCATACTTATTTTGGAAGGAATTTTGTATGTTGAATTTATATGATGGAATAACTTTGAATTCCACCTGGTTTTGCCTCCTTACATTTTTCCCTCCCCAGACCCCAGTGTATTCGTTTTATGTGCCCATCTGGTGAAGGAAGAAATTGCTGCTCCTGATGACTTTGCATGCAAATAAATAAATCTGGAATAAGGTTTCACCTTACATTATCTTTTACCTGTATTTTTAATTTAGTTCAAGGTAAAATATTTTTTTAATTGCTACCTGTGTGTACAGTAAGACTCGGACTGTGGAGGAGATATTGACCATTGATATAAAACCTGGTTGGAAGAAGGGGACAAAGATCACTTTTCCTGATAAGGGTAACCAGGAGCCAGGGGTCATTCCTTCGGACCTCATATTTGTTATAGATGAGAAGCCTCATGCTGTTTATAAGAGGGATGGTAATGATTTGTTACTTGATCATGAGGTTACTCTTTTGGAGGCCCTCACTGGCAAGAAACTTGAACTGACAACCCTAGAAGGAAGAAGTCTCGTCATCCCGCTGACTGATGTCATCAAACCTGGAAATGAGATGGTTATTCCTAATGAAGGGATGCCAATCTCAAAAGAACCTAGTAAGAAAGGGAACCTGAGAATTAAATTCGATGTTAGGTACCCATCAAGGCTTACCGAGGAACAAAAAGCTGATCTAAGGAGAGTTCTGGGTGGGAGCTCGTGATGATAACACAAATCTTAGGGGCATTCCTGTTGCTGTCGCATGTAAATACTGCACAGACGCAAAGTTGTGAATACTATCATGAAGGTGACAGAGAATTTGGGTTTCCATCCAGGAGAATAGGTTAGGTAGAAGTATCGTGGTCAGGAGAAGTGGCTGTCTAGTGGTCATCTCTATGTGGTAGCGTTTCTCCTGGAAGGGGAAGGGATAATTTATTGGAAGATTGAGATTAATTTTTGATCCCAAGTTTTGTACATTGCTGGTTGCAATATTGTTTTCTTTTGTATTCTCCCCTGCCCCTCCAACACGCTTTTAGCACCCAGTTGTTATTTGGGCTGGAAAATGGTATTGCTTAGGTGAGCACTTGAATGTTAAGAAATATTTTTTGTATTGCTTAGGTGAGCACTTGAATGTTAAGAAATATTTTTTCTTGATTGTTCGATTTGGATGTTCATTCTGTGTATGAACACTGCTCTACAAGGGATTTCACTCAGTTGAAAATGGTATTCCAAAGTTGAGATTAGTTCTTCTCTTCAGTTGGAGCCTTGGAGGCTATGTATCCGGCGTCAAATGCATATTCATTGGATTGTAAATGTCATTGACAATCGAAACTTGATCACGTTATGAAGTTCGTTTTCCTACTAGTCTATAGTTGGCATTTATTTTGGTACCATGTAATTGTCGAGTTTAGACATTTTTCAAATTGATTTGATAGGTGAGATATGGGTTTGATTTGGTTTATGACTTGTACTAGTTTAGTGTGACGAATTGATATTTGCCAAAATGCTAAGCCATGTGATCAGTCTTTGGCAAATATTTATGATTTCGTTAGGTTAGCTTGTTGAGAATTCAAAGGATATAAAGTTCCTCTTGGTTCTTATTTTCGTTTTCCTTTCCTTATCAAAATTTCTGTTCTCCTTTTAGTGAGTGGAGATGGTACCGTCATTACCTCGTACTCCCACTCGGCCATACCATGTCATGCACCAGCCCAACCTAACAGGCTTACGCGGATCAGGAACCCAGGACAATAGCATGTTTGGTGTGGACTTAGTCTACCGTAGACCAAGGCACACTACTGCAAATATTTTGTGACATGAAGAGGTATTTTTTTTTTAAATGTATTCTCTTGGTCCACTATGAACTAAGTTTACACAAGTTTTTGCGTCAGGACAATTCCTACGTCAAATCTCTTCCCAACCGGACTAGCCTGCGCGTAGGAAGCCCCACGTTGTCCAACATGTAGCACACTTGAACTCAAACTCCGCGTACCAAGTATAAACATAGAAAGACCTCTCTTACCCATCATGAGGTTCATTCTCTTACCCGCAAACAACATGCACCGAGTAAGTCAACTTATCGTCTAAGATGAGGTGATAGAGTCAAGTAGAAAATTAAACCTCCTTACAATCATCTACATGGATAGAAATTTGTAACCTTAACTACTGATTTATAACCAATGAGGATGAAATAATTACCACTTGTACTCCCACCTCATCCTACGCCATGAGCTTCATTCATTCACGTTGGCATCATGGTTCAATTTTGAGGTACACATGCTATCAAAGTTATATGTGGATTAAATAAGGTGAAAGGAAAACTTAGCTTTTGTAAAGTAATATCATTTTCGAGAGTGATGGATGCGTGACTAGGTTCCACATGACAACAACATTTGCGCTAGAAAATTAGAATAAGAGCTTTCTTCTCGTGTCTTTGTCTACTTAATTTAAGAGGTGATCGATGATATTTTGCTTCATTCTTCTTGGAATTGTAAGGACAAGTTTCATAGAAAAAGTAAGACACGGAAACTTAGAGCGCCATTTATGTATTATCGGAAAATGACGCCTGATTTACAACTTATTGTGGCATAAACCCCTTTTGGGACACCCCTAAATAAATCATGATTGAGATTCCTTTAAGCTTAAGTACTTGCACCCTGTGGACTGTTGTTGTGTGCTTGTTTTTACCGACATAATTGCAAATTATCGAACTCAATCTTATTTGTCAATGTTAATGATCTTTTTAATCAAACTCTTACGTATAGATACACTATATGAGAATTAAGTATTAGGGATTTATTGGAAGAGAAAAGAAAGCTTAACTAATTACTAGAGTTGAATTTTGACGGACTTGTTCCCTTAAAAAAAAAATTAATGGACTTCTTGACATCCAATTGATGAGTAACTAATGTTTTGGTTCACGTATGTATATTGAGAAGAGAGCTACTGAGAGTCTGAGAGGTTATTGAGTGGAGTTTTTGTTTTTTCCCCGCATACATGGTCAGATTCTTTGCATGTTGTTCTTGAAAATACATGAGCCATTTCGGAGAGGCTAAAATTGGTCCTTTCGAGTATTTCTATCTTCTGTATTAGGTGTGTTTTTTTTCACTTATTGAAACTTTATGAATCGGATCAAATTAGTGGCATAGACTTATCAAATCAACGAGGACCAGTGGCATACATTTAAACTGAATTGGTGAGAATCAGTGGCACGCACTTACTGAATCAATGGGGAATTCATCAATGACAGACATTTATCCAATCAAATCAGATAAGTGTCAGTCAATCTGCTCAATCACTTAATGAATCGGTGAGAATCAGTGGCAATCACTTACCAAATCAGATCAGATTAGTGGCAACCGCTTACTCAATCATTGCTAATAAAATTCAATCACACCACTTACCCAATCAGATTAAATCAATGAAAATTAGTGGAAAACAACGCCCCTCCCTCTTTCTAACTAAGGAAGTTAGAGCAGTTAATGATGATGAAATCAAAGAAGTTGCTTTCTTAATAGCTCCTAATAAATCTCCAGGTCCAGATGGGTTTCCAGCCGGATTCTTTCATCATTATTGGCATATTATAGGTCCCTCGGTTTGTAGAGCAGTTAAGGCATTTTTTCACTCGGGGAAGATGCTAAGAGAAATTAATTAAACTTTTATAGCCTTAATACCTAAAATAGACAATCCTTTGTCAGCTAACCATTTTAGGCCTATTAGTCTATGTACTACGATTTACAAAATTATTTCCAAAATACTCACAATCAGACTCAAAGTAGTTATTACTAAACTAGTTCATCCGCTCCAAGGAACATTTGTAGCTGATCGCTGTATTCAAGATGATATCCTCATTGCTCACGAGGTTTTTCACTCTTTCAGATTCAAACAAGGTAAAGGTGGTTGGTTAGCCATTAAATTAGATATGGAGAAAGCATATAACAGATTAGATTGGAATTTCATTTGCCAAGTTTTTCGCAAACTTGGTTTTAGTGAGAAATGGATTACTTGGATATTTGAGTGCATATCAACAGTTTCCTTTTCAGTACTTGTTAATAATGGCCTGGGTAATAGGTTTCGGCCTACAAGAGGAATAAGACAAGGGGATCCCCTCTCTCCTTATATTTTCATACTTTGTGCGGAAATTCTAGCTAGACGTCTCCAAAAAGAAAGCGATTGTAATGACAAAAGCATAGGTATTAAGATTTATCGGGGAGCAGAAAAACTTCCTTTTCTAACCTTTGCAGATGATACTATGATCTTCGCTAAAGCTACTAAGCAAAGTTGTATTACTATAAAGAACATTCTTAACGATTTTTGTAGAATGTCTGGTCAAAAGATTAACTTTCAAAAGTCAGCTTTCCAATGTACTAAGAATATCTCCAGAAGAGAGATAGACAATTTCAAATCTACTTTAGAAATGAACAACTAAACTAGTTTAGACAAGTATCTAGGATGCCCGATCATCACAGAGAGAGTTGATGAAAATACTTTTGGTGATATAATAGAACGCACGTCTAGTCACCTTGCTAAATGGAAAGCAAATTCTCTTTCTCAAGCAGGACGAGCTACATTAATTCAGACAAATCTATTAGCAACCCCTGTATATACAATGCAAAGTTTCATGCTACCTTCATCTTGTCATACAAAACTAGATCGTATTAACAGAAATTTTCTTTGGAACAAGGAACAAGATAGTAAGTCACCCAATTTAATTGGTTGGGATAGGGTTTGCTTACCTAAGAACTTAGGAGGGCTAGGCCTTCGGAAAACAGAAGCGGTAAATAAGGCAATGCAAATGAAATTGATATGGAAAATCCAAACATAGCCAAATAATAGATGGGTTCAACTCATTATAAGTAAATATTTGAAAGATGAAGATATATTTGCTCACTTAAAAGGTAAAAGAGTTTCCTGGCAATGGAGCAAGATGTTAGAAGTTTGACATCTTTTTAAGAAAGGTTTAAGATAGCAAGTTGGAAATGGTCTCACGGTTAACTTTTGGAAGGATAGGTGGGTTTATCATAACCCTCTCCAAGATAATTACCACGACTCGTCTTCAGATGACCCATTCTTTGATCTAGATGCTCCTATTTCTTTATTTTTTACTGGTGAAGGAGAGTGGGACGTAAGCATGTTGAGTTGAGTAGTTCCTCTGGATGTGGTTCAAGATATTATTAGCATTCCGATTCCATTTTATAGTATACCGGATAAGATGTATTAGGGGTTTACTAGTAATGGAGTATTCTCGGCAAAATCAGCGACATGGTTAGCTCAAGGTATTCAGGATAAATATAAACAAAATTGTGAGTTCAGTTGGATTTGGAAACTTAACATTCCTAGTAAAATTAAAATCTTTCTTTGGAAGATTTGTTAAGATGGTTTACCTACAAAGCATTGTCTACAACAGTGTAAAATATTTACTCCTCAAGGATGTGTCTTTTGCAATCACTCATCAGAAGACAAATACCATTTATTCTTCACTTGCCCCTGCTTCCTTGGGGTTTGGGAGGATATTCAGCAACTTCTCGGGAAGCAAATTGATTTTTCTTACCCTCCTAATGCAAATTTTATAGAATGCTTGAATAGTTCTCATAATAGATTGGAAGAATGAGATTTTATTCTCCTTATCTTTACGTGGTGGATTTTTTGGTTTGTTCGTAATAAGATCATTTTTGATGACCTCAACACATGTACTATCCAAATAGTCAATACTGTAAAGTACAACTTCCTTGAATGGGAACATGTAATTAATACGAAATATGAGTTTGATACTAGGGGAGCAGTGAGACCTAAAAAACAAAAGAAATGTCCAAGAACCAATGTTAATTGGCAGCCACCTAGAAAAGATTACTATAAACTCAACTTTGATGGCTCCAAAAAGAAATTTTTAGATGCACCTGCAGGCTTTTATATCAGGAATAGCTCCGGAGAGGTTGTCTCTTTAGGAGCAAAACAATGCGGAAGAAGTTCAATTCTAGTAGCGGAAGCTGTAGGGCTAAGAGAAGGGGTTCGAAAAGCCAGAAGTCTTGGCATAAAGAACATCACTATAGTAGGGGATAATTTGACGGTCATCAAAGCAATTAGAGCCGAATGGCATATTCCATGAGAGATAGTATCATTATTGATACTAGGAAGGATTTGCATTTCTTCGAGAGAGTTTAAGTTTTGCATTTTTATCGTGAAGCTAATGTGGTAGTTGATTTTATGGGCAATGTGGGGCATAGTTGTCCCACACGCCTTTTCTGGTCAAATTCCTTTGACCGCAATCTTGCCAATTTGTTGGCAAGGGATATTTTAGGATAACCCTGATTAGAGGTTCTTCTGGGACTTTCTTACTCTTTCAAAAAAAAAAAAACAAACACCCCTCCTCCTTTTCTTTTTCTAATTCTTAAAAGTTAGTGAAAATTGTGACAGGATATAAGCCGAACCACAATATTGGTGGTCTATCAGCATAGCTACTAATTTTGAAGTGAAGTCCGAAACCATATGGCGAGGTAAAAGTATAACAGGATGAAGTACCTTGTTACATAATCATCAAACTACTTTTGTCTCTTAGAAAACTTAATAAATAGATATGTCCAGTTATATATGGCGCTGATTGTGCGTGACTTGAAAGTTTGCTATTGTTGACACGGCACACATCATTATATTTTTGTAACCAATCAACTTTCCTGATATTTCGTTCGTATATGATCTCATTATTCATTAATTAGTCATTTGTTTAATTTCAGGCTTACGTCCAAATGAAAGTCACACTCACTGCGCATCAGTTTTTTGCTACTACTTCTTTTTCCCCCTTCATTATTCTGCTAGTAGTAGGTAAGGAGTGGTTCCTGCTACCTGTTTACTTGCGCTGCTACTGCAAGCGTGAAAGAGTGACAGAATGAAAATCAAGTCTTGTGTGAGACCAATTTACGGAAAATTAGGATCACTATTTAAAAAAGTAGGAGGTCACTTGAGCAGTGAGTAAGGATCCTCTGCAGTTCCTCTCTCCCTTCTTTTCTCTCTTTCTCTCTCCTCCCCAAACTCTCCAAACCATAAACACCCCCTATTTACAAAGGAAACAACAGAGAATGGACCTCTGCGATACCGCAGAGGATCCAGAACCTTGAGCAGTGACCCTATTTTATTGAAAAGTGACCCTCGTCTCACCAAAAGCTTAAAAAAAACCATGTTATAGAAATTTTTGTACAACCCTTAATATGTCAAAAATATAAAGATTCATAATGTAAAAATACATTTGGTAGATTTTAATTACACTGTAGTACTTTTAAGAAATTACTATATTATAGTTTATACATATTCATATCATTACAGATTATTTACAGTTAAAGTAGTATCTTGAGCTCTTGGTCGAGACTGCCGGAAAGCTAAGTGCAATTACAACTAGATAGCTATCTTCTTGTCAGAGAAATAAAAATTAGGTAACTATATGTTAATCTTTGATTTGGCCCATGGAGTTGCATGTTACTGAAAGTAGTACGTACGGATTAGTACCGTTGATGTTCGGAGGAGACAAAAATTGGGACAAATTTCATGTGGCTTAGAGTAATCTGATAGCCTGGAATTTGCATATATGCTTTTGGATATTTTCGAACAATTTTTCCCCCTATTTCCATATATGATATATGCATCCAATTGGATTATTTTGTCTCCTAAAGACATGTTCACATGGGCAAAGGTAGTGTTTTATTTACTAAATCAATCCCCAATTGCTAATAAGTTTGATTTAGCTTGATAATGACTAGCTTCTTCAACAATTTGAAATTTTGTCATCATTCAATCAAAGAAAAATTAAATTACATTTACATGGCGAAGACATTACCATATGTTTTTCACAAAAACTTCTTTAAGACAAGATTTGTATATTTTTTATGTGTAAAAATCATATTTGAGCATATCAATATTATAGACAGATTATCATATTTACTCCGTATGTCTATGTTTAATTCGTATGGCGTACAATTTTACTCGTATCAATACTAGTAGACAGATTATCAAAATCTCATGTGGCAGCGCTTCATAGTTGAGTCGCGTTGTCCAGCCTCCAAACCAATTTCCAAAGGTAGCCAGCCACAAACAGTTTGAAAAAGGTAAGACCGTATGACCAGTGATTAGTGGTGTTGAATCTATCTACTAGTATTGATACGAGTAAGGGTGTGTTCTTTTTTACTTGTTGGATATTACCCAATCAGTGGAAATAAGTAGCAAGACTTTACCTAACGGTGAATGTTAGTAGTGCAGCTAGACTTTACTGAATCAGTGAAAATCAGTGGCACGACCTTACTCAATCAGTAGATCGATATCAGTGGCAGGACCCACATCATTACTCACAAAATCTGTGGCAGAGCCTTACTGAATCAATGAAATGACCTTACCGAATCAATGAAAATCACTGACAAAACATTACTCAATCAGTAAGAATCAGTGGCAAAAACATACACAATCAGTAAGAATCAGTGGAAATAACTAGGAAAAAAAACAAAAAAAAAAAACATCCTAAATTAAACATGTACTATAGTTTACCATTTTAATCAATTTTGCCGCATGTGCCAGCACATGATCCTGTTGCCCGTTGCCCTGCCGTCACACTTTATATCCGAAGTTAATTTTGTGTAATAATGAAAGCTGAAAAGGCAAAGAAACACAACTACCCAATATAAGAGTAATACTCATCATATCAAAACCTCTCAAGGTGTATCTTTGAAAAGTTTTGATAAGTGATAGCTTGATTATTAGTTTAGTGTTTACTTAAGAAGCCACATAAAACACTGAAAATGTCAAGTTGAAAATCAAGACTGTGGGCATAAAAATAGAAAACTGTACATCTATCTGCTTAAGGTTTTCCCAAATCTTGGGTATATATTATTATCTTTAAAAAAAACGAAATTAAGGACTTTGGCACAGAAGCTTAGTCTTGGACCTCTTGCTTACCAGGTCAAGCCTGTTGGAGAATATTTTCATTTTTAATTAAGATTGGCAGATTGACTCTAACAATTAACAAATTAAGAAATAATGGCAGTATAAAGGGAAAAATGGATATATGTTGGTGAGAAGTTTTTCCAATATAGTAATATCGATCTACATATTTAATTTAGAACTATGAATTCATACTATGTGATATGATTCAATATTCATGGGGTGTGTGTCTGGCATTACTCACTAATAACTAATAAGTCAGGTTTTAGTGTTGGTACTGTTGGACAATGAATAATTCAGCTCAACTGTTTCAGAAATCTGAGAGGGTAAGCTAGGGAGTACTTTGGCGTTATTTTTCGGGTTGTTCCGGTTGTTGTAATAGAGAAATAAAGTAAATCATAAATCAATTTCAATCATCACAAAGTCACAATCATTCGAAATCTCATTAAAGTAAATTGATCGAAGTGAATTTGATATTTTCAACTTGACATTTTCGTAGTCACTTAGTATTGTATTAGAAGAACCGACGTGGAAAAATATCATCAGTTGAACTTAACAAACACAAGCAAAATAACATCGATTTAGTTCCTACATAAACTGAACTAAATAGGACAAAAGAACTAAATAGAAGTTGTGGAAAACAGGAATTTAGATTCGTTGGAAGGAAAGGGAAAAAAAAAAAAAGGTTATTGGTCATGCATGACTCATAAATAAGTCATACGAGACTAGCGATTTCCTTACCTGTTCGGAATAAAATCAGAGTTTGATTTAAAAAAACCTATGTGGAATCGTGGATCATATCATTTGTTGAATTGAAGTCACATATTAAGGAGATGATTAAGTCATTTGGACACATTTTTTTTAAATAGATAAAAAAAATTCAGGCTTTTAGGTTCAACACATTGAGACAATGGATGTTTCAAAGAATCAAAGGCCCGCAAAGCCGCAACACAAAGATCATTCTCAACTCAAATGGGGAGCAATGAGACTTTTTTTTATTATTTTTTGGTTTGGCAATGGTTAAATGGCACCTAATGCACGATCTCAGGTATTCCACGAATTAATTTGTGTAGGTATTTTTCAAGAGATTTGAACCAATGACCTAGTGTACAAGTTGTAACTTGTTTACCAGTGGGCCAACACCTATTGGGTGGAGCAATGAGACTTTTACTTCCAACTTCAATATTAAAGTGTGAATGTTTTACCAAATTAGAGGGAAATTTGCTTATGTTAACCTTTTTTTTTTTTTGAGGGTATTTGCTTATGTTACTTAAAAAAACATATTCCACTTAAGTATTTGTGTTTATACTTTATAAAAGGGTTTCTTAAAAAAGAAGCAAGGATCCTCTCCATTTTATATTTGAAATGGAGGCTTTTATTTCCTAAATCAAAGGGTTTTTTTTTTTTTTTTTTTTGAGAGTAAAGCGATGAGGATCTTATATTGATAAAAAGTCCATCCTTACATACGGAGCTATTAACTCCGGACAACAATGAACCCATACTTTCTCTTCGCCTAGCATATCGACTCTAGCAAGGTAATGAGCTACAGAGTTCCCATCCCGTTTAATGTGATTCCAAACAACCGAATCAAAAGATAAACATAGCAAAGAAATATCCTCTAAAATGACAGCAACCTCATCTAGTGGAAAAGAGCTTTTAGTCATATGAGCCAGCAGTTGCAGAACAATCAGATTCCAAGCAAATGTTACTGTAACCCATGCGAAGTGCTGTCCTAAATTCAGGGTTAGATCTTCTTTTATCTTTTGCTTCTTTGTATTTTATACAAGAAAAAAAAAAGAGATTTAACCTTTCATTTAGGAAATAAAACCCCTCCATACCCGTATTTTACAAGTTGCTGTAAAACAAATAATATATTTTTTGATAGGAATCATCACTGAATACAATTAGTGTGTCCGTTTGTACGGAAACTATACCTCATCCGTCGTTTTGACGGTACTTCTCAGTATTTGACTCTTCATACGTCATTATAATATTTGTTAAATTCAGGTTAGGTAAAGAAACACTTTGCCTTTGCAAAAATAGTCCAAAATATAAACAGATCTTTTTCATTTTCCCGTTTCAATTTTTTCCCTTTCTGCAGAGCAGGAGAAAGTAGATAAAAACCAAAAATGGCAGAGAAGAAAAAAAAAAAATTAAAAGCCTGATGAGCTTTGATGTAAAAATTGAAACTTTTTTTTTGGCATAAATGGGATCAGTTAATTGAGAATGAGGTGAGAGTTCAAGTGGTAAGTGCTTCATCCTCACAATTCAGTGGTTAGAGGTTCAAATCCTCATCTATGTAGGGAGAATAAAAATCTTATCTACCTTTCTTTATAGAGAGGATCCCCTTCTCTACTTGAGCCCGTCGGCCCACCAAAAATGGATTGACTTGCTCGGCACATGTAATTTGCGACTTTGCGAGCTATTGCATGCGTCCTTGTAATAATAATAAAAAAAATCAATCAATTGGGCCATTTATTGAATAGGGCTGGAGGAACATGGCTCTTTTGGTGGTTCATGGCCCTAATTAGTAATTATCTCCCTTTCCCATTTTTTTAAAATAGATATTTATTTATTAAAAGGTTTTTTTTTTTTGATCTCTATTAAAAGGAAAAAAAAAAAAATTTGATCAAAAAAAAGGAAAATTTTTAAATACAATAAAAGCTAAATAAAAAAGGGTGTTACTAAATGCCGCCCCTAAATTACTAGCTACCGCCCCCCAAAATTCCAATTTTGCCCTTTATTAATTTTTCACTCATCCTCTCCCTCTCTAACTCTCACACCAATTCTCCCTCTCTTTCTCCCACTCTACCACCCACTCTCATACCCAACCTTCATCAACACTCAAGCAACCCGCGGATGTCTGCCGGCGACCGGGAAGTGCCGTCGACGGTGGCGGAGGTAATTTTTTTTTTTTTTGCGCATTTTTTTTGCATGGTCGTCTGAGATTTTCGACTCACCCTTGGGTGAGTCGTCCGCGAACGGCGACCCACCCAAGGGCGAGTCGCCTGTCGATCTCGACTCCCCCAGGGTGAGTCATCTGCTACAGGCGACTCACCCTTGGGCGAGTCGAGATCAACAGACGACTCACCCTTGGGTGGGTCGCCGGTGGCGGACGACTCACCCTTGGGTGAGTCGCCAGTGGCGGACGACTCACCCTTGGGTGAGTCGAGATCGACGACCGACAGACACAAAAAAAATTATTATTATTATTTATTATTATTATTATTTATTGTTATTATTATTATTATTATTATTATTATTATTATTATTATTATTATTTATTGTTATTATTAATATTGTTTGAATTTAAGATTAAGCTAACATTGTTTTCGTTGTTTTCGTTAGGTTCCTTTGGAGCGGTTCGGTGGTGATGGTGTTGATTACAGTACGCATTTCGTCACTGATGAGTTATTTGATAGTGATACAGATGCAATTAATTGGGCAAAACAAATTGCCCTTACTATCGGGTTTGAGTTGATAATTTCGTCACACAAGAAGAATGGAAGCGTAAAATTGTTAAAATGCAATCGAGGTGAACGCTACAGAGGGGAATTAAGAGACTTAGATACTGCTGCTCGGAAGAAATCGAAAACAAAGGCTTGTAAATGTACGTTCCAGTTAAGAGCTCGGCAAGTGTATGGGTCCAATAGTTGGATGATTGTCACATTGCCTGGGATTAGGGGTACGCACAACCATGACTTTGCTGTGTTTCCTGAGGGATATCGTCAGATGAGTGGTCTTAGTCCTGGGTCAAAGAAACTCGTTCGTGACATGACTTCGGCACAAACAAAGCCATGTGCTATCTTGGCCGTTATTCAGGAAAAATTTCCCGAGGACAATGCAACTAGACGGCATGTGTACAACCACAGAGATCGTATAAGGAAACTTGATTTTGAAGAGAGAGATGTCATTGGTCAGTTTCATCATTTAGCTGTGGAGAATAAGTACGTACATTGGACAAGAGCCGACCGAGCTACTAATGAGGTAACTCACGTGTTCATGGCACACCCTACATCAATTCAGTTACTTCGGTCTTTTCCTTGGTTGATTGGCTTAGATTCCACGTACAAAACAAACAAGTATAAGATGCCGTTTCTTGAGATAGTGGGGATGACTCCAAGCAATAAGAACTTCCTCATAGCTTATGCCATTATGAAGGATGAGACTCAGGCAAGCTATGCGTGGGTCTTAGATAAGTTGAGGATGCTTATTGGAAATGATGTACACCCAACAGCAATTGTGACCGATCGTGAGCTAGGGTTGATGAGACCTATTAGAGAGATATTTCCCGAGAGTGCCCATTTGCTCTGTACATGGCACATTAACAAAGTCGTTGAAGACAAAGTGTACAGACTTTGTGGAAAAGATAAGCTTGTCGCGCAGAGGTTCAAGAACGGGAGGTGGAAAATTATCATGGAAGCTTCCACAGAAGCTGCGTACGATAGAGCAGTGCGTCAGATGAAGGATAGTTGGAGGAGTTACCCTCACGTGATATCCTATGTAGAGGAGACCTGGCTGAGATACAAAGAGATGTTTGTGGCTGCGTGGACGAATAAGGTGCTACACCTTGGCAACACTACGACTTGAAGGGTGGAGAGTGCACATGCCGCGCTAAAACAATGGTTGAACTCCTCAACTGGAGCTTTGGATAATGTTTGGAACAACGTCAACAAGTCAATCGAGTCACAAATAACTGAGATCAAGTACACACTTGAAGAGTGCAGAAGACGAAGAAGTGTGATGTACTCGGGTTTCCCATTGAACTATCTGACCGGGTATGTTTTCCATTACTGCTTACAAATATTATGGGCTGAGCTGAACAGGATGAGAGAATTGAGTCACCAAGTATTTGATCGTTGCGGTTGTGTATTGAGATCCACTCATCAGATCCCGTGTGCGTGTGAGTTGAAAACGGCCACGGTGAGGAGTGACTCTTTATTTAAAAACTCTTTGCATTGCACACGAACTCTTAGCTAACCGAGCATTGTACGAAACCCTATACGTTGAAGGGGTCGACGTTGGTTACCGCCGTATTATGTGGGACGGAGGTGCGTGTAACTATGATCACTGGATGATAGTAATTGAGGATTTGTTCCCGATTGCCAACCTCTTCAATGCAACGATTATGTTATTCGGATACGGCAGCGGAAGGGGGTTATATTCTTGTTACACAGTGCTACCGTTGCAAGCACCTTCGACTGCTACATGTCCAAGTAGGGAAATTGTCATGTGTCATTTAGGTCATTCGTACGAGCATTATATCCGTCTGGATTTAGCCTCAGATTTCCCTGTTCCTCCGATATGCGAAGCATGGTTTACTTCCCGTTCTGATAGTGTCGCTGGTTGGGAGCAAATGTATGTTAGGCGAAGAGCACATTGGGATCGTTTAGCGAGGTCGACGTAATTGAATGTTTTGCGTGATTGTTATACTTATATCATTGTCACATTTTTGTGTGATTGTTATATTTTGCATGTGGAGAGTGGTCGTGATTATTGGAGGTAAATAAAACAACAAATTACAATAAAAGAAAAAAATGTAAATAACAATTACAATAACACAAATAAATAACAATAACAATGAAACTCTTATATAAATATATAACAAATTCATCTAGGGTCAATACACTCTCATAAACTCGTCCATAAATGATCGAGGACCTTCCGCTTGCTCCGGAGGAAGCAAAGTAATGGAAGACTCAAATCCGACGGCTAGACGATTCACCCACTGCAAAAAAGTAACAATGAGTGTGAGTTCAGAGATATGTAATACGTAAAAAAATATATATTTTAGTTAATCACTTACATAATCGCTGTTGGATCGTGGAGGAATCACAGGTGCTGCAGCGTCAGGTATCAGCCGAGGGTGGGAGTGAAGGTAGTACCATGCGAGGTAGTCATCCGTACATGCTGTGGGATCTGACGTGGATGCCTGAAACCCATGGATACCAAGAATGTAAAATCCCGGGAACATACGCCAAGCATCAGATGAGATCCGTTCGGGGAAGACAACCTTGTACGAACGACTGCTCCATGACCTGATCGCTTTGACTGGCCTAAAGATCGGGGAAGGGATACTCTGTACGTACCCGATTTGTCGTAAACAACGACCAGACATGTACGGTTCGATAATATCCCGATACTGTAGCCACCCCATGAATATAGTCCTCGGTACAGATACTGCCGGGTTAGAACCGTACGACAGCCACACCACCTACGTAGAAATGTTGAAAGTTACGGTGAAGTAAAAAAACATAGCAAACGACGAAATAAATCATGAACACCGATAACTAAATGACGTACCTCTGTCGCTCGCAGATGATCCAAGCGTCTACGTAAGGAGTGCAGTCGAACCACGTCCTTGCCCTCAGCCTGGGCACTCCATACGGACGCACGGGGAGCCTCGTCGTCCCCGACAACCATCCGCTCCCGATGAGGTCGGAAGCAGGGAAAGTACTCGTATATCCATGCCTGCAGGAGAGTTAGGCATCCGCAGATGCCCTGAGAATCCCCGCGATTAGCTATACCGAGCTGACGATATAGGAAGGCGAGGGCAGCAGATCCCCAAGAGAAGTCATGCACCGTATCGACACCGTCGTCCATCACCTCCATCACGCAGGAGGGTCTAATACGGTTACCACTCTTGTCGACAAACAAGGTGGATCCAATAAGTAACCACATCCAAGCTGTCGCCTGGTTGTCCTCCACTTGCTCACGGCAAAGCTCAAAAACCGACTCCGTGAGGACCGCACCGCCCTACCAGTGGCTACACATCAGTTCCTCTCGGCTGACCCCGAGAACCTCCATGGCCGCCATCTGCAGTTGCCCATCCCGTCCGTCATTGGAAACCAGCTGTCCGTCTACAGGAATCCGAAGAATATGCCATACATCGTGCAACATGATCGTCATCTCTCCGAACGACATGTGGAACGAGTTCGTATCCGGCTGCCACCTTTCAACGAATGCAGATATCAGGGGGAAGTCAATATGTCTGAACATAATGTCTGCCAGGTGTGATAACCCAGTCCCCTCGATCCGGGCTCTCATCTCGGCCGACATCTCCGCTCGCCACTGACTCAGCCGCTGACAGACATTGAATCGGTTCTGACACTTCAAGAGACCCCTCGTCTCTCCATTCCACACACGAGACGCTACGTGGCCCAGGAAGCTCGGTATGACGCTATCATCCTCCGGCCCACCCTCCACAGGCTCTGTAACAAGCCACGTAGTGTCGTCCTCCGCTCTAGATCGTTTGCTAGTACTGGACGACCCAGTACTAACAAACCTACCGCCTCTGCCCTTCACCACGTGCCAATCTGAGGATGATTTGACGCCAATCTGATCATCGTCCATGGACTGATCCCCGGAGTAGAACTCGCTAGTGTCGTCTTGCTCAACAGTCATCTCCCTCATCCGAACTGCCTCTCTCTGTCTCCGTACAGAGGCATCAATCCCGCGCGTCCTCGTGTGACGCGGTCCTGAACCAGCTAGTTCACTAAATAACCGAGGCACCGATTTACCGGCTCCTCCTATCTATCATTTCACATTTTTAATTAATTAAACAATAATCAATAATAATAATAATAATAATAATAACGATAAATAATAATAATAATAATAACAATAAATAATAATAATAATAATAATAATAATAATAATAATAATAATAATAATAATAATAATAATAACAACAACAATAATAATAATAATAATAATAATAATAATAATAATAATAATAAATTATAATAATAATAATAATAATAAAATAATTTTTTTTTTTTTTTTGTGTCGGTCGTCTGCAACCGGCGACTCACCCAAGGGTGAGTCGTCGGCCGATCTCGACTCACCCTTGAGTCGTCTGCGACCGGCGACTCACCCTTGGGCGAGTCGAGATCGGCAGACGACTCACCCAAGGGTGAGTCGCCGGTCTCAGACAACTCACCCAAGGGTGAGTCGAGATCGGCAGACGATCGATGCAAAAAAAAAAAAAAAATTCAACACAACTTCAATTCATAAGTTCGCGATTCAATTCAAGGCAAAAAAAAAAAAAAATTTCGAAAAGTTACCCCCCCGCGATGCCGTCGGTCGCCGCCTCCCTCGCCGTCGAAGCCTCCGCCGCTGCCGCTAGCCCCTGACATGGTGGTGGTGGTGGTGGTTGCCGGTGTGATGGTGTGGTGGTGAGGATGAGTGAGAGTGAGTGAGGAAGAGAGGATGAGTGAGAGTGAGTGAGAGTGAGTGAGGAAAAGGGATGAGGGTAAAATTGGAAATTGGGGGGGCGGTAGCTAGTAAAAAGGGGCGGTATTTAGCAATTCACATAAAAAAATTGCCCGGTTATAAACTATATTTAAAAGGAAATTTTGAGAGGGGGGTGGGGAGATAGAGTTATGTTATCAACTGTTAGTGCTTCTGCTCTCTCAGCGTTTCCACTTCTTGGGGATTTGGTGTTGGTGTGGTGGGTAGTCCTAATTCATCTTCCCAAACCCTACCTGATCCTCAAAAAAAAATCCGATTTTTATTTCTGGGTAGTCTTTATTTTTCTATCTTGTTACTAGTTTAATGGTTTTCTTATTGGTTTCATGGTCTTTCTGTTGCAGCTTTCTTAATGGGTTTTGATCTATAACATATGGTTTTTAGAGAAAAGAAGAAACTTTGAGTGGTTAGAGAGAGAAAGATGGGTGATACTGAGAAGTCTGAAGTTCTAGAGGCAGTTCTCAAGGAGGCTGTTGATTTGGTAATGGATCTATGTGATTTTTTTTTATTTTTTATTTATTTTATTTATTTTTTTTGTGTGGATGTTTGTGTAATTTGTTGTACTTTTTACTCATTTGAAGTAATTTTGTTGCAGGAAAATATACCCCTTGAGGAAGTATTTGAGAATCTAAGATGTAGCAAAGAGGGTCTCACCAGTCAGGGTGCTCAAGAGAGACTCGAAATATTTGGTCCCAATAAGCTTGAGGAGAAGAAGGTAAAATTCTTGTTGTTTATTCATTAGAGTTCACCATTGTCATTTTTTCTCAGAATTAAGTGAAAATGAATGAATGTTTACAAATTTATGCACCAGTAGAATTTTGGTTGAAAAATTTACCAAGAACTTGTTTCCTTTGGTTGGGTTGTTTAATTATTCCCAACGTTTTTCTTGTTATCTGCTCATAATTTTGAGTTGTGGGTGCGTTTCAGGAAAGCAAACTCCTGAAGTTTTTAGGATTTATGTGGAACCCTCTATCATGGGTTATGGAAGCAGCCGCTATAATGGCAATTGCACTTGCTAATGGAGGGGTGAGGAAATGGTTTGCTTGTGTTCTTTTTTTTTTTATTTATCCCAGTGCTTTTTTCTTAGAAAGTATTATATGAGAATTTGAAATATAAAATCTGATTATGCTCAGAATAAACCTCCTGATTGGCAAGACTTTGTGGGTATCATTACTCTACTTGTGATTAACTCCACAATAAGTTTTATTGAGGAAAACAATGCTGGTAATGCTGCTGCCGCTCTAATGGCCAGTTTGGCACCAAAAGCAAAGGTAATTCATAATGAATGTACTGGTTACAGTTTGTGATAAAGTCATCTTTAATTTTGCTAGTACAGGGAGCACAAAAACATGTTCTTAATGTTGTTTACTATTTGTGCTATGTGAAGGTTCTTCGTGATGGAAAGTGGAGTGAGGAAGATGCTGCTGTCTTGGTCCCTGGTGACATTATCAGTATCAAACTTGGGGATATAGTTCCAGCAGATGCTCGTCTTCTCGATGGAGATCCTTTGAAAATTGACCAGGTAGGGTCAATATTGATAAATATATGGAAGCATATAGTCATGTCATATGGCAATTTTAAGTTAAAATTAGTTTCCTGAGATTGTAGCTATTTTGGGCTTTTGCAGTCCGCACTAACAGGAGAGTCCCTTCCAGTTACAAAAGGTCCAGGGGATGGTATATACTCTGGCTCTACTTGTAAACAAGGAGAAATTGAAGCTGTCGTTATTGCAACTGGTGTCCACACATTTTTCGGGAAGGCTGCTCATCTCGTTGATTCCACCAATCAAGTTGGTCATTTCCAGAAGGCAAGGACATGCGAACGTGATCACTATGCCATTTAACTAGTACACTGCTCTATCCACTATTGTGCTCATTCTGAATTTGTTCTGTTCTGTAGGTCTTAACTGCAATTGGAAACTTTTGTATATGTTCTATTGCTGTTGGGATGTTAGCAGAAATTATAGTCATGTACCCAATTCAACGCCGTCAGTATCGCCCTGGAATTGACAACTTGCTTGTCCTTCTCATTGGTGGAATTCCCATTGCTATGCCTACTGTTCTGTCAGTGACAATGGCTATTGGTTCACATCGCCTTTCCCAGCAGGTCGTTTTTTTTTAACCTCTCCATGTCCCTGTTGACTGGTCTGTGGGTCTTTGCCATTGACATACTTGTAAGTTATCCATACTGTCTGCAGGGAGCCATCACGAAGAGAATGACTGCAATTGAAGAGATGGCTGGCATGGATGTGCTTTGCAGTGATAAAACTGGAACTTTGACATTGAACAAGCTCACAGTGGATAAGAATCTGATTGAGGCAAGTTCTGTTGGCCTCTGTTTATTTCATGTACTTTGTATGGGTTCATGCTTATTAATCTGCAATGAAAACCTTTCACAGGTATTTGCCAAAGGAGTCGATGCAGATACTGTTGTTTTGATGGCAGCTCGAGCATCTCGAACAGAAAACCAGGATGCAATAGATGCTGCCATAGTTAACATGCTGGCCGACCCGAAGGAGGTGTTGACCTCATATTGTCTTTCTCCTATCTATTTTTATTTTTCTTACTTTAGCTTGACATAATTCTTCGCTACATACAGGCCCGGGCTGGCGTTCAAGAACTGCACTTTCTTCCATTTAACCCAACTGAAAAAAGAACGGCATTGACTTACATTGACAGTGAGGGTAAAATGCATCGAGTCAGCAAAGGTGCTCCTGAACAGGTGAATTTCTGAAGCCTTCTGTGCAGTTTCTCAGATGCAACACCATCATACTTACTGCTTGACATGCTTTATAGATTTTGCATCTGGCACACAATAAGTCAGATATAGAACGAAGAGTTCATGCAGTTATTGATAAGTTTGCTGAGCGAGGCTTGCGTTCACTTGCTGTAGCATACCAGGTAAATCCCCATCAAAGGAAAAGTTTGGAAAAAAGGCACCTTCCTTGTTGTTGAGAATTATTTGGCTAACTTTTATATACTGTACATGCTTTTCAGGAAGTTCCAGAGGGGAGGAAAGATAGTCCTGGAGGCCCGTGGCAGTTCATTGGTCTCATGCCTCTTTTTGACCCACCAAGACATGACAGTGCAGAGACTATAAGGAGGGCTTTGAATCTCGGAGTAAATGTAAAAATGATTACAGGTGTGTATGTTGTAATGTTCTAACTTCTAAGAGCCTTCTGCTACTGATTTTTGAACTGGAAGCTAATGCAAATGGATACGTTGGCGCCGTGGCTGAAAATTGTAATCGTATCAGGTGATCAACTGGCAATTGGGAAAGAAACTGGTCGTCGATTGGGCATGGGGACCAACATGTACCCTTCATCTTCATTACTTGGGCAGAGCAAGGATGATTCAATTGCTTCATTACCAATTGATGATCTGATTGAAAAAGCAGACGGATTTGCTGGTGTTTTCCCTGGTAATACAGTGTACTGTTTCCTGATTCCTAACATTTTGCTATGGTTTGACAGTTTAGAATTAGATACTGGGTAGAACATCTGCATGCATGGTATTAAACATGTATATTGGTTCTAGTCTCTAGCATAACTTGATGTCTTTGACATTGTAACATAATCCAGAGCACAAATATGAGATCGTCAAGCGGTTGCAAGCTAGGAAACATATTTGTGGAATGACTGGTGATGGTGTCAATGATGCCCCAGCTCTTAAGAAGGCTGATATTGGGATAGCTGTTGCTGATGCAACAGATGCTGCTCGAAGTGCTTCTGATATTGTCCTCACCGAGCCGGGTCTGAGTGTCATCATTAGTGCTGTTTTAACAAGTCGAGCAATTTTCCAGCGAATGAAAAATTACACTGTAAGTTCTCTTTATCTAAAAAAAAAATTACACTAAGTTTTCTGGAAGAACAAAATTACTTAATTTGATTGTTGCATCTGAACCAAAATTATATATATTCTTTAACAATTTTTCTTGGTCCCTTTTCTGGCCATTCTTTGAATATGTTCTGCCAGAGGTTACATTACATCTATACATACTCTTTTGGTGTACTCTGGGGAATTTATGTCACTCACTTTATCCTCTTTTTCTCTCTCTCTCTCTTGCAGATCTACGCCGTATCTATAACAATCCGAATTGTGGTAAGTTCCTTATTTCTTGTGTTCTGCGAAATTTCATGAGAATATTAGTCCCATATACCTTATGGCTGGTGTTTAACTATGGAAAATATCTTTCCCTCTCATTTTCTTTCTGACTGGCAGCTTGGCTTCATGCTGCTGGCCCTTATATGGAAATTTGATTTCCCACCCTTCATGGTGCTTATCATTGCCATTCTCAATGATGGTATGTTCCTAAATATGTGTTATTTTCTCTTCTGTTCCCATGTCCCTTTTCTCTAATAGGTAATTATTGTGTGAAAACCCAAAATGTATGCCCAATCTCTCCTCCCTGCACCTCTTCTAGCCCAAGGCATAGACCAGCTAGGGCGCAGTTCCATCCCCACAGTAGGAGGATGGCGACCCTGACTCCTGAGGTTTGCAACCACTTGTCTCACTGAGATGCACATGCAATGCCAGTGAAACAAATCCTCAACCGTGGCCTTATGCCTCATTTGTTCTCATTCTACCTCCTTGTATTAATGTAAACATTTGTCAAGTGCTCCCCTGTTTACTGCCCTTCGATTTGGGTTGGGATTATGCAATTATATTGTTCTTGAATCATTTAGTGGATATGGTGTGGAAAAACAAGCAGGCGCAAACAAAATCATGAGAGAAGGATACCAAGAAAATAAAAAATAAAAAAAATCATGGTGATATGCTTGTGAATTTCGGCAATTTATTATGTGCATGGAAGCTCTTGAGCTGTTCTTACTTGCTGGAATCTGATCTAAAGAAACCTTTTTTGAGGGGCTCCTGGAGGGTAAATATTGGGTTTTGCCTCAATGAATTTTATGTAAATTACAATAGAATGATGTCACCACCTGTGGTGAAGGTTTAGGAAAGTCGAAGTCTATGCAACCTTACTTCTGTGGTTGGATGCAAAAGAGCCGACTTTTCTTTTGCCTGCCTTGTGAAACCCATGAGAGGGATCATTCTATCTTGAATAGCTGTTCCTGATAAAATTCACTGACTTGAAATCTTATGCTCAGGAAAATATTATACTGCTCTTATCTAGTGCCTTGAAAAAACTGACATATGTTGTCAGAAATCTCCTCTCATATTTGTGGTGTACATATCTTGTCAACTAACTGACTTAACATAATGGCCTGACAGGTACTATTATGACCATATCAAAGGATAGGGTGAAGCCATCCCCTCTGCCAGACAGTTGGAAGCTATCTGAGATTTTCGCCACTGGTATTGTTATTGGTAGTTACTTGGCCATGATGACTGTCATATTTTTCTGGGCAGCTTACGAGACTGATTTCTTCCCGGTAGGCAGATGTGTTTTGACTGGCTATTACGTACTTGGATTATTTTGTGGACGCTTTTGTCTGAATTGAGAAGTGTTCTTATATGCATTCTTACCCATATCAGTTTGTTCCCTTTTTGTGTTCTTTCCCCCTTTACCTGGTATCAACTTGCACTATTTTCTTCACTTTGCGTGTTCCCCCTTTACATTGTAAAACTGCTATAGTTCCGTTAGTGGCTTTCTCTTCTTGAGTGTGACCTTGTAGAACTTCCATAAAGCTGTTGATTACGTTTTCTGGTCATTATGCAGCGGACATTTGGGGTTTCACACCTGAACAAGTCATCAGCTAAAGATGAAAATGCAAACCTGGTTATCACACACAAGCTTGCATCTGCAATTTATCTTCAAGTTAGCACAGTCAGTCAGGCTCTTATATTCGTCACTCGATCTCGAAGTTGGTCATTCGTGGAACGTCCTGGCCTGCTACTTGTTGGAGCTTTCATGGTTGCTCAGCTGGTAACATATGACTGTCCCATTAAAAAGTGTTGTTAAGGGAGTTAATTTTGATTGTCAGAGTGATTTTATTCTGCTTCTCCATCATGCAGATTGCCACTCTAATTGCAGTATATGCAAATTGGGCATTTGCTGCAGTTGAAGGGATTGGTTGGGGTTGGGCTGGTGTCATTTGGCTGTACAACATCATCTTCTATATTCCACTTGATTTTATCAAATTCTTCACCCGCTATGTCCTGAGTGGAAGAGCCTGGGATCTTGTTATTGAACAAAGGGTATGCATTGCCCTGACTTGTTGACGTGAGTCCAGTAAATTCTCTCTTGGAGTGACTAATTTTGTTTGCTGTTATTTAGATTGCCTTCACAAAGAAGAAAGATTTTGGAAAAGAAGAACGTGAGCTGAAGTGGGCAACTGCTCAAAGGACCCTTCATGGATTGCAACCACCTGAGGCCAAAATGTTCACTGAACGAACAACTTACCATGAATTCAATCAAATGGCCGAGGAAGCGAAGAGGAGAGCTGAAATGGCGAGGTACGTCTTCTTTTTAGACAAAAATGCTTTAACTTCCCTTCCAATGCCTTTCTTGATAGCATAAATTCTCATTTTTAAACTGTTTGACAGGCTGTTTTGTGGTGTATCTGTATAATTATGGGTTGCATACTTCTTATTTCTTATACCCCCTTCATGCCAAAAGAGAACGGCATTAACAAATATTTGTCATTTTTCCTTGTTGCCCTAACAATTCACAGAGTTAAGGATGTTTTTGTAACTTTCACACATTTTCCTAGATCTTGCTCCAAATTCCAGTAACACATAACTCTACTGTATATATATATAGGGATGTTCTGTAGCCTGTTTATCTTCAATAGACATATATAGTCCTACCTATTGCCAATCAAAGGAAACAGAATGTCTTCAGCTCATATGTTGCTCGCCTGCTTGCAGATTGAGAGAACTTCACACCCTGAAAGGACATGTAGACTCAGTGGTGAAGCTGAAGGGTCTCGATATCGAGACAATCCAGGGAGCATACACTGTCTGACGGATGTCAAACCAATTCAGGCCCTTATACGATACTATCAATATAAGTGCTTATAGTAAAGATTAGTTCAGCAATTAGTTGTGAGTTAGCTCTACAGACAACTTCTTTATTTGTGTAACATTCTTATTTTGATGTGAAAAGTTCTTTATGGTGGCTCTGACCCATCTATTTTTCATTTCTGATTCTTCCCCTACCATCCTGCAATGCCCATTACATCAGATGGGCTATTGCAGCATTCTAATCCCCTTCCTCCTTATCATTGCGTATAAAATTAAGCTCTTAAACCGACAAGTTATAAACTCTCCCAAACATAGCCTAAGGCCTTAGCCTCTATAGATAGGACTATAGGAGCTTTGTGAGAGCTTAATTTTAATTTAATTTTTTTATTTAGGTGACTAATGATCTGCTTTGGTATGAAAAGGGAAATAAACAAAGGGGTAAAGCCTAAAGGTTCAACATTTATAGTCCTTTTGGAAAGAGAAGAAAGCAAAGGGGGTGAAATGCGGTTCTTGTCGTGATAGGAAAATTTCATGCTACATAATTACATCAATCAAACTTTGGTTATTTATTTCATTGTGGTCCTAATTTCTGTGATTGCGAACGATGATGTGATTTGTAAGGTACTGAAAGGGACAAAAGCAACATTGTTCATCCCATTTTTTTAATGATATGAACATAATTTAAAATTTCTGTTCCGTGAACTTTTTTTCTGATACGTCTCATGGGAAAGATTATTCTTTCGTCACGGGGTTGTAGTTTTTTTGGTTTTGTTTGGAGGAAGATCAAATCTTTATTTTTAGGTTCACGAGATTTAGATTAATTTAATGCTCATAGGATCAGATTTTAGTTTTACCTATAGCAAAATTCGATGAAACTACATTTTTTTTTTTCAAATTGATTTTAAGTACGAGTTTACTTTTATTCACCAAATACCATACCTGAATTAAGGAATAGATCATTCTGATAGCATGATAAAATTCTCTTGCTTCATCATTTTACAAACCTGTATGGCTAATTGGCTATATGTAAAGTGCAGCCTTGTAGACTGAACTGTCAAACTGTGACAGCTTTTGCTAGCTGTAGGATTTTTTTCATGACGGTAAGAATGACCCCACCTAGCCTATCCCATCTCGGGTTGGCAGCCCAGCCTATCTCGGGCGCTAGGAACTTGCAGATTCTACGTGTACCTCAAGCTTATTGTTGCTGCTACCTTTGTACTTGTACCAGTTTGAGAATGTTAGGAAGTTCACAAAATTCAAAGTCCCCAAGGCAGCAACCAAATAGTAAAAATTATCTAGTCTCCCCTTGTTAAGATCTTCCGATAGCCAGTTCCCTCTCTTTCTCTTCTGAGTCATCTGGTGAACAACTGATACCAGAAAGCTGCTCAGATAGCTTGACATTGCCAACCCACAATAGAAAACAGACCCACTGATGCTTCTCATGTTCTCAGGAAGTTGCTTGTAGTAAAATTCAACTTGACCTACTGACATCAGTGCTTTGGCTAGTCCTGTGAGAGTGAACTGAGGGATTAGCCACAACGCAGACATGGAAGAAATAGTGCCTTTTCTAGGTATAAAACCTAATGTTGGTTTTGTAAGGGCTATAGTTCTTCTTCTCTTCTCAACAGAAGCTGAGACTAATGTCGCGAGTATAGACAGAAATATGCCAGTCCCCATCCTTTGAAGGATTGTGACGCCTCCTTCCTTTCCTGCAACCAAGGAATAAGTTATCAATACTTGCAACATATGTTAGTATTGGACATATAGAGGTCTCTGAATTTTGAAAATCATAATTAAGCTAGCACTATATCTTCCTATATTGACAAGTGACAACCATTTCTGATTGTATCACTAGCAAACTATGATCTAGGGGTCGAACACAGCTACATTCAGGGAGTTTTGACAGTGAGGTTGATTCACTTAAGAGATACCAATGGAATAATTAATTATAGACATGCAGAGAGTGATTGTAGGATCTATGCCTGTAAATCTCTGAAGACGAGGAACTATGACGCTGTCATAGATGGCTAGCCAAAAGGTAAGACTGAGCATGATGAAGATCACATATGAGGCAGCAGGGATCTGAAAGCTGCTCTTGCCAATTAGGTGCCTATCTGACTGTAGGGCTTGGAATACTGCATAGGTATGTTGCTGTACTATTGCAACATTATAAGTAATAGCTGATGCCCATATAGGGAGAACCCTAACCAAGCATTTCACCTCTTCTACCTGCTGGATTGAGCACAGTTCCCATGGATTCTTTGCCGATCCATCTGGGTTAATCTGATCATCGGTGGTGATTATTGCAGCCTTGTTAAGGAACCTGATTATGAGTACCATGATTGTTATTTTGTCTGAGTAATTTGCTTTTCTTGACAACATAATAAAAGCATTTTTAGTTTAGTTTTCTTAAAGCCCTAATTCACGTACTCGTGTCAGATACATAGGTTGGAGTTATCTGATAAGAAGGAGTTGCGCTATAGACTTTCATCAACTGTACTTACTTAAATTGATCTGTGTGGGGAAGTTTTGAGTTGATTGTACCAGGGGGGACATAATCAAACAAAGAGAAGCATTTCTGGTCTGATAGATTTAGCTTTCTCTTCTTAATAGCAACCACTAGAACTTGCATCACACTAGTCAAAGGGCTCCCTTGTGGCTTCACCTTAACATATATCTTAGAACCCATAAAGTAGAGCACACAAGCAATCAACATCAGACCTGCAGGGATCCCTAATCCAACGGCCCAGCTTACATCTGTCTGCACGTACACAATCAGAGTCAGTGACACCATTTCCGCGAAGGTGAACGTGAAGAAGTACCAGTTGAAAAAACGGTTGATGTCTCTCTTCCCTGATTCTGTATTAGGATTGAATTGGTCAGCCCCAAAGGCCAAGTTACATGGCCTAACACCACCTGCTCCTATTACCATTAGTCCAAAGCCGCTAAGTAAGACTGCCATTTGCCAAGCTGTTGGCCCAACACAACCAGCTTCTTTTGCTCCACAGTGAGGCGGGTGCAGGTGCTTGATCGCAGCAGTCAAAGCTATTACCAGCAAACCCTATAAGGATTAGATGGAAAATCAATGAGATATGGTGTTGTTACTTCTTGGTGGCTAAATTTGAATAAAAAGCTGGTTTACCATAAATGAGGCAACTGTAGCGAATCCTAGTGTTTTGTAGCGACCAAAGTAGGTGTCGCAGAGGAAAGCTCCTACCAAGGTGCCAAAGTTTGTGGTGCCATTGAAGACATTGATTATGGTTGTTGCAGTTATGATCTTCATGTTGAAGATGGAGGTTAGGTAGATCAAGAGATTTGCCAAGGTACCGATAGCTCCTAGCTTCTCGAATGTTTCATTCCCTGATATAATACATTTTAGAAAGTCGATTAACCTAGAAAACAGAAAAGTGCTAAATGCAGTGTAGTCATGACTTTTAGTACCGTGTCTCACCTATGATGAAAGGCATGGCCTTGATTCCCATGTAATTGATTTCAGCATTCTCGTCGTCTGTCACTGTAACCTCTAGTTTATTGTTGTCAGCCACTTTCTTGTCGTTCTCCATGGCTCCCCTTTATATATCTGTTTCTCTTTCTCGCTTCGCCTCTGTCACTCCCACCTCCTTCATCTTGTTACACATGCATTTTTATAAGTGGAATCGGAGGGAAAACATGAGAGGTGAACCAAGATCATTGACTGGCAAAAGAGGTTTAAACCAATTATGTACCAAACAGACCACACACCTTTTATACTCTTCCTTGACCACACTGTATGTCCCTTTCATTTTTTTCTTCTCTCTTTTCCTTTCTCTCCCATCTCCTGTGGTTCACCATCATGGAATTGTTGGTCTATTTTGAGAACTCTACTAGACCTAGTTGGATTAATCCTCATTCATAGCTCTGACAGTCTGACTCGCAAGTCGAGAAAATCGCTGAAAATGGTATATGCGCATCAGCACACAGATTTAAGATGGATTAGAAACGTTGGGGGTATGTAACTGAATGATATTTGGTTATCTGATTAACTTAGCCTCCTTTATTTGCTGTTATGATTTGAGTTATTGGTGGACATCATTCTTTTGGAGAACATGGTAAGAAGCTTATCTTCCCTCTGTTGTTCCTGAAGTAGAAGAAAGTATCTTTAGTGCTCAATGCTTATGTAAGTAACGTGTAGTAAATTTCCAAAAGATATCCAATAAGAATTTGAAATGACACAAAGTCACACTTCATAGCCTTGTTTTTATGTTGTTTTCTACCATCTGTTCTTTGATTAGAAAGTCGGAAGTGTTTCTGTAGATTAGATCGGTTTAGGTTCACTTTCACCGACCTAGGAAAAACTGATTATGTTCTTGGAATAATGCATTTGCTTTAAACTTTAAATGTTACTCAATGATCTGTGCACAAGGACCGATTGTCAGAGCATTTGAGGTTCGGATATGACTATTTTCAGAGAGTTCAGATAACTTTCAGTTTAATTTGTCTGTCCCAGTTTTATATCAAACCCTAGTACTTTGGTTGGAAAAAAATAGAGTCTATGTTATGAGCTTGTGTCTGTGTATATAGAATCCTCCTTTTCTTTTCTCGCGCTCTTTCCCCCATTTGATTCTAGTTTTAGCAGGTGGAACACATCAAGTTAGGAGCGGTAGTTGTAGAAAAGATCTTTTCTTCCTCATGACATTAGGTGCAACTGTACTCTGCTATATTCTTGAGATTATGGAGAACCTTTTTTTTCTTTTCTGTTTTTGTGTCTTTAGCTCATGTAAGAAATGAGCATTGGATATGACAATGTCTATGTTTAGATCATTAGTTGTCTACTGAAAAAACAGTTGATGATCTGTGTTAACCAACTAATTGAGCCCTGCCTCAGCCAGGACTCCTCACTTTTGCATTATTTTTACATGTCCAGATATCAAAAGGTACAATGTCAAAGTGGCATATGTTTGCTGTAAACAGCTTAGCCATACTATCACTTATAACTATCAAAATTTACCTACCAGAAAATACTGTTTCTGTTTCTCCGATCATGAGTTAAACAGTTGCCTTCACTGACTCAGTAAATTCTACATATCCAACAGGCTCCGCGTCTAGTTTCTTTTCGTTTTCATGACTGCCTTTGTACTTGTACCATTTAGCACAAGCTAGGAAGTAAACCAAATTCAAGATACCTAATCCAGCTACTACATAATAGAAGTAATCCAATCTCCCTTTGTTGAGATCCTCGGGCAACCAATCACCTGATTTACCTCCCTTTGTCGTTTGATGGACTATCAACACCAGTAAACTGCTCACATAACTTGACATTGCCAAGCCACAAAGGAAGAACGACCCACCGATGCTCCTCATGTTCTCGGGGAACTGCTTGTAGTAAAACTCTACTTGACCAACAGCCATGAATGCTTCTGCAAGTCCAGCCATGGCTAAGGGAGCAACTAGCCACAAACCTGACATGGAAGAAATCTCTCCTTTTCTAGGGAAAATCCCTAGTGTTGGCTTCGTAAGTGCAATGTTCCTCCTACGCTCTTCTACCAATCCAGACACAAGCATTGTAAGCACCGAGAATCCTATTCCAATCCCCATCCTCTGAAGGATGGTGATTCCACCTTCTTTTCCAGTGACTTTTTGTAAGAACGGGACCAAAATGCGGTCATAGATAGGGATCCAAAGAGTAAGGCTGATCATAAGGAAAACTATGTAGGATGAAGCAGGAATCTGGAAGTTTGTTTTACCGAGAAATCTATTGGATTGGAGTGCTTGGAACACTACATAGGTGTGCATTTGCACTATCGGAACATGGTAGATTATCTCATTATGCACTTCACTTCTTCCACCTGCTGCATTGTGCACAGTTTCCAAGGATGAGCTGCTGATCCATCTGGTTCAAGTTGATCGTGAGGGGATATAATCGCACCCTTGTCAAGGAACCTGATGAGGTTTTTAGCACTTTTTTTAGTTAGTAATAAGCCATGAAAATAGTCACACGAAATTTACTGATTAACGTTGTTTGGCTATTTTGCCTTACTCTATGATTAGGGCTTGTGAGCACATTTCCTTATTTATACTTTCTGGCTGATTAAAGTGTATATTTCATTATTATGATCCTAGGATCTCTTAAAGTGTTTTGCATATATGACCACATGAATACTTCATATCAGAAGACCTAACTCCTTTGGGGAAAATTAGGTTTGAACCTCAAATCCACACATGCTGACAATCCCTTTCTTCTGAATCTAATGTACTCATTTGACCTAACTTGCATTGCTAAAACTGTTACATGTAGTAATCCAGTTATAGTAAAAAAAAAAAGAAAAAAAAAAGAGAGAAGGTACTCATCTTTTTCAAAACACATATCAACTTTGGGTAGTGGCTTGAAATCAAAGTAAACATATAGATCTGCTACCCCAAAAAATAAAAATAAAAACTTTTAGTTTGGGCATGGTGGTGTAAAATAAAATTCTATGATTACAGTAATACTGTCATAAATGTGATTCTGAAAACATAAACAATGACAGTCTTCATGTAAGTTGTGACAGTGTTAATCAATCGGAAAATTCCTCAATCTTAAATATCAGAACTGCAAGTTAAAGATCTGTTACCTGAACTGATTGGTATGAGGTAATTTGGAGTTCATAGAATCAGGAGACAGATATTTGAGTAGATTATCAAATGGTGGCTCTGGTTGCTTCAGTTTCCTTTTCCTGTTTGCAGCCACTATGACCTGAATCAAGCTCATAATAGGACTACCCTGGGGCTTAACCTTCACGTAAATATTGGTGCCGACGAAGAAGAGCAGACAAGCAATCAGCATAAGAGCTGCAGGAATGGCTAACCCGATGCTCCAGCTCATGTTCGATTGCACGTAGACTATTAGTGTCAGAGAGATCAGTTGTGCAAAAGTGTATGTGAAGAAGTACCAGTTGAAGAAACTGTTGATCCCTCTCTTCCCTGATTCTGTATTGGGGTTGAACTGGTCAACCCCAAAGGCTAAGTTACATGCCCTGATACCACCTGCTCCTATTATCATCAGTCCCAAACCTGTCAGAAGAAATGACATTTGCCAAGGTGACGATCCAGGGCATTCTATCTCTTTGGTTCCACATTGGGGAGGATGGAGCTTTTTGATAACTGCTGTTAGGTCTATGACCAGCAATCCCTGAGTGGAGTAGACAAGAAGGAAAAAATTGGTACAGAGTGAGATTTCACTAAGAAACCGAAGTTTTAATTATTTTGATGCTATCTGCTCCATTGAGGATCTAATGAAGATAATTATGGACCTTCATCCTTTAGCCTAAGGAGTAACAGTCAGTTGTGCCTTCACATCATCCTTTAGCCTAAGGAGATCCAACAGTTAGTTGTGCCTTCACATATCTACTTAAGCTTTTAACTATCTGTAGCTGATAATGATATAAACCTCTCTTCATTTAAAAAGGGTAAGGTTGCATACACCGAAGTTCTTAACCTTCCCAAGAAACTGTTAAAGGAGTCTCGTGAAGGATTTTCAATTCAGGCATCAACTACGACTTTATTAGCTAAGTAAGCACACATATGTTATATTTGAAATTACTTTTCATCTAATAACTTGAGTGCAATATCATAAGACTAACAATATTCTGGCTTAATCTCATGCATGTAATGAGAAAGGGAGCAAAAGTACCATAAAGCAGGCAACTGAGGCAAATCCCAAAGTCTTGTAGCGGCCAAAGTATGTGTCTGAAAGGAAAGCTCCTAACAAAGTGGCAAAGTTGGAGGTACCATGGAAGACAGTGATCAAAGTTGTTGCTGTGATTGACTTCATGTGGAAAACTGTGGTCAAGTAGACCAAGAGGTTCGACAAGGTACCTATCGCTCCTAGCTTCTCGAACGTCTCATTCCCTAACTTGTCAAACACAATAAGAACACTTATTGAGTTATTTCAATACAGAAAGGAAGAGTTACTTTACTCCCTCACCTATGATAAAAGGCATGGCCTTGACTCCTCTGTAGTTGATTTGTGGCATCTCAGGTTCTGCAACTTTCTTGCTCTTCTCCATGGCTTCTCCCAAAGGATTATGCTGTTACTTCTGTGTATTCAATCTTAATAGTGCTTTGGTTACACTATTTATGCTTGTCGATATGTAGCGTTAAACTTTGGTAAATGAAGCATCAGAGTAACATGCCTACCAACCTTTCCCTGTGTTGAAAAAGTGACTAAGATTCTCAGCTAGACATTCTAGAAGCAAAATATCATTCCACTCAAAAATTAATCACGTTTTCTATGTGTTTTGCTGATTAACGTAGGAAAAATTACTGTGTTAAATGGGAATGATAAACGTTTTCAAGTTATATGATTGGTTTGCGAACACACCGATCTACTTAGTATACCTGGCACTTATGTCCATGTCTATGACAGTATGTGAATTGTGATCACTGATCACACCAAAAGCTCTTTGTTTGACATGTTGGGACTGCAAGTCTGCAATAGTCAAAGCGGCAAACGGCTGCTCAATGTCAAATTGCCTTTGTTGTTAAACTAAATCCACAAAACTTAAGAAGAAAGACTGATTAGTATGGTGATCATGGTATTAAAGTTTAACATTTTGTAACTACAATTTGATTCACCTGTTTTTTTTCTTTTTCTTTTTATTCAACTCAATTTGTCAAGTTGACTCACTTTTGGATACAGTAAAGTTTAGCTCTGATTTAGTGTATACAGTGTACCCAACATTTTTTGCCTGGTAATGCACTTCAGAATTCTGCTGTCACATAGTTTTATCCTATAGTTCTCTTTATAAGGAGATGAGTTAAAATATGTATGCTACTTATCTGACCTGATAGCGACTTCTTGTTAATCTGATACACTTTTTTTTTATTCTAATAATATCACTGGTAGAATGCTCGGTTACGCCTCTGAAATCTTAACTCATCTTGCCTTGTTTGCCACAGCTTCTTCCTTTTGTTTTACCTTTCTTTGAATGCATGAAAATGGTCCTGCTGTCTTTCCCTTGTTGTTGCTGCCCTGCGGCTGCAATCAAACAAAATTGAACCAACAGTTTATTGCACGGAGCTCCCACCTACAGCAAAGTTTAGGAGGTCAGATCTTACGCAACGTTGTTGCTCTCATAAATGTAGAGATTACTGAAAACACCTCTTACTAACCCTGCTGCAAAAGTCATAGAAAACGAAAACTCGAAACTCGAAAATAATCTGGTGAGGCAATTGATTTGATCCAAACATCATCTAACAACACAAGATTTCAAGGAAAATAATGTACCAGTATACATTAATGTTATCCTTGATGACTATCAACTACATTCGTTTCGGTCCCCCGGCTCCATCATGTACTGGTGGTTTATTGGGAAGGAGTTGGCATTGATGTACATTCTGTCGGTGTGATAACGAGGGAATCCAGGACATTGATTTCTGTAAAATCTATTTAGCCACTAATCTTGGAGCTTAATCTTCTCCCTCTTATTGCTTCACTTGCCCAAAATTTGAAGCACCAAAAGACTATGGTGACCTATCTCTTTTGTATTTACCTGAACAGTGAATGAAACGGGAATGTAATATACTCCATATAGGTACATCAACATGGAATGCCACTAAAGGCTCCATTCATTATTCTATTTCTGAAACTATTTTCGATTTTTCGTAGAAGAGTTCTGAAGTTATTTGAATGGCTCTAAACTGTTGTACAGAGAGTATCACAGTAACAATGATCAGAACAGAAAGAGATAGAAAGACCTACCAGGAAACTGAAAAAAAGTTACCCATGAATCATATAGCTAAACTTTATACATTACAAGTTTCTAAAAAGGATGGTTTCATCAAGCAAGTTCTAATTCTGATTTGTCATCTTGTGTTTTTCCATCAGGGGAACTACTTTCAGTCTCTCTATACCTATACCACTTTGCACATACCAAGAAGTAGACAAAGTTTAAAAACTGTAAACCAGCAAACAGGTAATAGAAATAATCCAGCCTTCCATGGTTCAAGTCCTCAGCCAGCCAATTTACCCTCTTTGGTCCACTGGTCATCTTAACAACAACTGATTGTATGAAACTGCTCAAGTAACTTGACATTGCCAACCCACAGAATAAAAATGCTGCACCAATGCTCCTCATGTTCTCTGGAAATTGCTTATAATAAAACTCAACTAACGCGATCATGGAAAATGCTTCAGATAATCCTGCTAATGCCAATGGAGGCACCAACCACATCGCAGATAGTGATGAGATAGCGCCCCTGTGGGGATCAATTCCCAATGTCGGCCTAGTTAGAGCGAAAATCCTCCTAGTATGTTCGAATAAGCCAAAAACGAATAGGGTTAGGATGATGAGAAAGATGCCAATGCCCATTTTCTGCAGGACAGTAATACCATCTGGCTTTCCTGTGATTTTTCTCAGTTTTGGCACAATGATCCTGTCATAGAATGGTATCCATATGGTAACCGTTAGCATTGAGAATATGGAATATGATGCAGCTGGGATCTTGAAACCCGCGCCTCCCAACTGCCTGTTGGACTGCAAGGCTTGGAAAACACCATAGTTTCCCATAGTAACTGTGGCTGTATTGTAAACTAGGCCTGAGACCCAGATGGGAAGTACTCTGATTAGGCATTTTACTTGTTCTACTTCTTGGATGGAGCAAAGTCTCCATTGGTCCACTGGTGATCCTTCCGGGTTGATATGGTCTTCATCGGTAATGATAGCTGCTTTGTCAAGGAATCTGAAAAGAGAAGAAAGACATTATGAGTCTTAGCTGGTTCAGGTAAGCCTCAGTTGAAGGCATTGTCATTAATTCTTCCTACAGCTATGTGGTCATGCTCCTCTGATGTATTCTATATCATCTATTTTCAAATTGCTTTTTTTTTTTTGTTAAGAGTCTGAATTTCGAACGCAACAAGATTTGACTCAAAACTGCAAAAAGTTCCATGGACTTTAAAAATAAACAAAAAAGAGTTTAACACCATATACTGCTAATTTATGTTGCTTTAGTTCGTCATGTTGACTGATGAATAGTTGATGGGTCCTGGCAACAATTTATATATGTTGCATAGAGTAATTATGAAGATTCAGTATATCAAAACCACATATATGTAAGGTAAGTGATTACGTACCGGAATTGATTAGTATGAGGAAGCTTGGAGTTGATAGATTGATCAGGGACGTAATCAAACAAGGAGAGTGACAGCTCTTTGGGTAACATTAGTTGCCTTTTCTTAAAAGCAGCTACTATGACCTGCATAACACTCACCAGAGGGCTACCTTGGGGCTGTACCTTAACATATATCTTGGACCCTATGAAGAACAGGGCACATGATAGAAACATGAAGAATGCTGGGATTGCGAGCCCGATGCTCCAGCTCACAGAGGACTGGATATAGACTACAAAGGTGACCGAGACCATGACAGCGAAAGTAAGTGTGAAGTAGTACCAATTGAAGAAGCTACTGATCCCACGCTTGCCTGATTCTGTTTCAGGATCAAACTGATCTGCTCCAAAGGCCAAGTTACATGGCCGAATCCCCCCTGCACCGACAACTAATAGTGCTAGACCTCCTATAAGAAATGTCAATTGCCCTGTTGTTGGTCCTATGCAATTAGCAGCCTCTGCTGCTCCGCAATCAGGAGGGTGCAACATCGGTATTAAGGCTGTCAGAGTTAGGATTAGCATGCCCTACATGAATCAAAGAGACATTATGATAAGGCATACATAATAATATGCTATAATGTTATGAGCTTTTTCATTTCATCCAAAGTAACCTTACAAGATACACCGACAGTTAGACATCACTGTGGACACTCAGACATTTCGTTTTGGCAAAACAACCGCGCAAATTTTTAGCAAATGCCCGAATCAAAACATATACTGCAAGTCAGAGTAACTTAGCAATGATCTTGTCTATGATATCCCGACTCAAGAACAACTGGACAAGGGGTTTGGAAAATATGCAATTGGTGAATTCAAGTCTGAGCAACATAGCTATGAGGACCACCCTGTGAAATTTCATTCAGTTGTCTGTGGTTTAATATGTAGTGTACAGCATTTTACTTGTAGCATTTGAGGATCAAACAACTTAAGTGAACATATAGAGTAGGTAGGTACCGTGAATGAAGAAATGGAAGCGAACCCCAAGGTCTTGTACCGGCCAAAGTAGGTATCACAAAGGAAAGCGCCAATCAAGGTTGCAAAGTTGGCTGTACCACTGAAGATGTTAACAAGATTTGTGGCAGCTATGCTCTTCATGTTGAAGACGGTGGTTAGATAGACCAAGAGATTGCTTGATGTGCCTATGGTCCCTAACTTCTCAAAGGTCTCATTACCTGCAAACATGTAAAATATGTATCAGTTAGTTATATATCCATGTGATTCATGTATAGGCATCACTTGAAACTTTCAATTATGTTTTTGGTTAGTAATTGAAAGAGGTGAGGTTATACCGATAACAAAAGGCATGGCTTTGATGCCTCCATACTTGATCTTCTTCTCAGTATTCTCCATTCCTTGCTTGTCAATCTCCATGGTTGCTAGCTAGGAAAAGATTTGAGGGAGAGAAGTAAGGCTTTAATTACTCCAATATATAGTTGTGGAAGAAATGAAGGGTCTTGTGACTAAATGTATGTCACTGTTTTGTAGATACTTCATTCTGTCATAATTTGTCGGTAAGGGGTGAAATCACCATCTATCAGTTATCACATGGGGTATGGGAGGCTAACCAGTCGATCATCAGCATGCAAATTGGCTGAGCTCAAATGTAGTGTTTAAACTGTAAACATCCAAATTGGTATCAAAATTCAGTTTTGTTTATTCTAGTAAAATATGAGTTGTATTTGACTGGCTAGGATGAACGTATGACACACGGCCCAAAACATGCCCCCTTCGAATGCGATATAAGTTGGTAAACAAAAAGGAATCGAACAAGCTAGTGCTAGTACAGGACAATAATTGGTATACCGGGCGTATACACAGAGTGTAACATACACAAATTAAAATTATTCTAACCAACGAGATATGGACACATGACAGTTTTCACATAACCGTAAAAAAATAAGACGGTGATTTGGAAATTTCGAAAAATGGGAGAGAAGAGAGATGGAAACAAACATCTTTGTATAAAGTACACATGGGTAGAGCTAGCATTTTTGGCTAGTACAAGGCAGCAACCTAAACCTGGGTTTGAGGATAAGGCTGAAGCCTGAATATTTCTATGGACTCATGTCTTTATCATTGCACTATAAGTGTCAAATCAGTGAACATTGGTAAGAGTTGCTAGGAAAGGTGATAAAGGATCTGATTACCTAATCATAACTTCATTAGTGGAAAAAACATTATGAAATTACTTTATTTTGTATTTTTCCTAATTATTGTTTTTGGTAAGATAGTAAGTTGCACATTTACATTCTTACATAGTATATACATATAATAAAGGTGTTACAAATAGATATTTTATAAATTTCAACAACTTTTTTCTCTATTTGCCCCCACAATCACAATGCACTTCCGTCTAAGATATTTCACTGCATTTTCTGAACGCTCTTCTTGACATCATTGCACATTTCTAGAGATATATATATGCACATGTCTATGACCGTCAGAGAGAAAAAGATGTGCAAGTAAAGATTTAATTTGTCTTCCAACATAAACATAATATAGAGTATTTCATATGATACTTATTTTTTAGTATCAAAAAAATAAATAAATAAAACTAGTAGTCCCTCCATACTCATGTGAGAAAATTTCATTTTGCAAGCTTAAACTTTAACAATAATTTTATCACAAAATGTATAAATTAAATTTAAAGGAAGTTATGAAAGTACTCCTCAAATTCAATTTATCATATTATTATAATTATGACTTTTACCATCAAAGTTTACACATGCAAACAAAATTCTACTATAATCCATGAGTATTGTTGTATTTAGAGCCCGCGAAAAGCAATCCAATCAGGTACAAATCCGACAAATGCCGACCCGAAAAGGTTTCCGAAATGACCCAATCTGTTTTGACTCGAAATCGAAATGACTTGAACTCGAAAGTTGTGAGATAATAATAATTGTCAAACATATCAGATAATCCGAAACCGAAGTCGATATTAACCCGAAAAAGTCGACCCAACATTAAACCGACCTAATATAACCCGGCCAGTTAATAACCTGAAACCAAAATAACCCGAATTCGATCTGCCCGACGTGTTTGCCCGTTGTAGCTGTACCGCAAGGAAACTAATCCTGTAATTTAGCAATAATGATTTCTTCTCATCCTGCCCAAACAAAAACAAAAACAATTATTTTTTATCAACAAACAAGGACAGATACTGGATACCCTGCTCTAATATTGCTTGTATCATTGAACCAAAACAAATAAACAAAATAAATATTGTCTTTATCATTAAATGCGATTTTATTATTTTTTTTTGTTTAACCGCGATTATTAATGTGAATTGCTAAATACCGCCCCTTTTTACTAGCTACCGCCCCCCCAATTTTCAATTTTACCCTCACCCCTCTTCCTCACTCACTCTCACTCATCCTCTCTTCCTCACTCACTCTCACTCATCCTCTCTTCCTCACTCATCCTCACCACCACACCATCACACCGGCAACCACCACCACCACCACCACCACCACGACCATGTCCAGTGCTAGCGGCAGCGGCGGCAGAGATTTCGACGGCGAGGGAGGCGGCGACCGACGGCGCGGGGGGTAACTTTTCAAAAAAAAATTTTTTTTGTTTGAATTGAATTTTTTTTGCCTTGAATTGAATATTTTTTGCCTTGAATTGAATCATGAAGTTATGAATTGAAGTTGTGTTTTCTTTTTTTTTTTTTTTTTTGCGTCGATCGTCTGCCGATCTCGACTCACCCAAGGGTGAGTCGTCTACCGATCTCGACTCGCCCAAGGGTAGTCGTCGGTCGCAGACGACTCACCCTTGGGTGAGTCGAGATCGGCCGACGACTCACCCTTGGGAGAGTCATCTGAGACCAGACGACCGACACAAAAAAAAATTATTATTTATTATTATTATTATTATTATTATTATTATTATTATTATTATTATTATTTATTGTTATTATTATTATTTATTGTTTATTATTATTATTATTATTATTTATTGTTATTATTATTATTATTATTATTATTTATCATTATTATTATTATTATTATTATTATTATTATTATTATTATTATTATTGATTATTGTTTAATTAATTAAAAATGTGAAATGATAGATAGGAGGAGCCGGTAAATCGGTGCCTCGGTTATTTAGTGAACTAGCTGGTTCAGGACCGCGTCACACGAGGACGCGCGGGATTAATGCCTCTGTACGGAGACAGAGAGAGGCAGTTCGGATGAGGGAGATGACTGCTGAGCAAGACGATTACGCAACTAGCGAGTTCTACTCCGGTGAGCAAGACGATGATCAGATTGGCGTCGAACTATCCTCAGATTGGCGCGTGGTGAAGGGCAGAGGCGGTAGGTTTGTTAGTACTGGGTCGTCCAGTACTGGCAAACGATCTAGAGCGGAGGACGACACTACGTGGCTTGTTACAGAGCCTGTGCCCGGTGGGCCGGCGGATGATAGCGTCATACCGAGCTTCCTGGGCCACGTAGCGTCTCGTATGTGGAATGGAGAGATGAGGGGTCTCTTGAAGTGTCAGAACCAATGGAATGTCTGTCAGCGGCTGAGTCAGTGGCGAGCGGAGATGTCGGCCGAGATGAGGGCCCAGATCGAGGGGACTGGGTTATCACACCTGGCAGACATTATGTTCAGACATATTGACTTCCCCCTGATATCTGCATTCGTGGAAAGGTGGCAGCCGGATACGAACTCGTTCCACATGCCGTTCGGAGAGATGACGATCATGTTGCACGATGTATGGCATATTCTTCGGATTCCTGTAGACGGAGAGCTCGTTTCCAATGAGGGACGGGATGGGCAGCTGCAGACGGCGGCCATGGAGGTTCTCGGGGTCAGCCCAGAAGAACTGATGTGTAGCCACTGGCAGGGCGGTGCGGTCCTCACGGAGTCGGTTTTTGAGCTTTGCCGTGAGCAAATAGATGACATCCAGGCGACAGCTTGGATGTGGTTACTTATTGGATCCACCTTGTTTGTCGACAAGAGTGGTAACCGTATTAGACCCTCCTGCGTGATGGAGGTGATGGACGACGGTGTCGATACGGTGCATGACTTCTCTTGGGGATCTGCTGCCCTCGCCTTCCTATATCGTCAGCTCGGTATAGCTAGTCGCGGGGATTCTCAGGGCATCTGTGGATGCCTAACTCTCCTGCAGGCATGGATATACGAGTACTTTCCCTGCTTCCGACCTCATCAGGAGCGGATGGTTGTCGGGGACGACGAGGCTCCCCGTGCGTCCGTATGGAGTGCCCAGGCTGAGGGCAAGGACGTGGTTCGATTGCACTCCTTACGTAGACGCTTGGATCATCTGCGAGCGACAGAGGTACGTCATTTAGTTATCGGTGTTCATGATTTATTTCGTCGTTTGCTATGTTTTTTTACTTCACTGTAACTTTCAACATTTCTACGTAGGTGGTGTGGCTGTCGTACGGTTCTAACCCGGCAGTATCTGTACCGAGGACTGTATTCATGGGGTGGCTACAGTATCGGGATATTATCGAACCGTACATGCCTGGTCGTTGTTTACGATAAATCGGGTACGTACAGAGTATCCCTTCCCCGATCTTTAGGCCAGTCAAAGCGATCAGGTCATGGAGCAGTCGTTTTTACAAGGTTGTCTTCCCCGAACGGATCTCATCTGATGCTTGGCGTATGTTCCCGGGATTTTACATTCTTGGTCTCCATGGGTTTCAGGCATCCACGTCAGATCCCACAGCATGTACGGATGACTACCTCGCATGGTACTACCTTCACTCCCACCCTCGGCTGATACCTGACGCTGCAGCACCTATGATTCCTCCACGATCCAACAGCGATTATGTAAGTGATTAACTAAAATATATATTTTTTTACGTATTACATATCTCTGAACTCACACTCATTGTTACTTTTTTGCAGTGGGTGAATCGTCTAGCCGTCGCAGCTGAGTCTTTCATTAGTTTGATTCCTCCGGAGCAAGCGGAAGGTTCTCGATCGATTATGGACGAGTATATGAGAGATTGGCGGGCTGCCAAATGATGTATTGACCCTAGATGAATTTGTTATATATTTATATAAGAGTTTCATTGTTATTGTTATTTATTTATTTGTGTTATTGTAATTGTTATTTACATTTTTTCTTTTATTGTAATTTGTTGTTTTATTTGCCTCCAATAATCACGACCACTCTCCACATGCAAAATATAACAATCACACAAAAATGTGACAATGATATAAGTATAACAATCACGCAAAACATTCAATTACGTCGACCTCGCTAAACGATCCCAATGTGCTCTTCGCCTAACATACATTTGCTCCCAGCCAGCGACACTATCAGAACGGGAAGTAAACCATGCTGCGCATATCGGAGGAACAGGGAAATCTGAGGCTAAATCCAGACGGATATAATGCTCGTACGAATCACCTAAATGACACATGACAATTTCCCTACTTGGACGTGTAGCAGTCGAAGGTGCTTGCAACGGTAGCACTGTGTAACAAGAATATAACCCCCTTCCGCTGCCGTATCCGAATAACATAATCGCTGCATTGAAGAGGTTGGCAATCGGGAACAAATCCTCAATTACTATCATCCAGTGATCATAGTTACACGCACCTCCGTCCCACATAATACGGCGGTAACTAGCGTCGACCCCTTCAACGTATAGGGTTTCGTACAATGCTCGGTTAGCTAAGAGTTCGTGTGCAATGCAAACTCTCGTCAATCGCCATTGCTCTTGGTCTCCGAAAACGTAGTCCGCAATGACACGGAAACCGCAATTACCATCCCCAAGCACATCGAGATATCCTTCAATGAAAGGTATGATGATTCCCGGAATTTTGTTAACATGATAGAATTTAGTGATATCTATTCCGTGTCCAGCTGCAAGACAATATAATAGAAAGTCATTAATAGTACTTATCAAAAAGTAATTAACAACATTATGTACATGTTAATAAATTATGTACATGTACATTATGTACGGTTCTAACCCGGTAGTATCTGTACCGAGGACTGTATTCATGGGGTGGCTACAGTATCGGGATATTATCGAACCGTACATACCTGGTCGTTGTTTACGACAAATCGGGTACGTACAGAGTATCCCAACCCCGATCTTTAGGCCAGTCAAAGCGATCAGGTCATGGAGCAGTCGTTCGTACAAGGTTGTCTTCCCCGAACGGATCTCATCTGATGCTTGGCGTATGTTCCCGGGATTTTACATTCTTGGTCTCCATGGGTTTCAGGCATCCACGTCAGATCCCACAGCATGTACGGATGACTACCTCGCATGGTACTACCTTCACTCCCACCCTCGGCTGATACGTGACGCTGCAGCACCTGTGATTCCTCCACGATCCAACAGCGATTATGTAAGTGATTAACTAAACTAAAATATATTTTTTTTTTACGTATTACATATCTCTGAACTCACACTCATTGTTACTTTTTTTGCAGTGGGTGAATTGTCTAGCCGTCTTACATGAGCAAGCCATTAATTTGATTCCTCCGGAGCAAGCGGAAGGTTCTCGATCCCAAATGGACGAGTATATGAGAGATTGGCGGGCTGCCAAATGATGTATTGACCCTAGATGAATTTGTTATTATAAGAGTTTCATTGTTATTGTTATTATTTATTTGTGTTATTGTAATTTGTTGTTTCTTATTTACATTTTTTGTTTTATTGTAATTTGTTGTTTTATTTACCTCCAATAATCATGACCACTCTCCACATGCAAAATATCACAATCACACAAAAATGTGACAATGATATAAGTATAACAATCACGCAAAACATTCAATTACGTCGACCTCGCTAAACGATCCCAATGTGCTCTTCGCGTAACATACATTTGCTCCCAACCAGCGACACTATCAGAACGGAAAGTAAACCATGCTTCGCATATCGGAGGAACAGGGAAATCTGAGGCTAAATCCCGACGGATATAATGGGAATACGAATCACCTAAATGACACATGACAATTTCCCTACTTGGACGTGTAGCAGTCGAAGGTGCTTGGAACGGTAGCACTGTGTAACAAGAATATAACCCCCTTCCGCTGCCGTATTCGAATAACATAATCGCTGCATTGAAGAGGTTGGCAATCGGGAACAAATCCTCAATTACTATCATCCAGTGATCATCGTTACACGCACCTCCGTCCCACATAATACGGCGGTAACCAGCGTCGACCCCTTCAACGTATAAGTTTTCGTACAATGCTCGGTTAGCTAAGAGTTCGTGTGCAATGCAAACTCTCGCCACTCGCCATTGCTCTTGGTCTCCGAAAATGTAGTCCGCAATGACACGGAAACCGCAATTACCATCCCCAAGCACATCGAGATATCCTTCAATGAAAGGTACGATGATTCCCGGAATTTTGTTAACATGATAGAATTCAGTGATATCTATTGCGTGTCCAGCTGCAAGACAATATAATAGAAAGTCAATAATAGTACTTATCAAAAAGTAACAACATTATGTACATGTTAATAAATTATGGGTTTTCATACCAGTACTGTTTACGAAGTTACTCGATGAGGATGAGGTACGACCACGCCCGCGGCTCGAACTGGATGACCTAGGGCGACCACGACCCCTCTGGGAGTACTCCCATGAACTAGGATCACGTCTGGTAGAAGAACTCCCTCTTGGTCGACCTCTGACTGTCGTGTTCGCTTCCGGCTCGACGTAACTCGCTTCCTCAGGATGAAGCTGCTCATTCATAAGGACAGATATGTTGCGCACAACTGCCGGGTCGCTTGAGTTAACCTCGTCGACCAGAGACCGAAAGTATCGATGGTCCTCAGATGGATGCTTAGTCATGTCAAGCGTAGCTATCTCCACTGCATCACTAATAACGAGTGTTCGCCAAAATTTGTGGACACTATTCAAGCTAATTGGCGTGCCCGTATCCGTGGCCGTTTTCAACTCACACGCACACGGGATCTGATGAGTGGATCTCAATACACAACCGCAACGATCAAATACTTGGTGACTCAATTCTCTCATCCTGTTCAGCTCAGCCAATAATATTTGTAAGCAGTAATGGGAAACATACCCGGTCAGATAGTTGAATGGGAAACCCGAGTACACCACACTTCTTCGTCTTCTGCACTCTTCAAGTGTGTACTTGATCTCAGTTATTTGTGACTCGATTGACTTGTTGACCTTGTTCCAAACATTGTCCAAAGCTCCAGTTGAGGAGTTCAACCACTGTTTTAGCGCGGCATGTGCACTCTCCACCCTGCAAGTCGTAGTGTTGCCAAGGTGTAGCACCTTATTCGTCCACGCAGCCACAAACATCTCTTTGTGTCTCAGCCAGGTCTCCTCTACATAGGATATCACGTGAGGGTAAGTCCTCCAACTAACCTTCATCGTACGCACTGCTTATCGTACGCAGCTTTTGTGGAAGCTTCCATGATAATTTTCCACCTCCCATTCTTGAACCTCTGCGCGACGGCCTTATCTTTTCCACAAAGTCTGTACACTTTGTCTTCAACGACTTTGTTAATGTGCCATGTACAGAGCAAATGGGCACTCTCGGGAAATATCTCTCTAATAGGTGTCATCAACCCTAGCTCACGATCGGTCACAATTGCTGTTGGGTGTACATCATTTCCAATAAGCATCCTCAACTTATCTAAGACCCACGCATAGCTTGCCTGAGTCTCATCCTTCATAATGGCATAAGCTATGAGGAAGTTCTTATTGGTTGGAGTCATCCCCACTATCTCAACAAACGGCATCTTATACTTGTTTGTTTTGTACGTGGAATCTAAGCCAATCAACCAACAAAAAGACCGAAGTAACTGAATTGATGTAGGGTGTGCCATGAACACGTGAGTTACCTCATTAGTAGCTCGGTCGGCTCTTGTCCAATGTACGTACTTATTCGCCACAGCTAAATGATGAAACTGACCAATGACATCTCTCTCTTCAAAATCAAGTTTCCTTATACGATCTCTGTGGTTGTACACATGCCGTCTAGTTGCATTGTCCTCGGGAAATTTTTCCTTAATCGCGGCCAAGATAGCACATGGCTTTGTTTGTGCCGAAGTCATGTCACGAACGAGTTTCTTTGACCCAGGACTAAGACCACTCATCTGACGATATCCCTCAGGATACACAGCAAAGTCATGGTTGTGCGTACCCCTAGTCCCAGGCAATGTGACAATCATCCAACTACTGGACCCATACACTTGCCGAGCTCTCAACTGGAACGTACATTTACAAGCCTTTGTTTTTGATTTCTTCCGAGCAGCAGTATCTAAGTCTCTTAATTCTCCTCTGTAGCGTTCACCTCGATTGCATTTTAACAATTTTACGCTTCCACTCTTCTTGTGTGACGAAATTATCAACTCAAACCCGATAGTAAGTGCAATTTGTTTTGCCCAATTAATTGCATCTGTATCACTATCAAATAACTCATTAGTGACGAAATGCGTACTGTAATCAACACCATCACCACCGAACCGCTCCAAAGGAATCTAACGAAAACAACGAAAACAATGTTAGCTTAATCTTAAATTCAAACAACAACAACAACAACAACAACAACAATAATAATAATAATAATAATAATAATAATAATAATAATAATAATATTTTTTTTTTTGTGTCTGTCGGTCGTCGATCTCGACTCACTCTTGGGTGAGTCGTCTGCTACAGGCGACCAACCCAAGGGTGAGTCGTCTATTGATCTCGACTCGCCCAAGGGTTTGGGTCGAGATCGACAGACGACTCCCCTTGGGTGGGTCGCCTGTAGCAGACGACTCACCCAAGGGTGAGTCGAAAATCTCAGACGACCGTGCAAAAAAAATGCGCAAAAAAAATTAATTTTACCTCCGCCACCGTCGATGGCACTTCTTGATCGCCGGCAAACATCCGCAGGTTGGTTGAGTGAATGTTGATGAAGGTTGGGTATGAGAGTGGGTGGTAGAGTGGGAGAGAAGTGGTGTGAGAGTTAGAGAGGGAGAAAGGGAGAGGATGAGTGAAAAATTAAAAAAGGGCAAAATTGGAATTTTGGGGGGCGGTACCTAGTAATTTAGGGGCGGCATTTAGTAACACCCTTATTAATTGACAGTAAGGGACACTACTAAAGTTGGAGACTTCCATTTGGGGAGTCGTCAAATCTGAGCCATCTGCAATTCTGCATTTGGAGATTACTCTTCTTCCTTTTTTTAATGGTAGTTGGAGATTAGAGAACAAATGCACAATATTCTCACCCCAATTCGTTTAGCCATTCATTTAATCATGAGCACAAAAATTTGTATGACGCGGCTTCAGTATAAGATTATTCATACAAGTATGATATCATGATAACGTTATGTTTGTATATAAAAGAAACTTTGTCCATAATAATCATGTGGATGACCCATGGAGTTCCACTATTTGTCTAATATCCACATTCAAATAAAAAGAAAGAGACACTCAACTACTATTAGTTTACCGGAAAAATAAAGTCTAAGATTAAAAGAAATCATTATTTATTTTCCTAAACAAATGCGAATCTAAGATAACAACATGAATATGTTTTTCCTACCGTACTACTAGTAATCGGAGTTTCATACAAATTCATCGAATGTCTGAATGCCCATTCTTTGATCCTTACGATGAGAGATAAACCCAAAATATATCGCATGTATTTGGAAAAATATTACATGACGTGTCTGCCTAATGTGAAGAGAAGAATGTAAGGGGGCAAGACTGGCAACAACATACTCTATATTGATTGGTTTTGGTAGTGACACAGGTTAGGCATGCATATAAGATAACATAATTGTGAGTCATAAATTTTAAAGTGGACAATTAAATTGGAATGGAGGGAGTACTCTATATTGATTGGTTTTGGACTTTTGGTAGTGAGACAGGTTGGGCATGCGTATAAGATAACACAACCAAAACATAGCAAACCACACGCACGCTTTCAAAGACAACAAGAAGTAATCTTTGGTATGCAATCGGCAATATACAGGACAACATAGTGGCCTGGTCATTGTTCACACTTCACACCACTTGCTTGTGGATGTACTGGAATTTATTGTCCCACACTCCCATGGGAAACGGGTCTAAGGCTCTCTCTCTCCCATTTTGGCATTTTGTTTGTTTTGTGAAAGTCAATGTGAATATGTGAATGTGATTGCAACTTGTTGTTCATCAATTATCGTTCATAGTGCGCCCTCCCTCAGTCCCGTTATCAGTCTTATCACCCTTCCGGGGGAAAAAATCATCGCTCATATGATCAGTTACCGAGTTAAACGTGTAATTTGTCCTTGTTATAGCAAATAGAATTTGGTAACCAAATTCGACTCCGTTACTGGGTATTCGAATTTTATGTTCTCCCTTTAATCCAATCAAAACTATATCAATAACCAATCTTTGGTCAATGGAAATTTTAAAATGACAATTAGATACGTTGATGTGTAACTTATCACTCATATAACTTTTTCTATTACTAAATAAATTCAGGATGATAATTATATTTCAAAATATACTTTTAAGATCTTCAAAACATACTTAGAAATGAGTTATATATATATATATATATATATATATATATATATATATATATATATATATATATATATATATATATATATATATATATATATATAAGTGAATGTGCACAATTGTTATAATGACACGTGTGCATTCACATAGGCTTCTACATCATTATCATATGCCACATGTAAATAATGTCATACTCTAATTTATTACATTCACACTTTGGTTCAAGTTTGACTTTTGATTCAATGTATGTTAACCACCTTAGTTGTAAATTTATTTACTAATGCATGCAACGAATTTGGGCGGTATGATGGAGAATAGATAGATAAAGTATAACGATTTTATTTATGATCTTGGTAGATTCATCATCATTTACGAATTTATGTCCTTATTATAGAGGAATAATAATATGATAATATTAAAAAAAAGATTTTTCTGATTGTTTCAAGTAATTATAGGCTATAAATTACTATAGTATGGTAAAAAGTTCAGACATTGCACGGGCCATGCAACTAGAATTAAACACGAAACCAACAAAGTTGATTTGAGTTTAGAAAGGGAGAGGTCCATAGATTAGGAATGAAGTAGCAAGATGTGACACATGCGAACAATTTATTGCAAGTTTGTACCAATGAAAATGTATTAGTTGTTATACATACAAAGCGTGCATCGCACGGGAATATAACTAGTATTGACTATGTTTGAATAAATTTTAAATGATTAAATATTAAATTAATAAAAAAAAAAATCAATTTTTTTCAATTTTTTTTACAGAAAAGAACTTGAAAATACTTTGTGGATATCATAGTTTGCAAACCATATCCAACAAACAAGCTTACCGTCTTTATGGCAGAATCCCCACTTTTCAAAACTAATGAATTTATTTGTCTTTGCTTTATTTTATTGATTAACTAGTTTTAAAGCACGTGCGATACACGGATTAAGTATAAATTTATGCAATTAATATTTTCAGTCGATATATGTGCCGGTCCCTATTAAAAAAACTAACTATTTATAATTAAAGTTATACTACAAAACTCTACAAAAAAATATAATACATATACATCTACGATACAAATATTGATAGATCAAAACCTTTACACCATCCACATTTATATAAAATAATTAAAAAGTCACTATTTGGCTTGAAACACTTCTTTTAGTCTACTCATTTATCCATATCAACAACTCATTTTTTTCACCTTTTCTGCAATTTAAGCTACCTTGTAAAATTTTCATATTTTAAGCAAAATTCTATACAATGGAAACAATATATTAGTTATCAATGTCTCGGCCAATAGTATGTAAGAGTTTATATCAAATTTTAGAAGATAATAATTTACAACATTAAATCATCCAATCATAGACAAAGTACAAAGTCGGTCTACTACCATAATCGTGATGGATCACAATGCATCTAAAAGCAAATACATTAAACACCTACAAATTAAACAATATGGAATACATCAAGATAAAGGGAAAAAAAATACAAACTGCAATTTTCTTCAACTTTATATCGCGAAGCCAAACTTTTTTTCACTATATCAAATTCATATCCAAGAACCTATATCATTTCTCCTAATTGCGTAATGTTACATGGCTTTAGGTACAATTAGGGGTCAAGGAAGCATTTTCTAAGTAGACATCGTTGTCTTTGCAATATGTAGTCAAAGTATTTGGTGCTTTAATTTTGCTTATTTTTAGCAAATAACACAACCCTATTTATTATTAATTGTAAAATACACTACGAACTCCAAAATTATAACCTACAAAGCAGACATCATAATCATAGTAGATATATAACTCCACCTTCCATAAAGAATGGAGAGTACTGCCTAATAATATACGTAGGGTATAAATTAAAACCATGAATTGCGTGGAAAAAGAAAGCTACAAATTATGTAGTTGTTTATAAATTTGAGTTGGCGCATCTATAATATTAACTTTGCTCAATCTATAAAATTGAAATTGCACAATCTGTAAGTATAAAGTACTATTGTGCCTAAAAGAATAATATATAACGAATAAAAAGACAAAACTTACTTAAAAAAAAAGACCAAATTTAAATTATAACAATCTTAGTACTCGTGTTCCGAGGCGACCTTATTCATGAAGTATCACTTTTTTGTCGGGAGGTAATACTTTTCATGTACAGTGATATATTACTTTTTTTACGAGCTAAATTATATGCCATTTAAATTTGAGACAAATTTTAGTATTGTAGCATCTCTGTGGTACCAATCGTATATCTTGAAAAATTTTAAAATTAAGTGAGAATGATAAATTAATGGCTTCTTTCTATACCTCAACCACTGATTACTAAGAATTCATCAACTATGATTGCAGCTAAAAAAAAACACGCAAAACTTATAAAAAATAATCAAGGTTAAAAAGACAAAGCAATGAGATTGGGGACTTGGGGTGTTAAGAATTAATATGAAAATATTATACAATAATACAACATGAAGATTAAAGGCAAGAACACAATATGGAAAAATACCCACCCTTACGTGACCATGATTGCATGTAGTTATCAATCGTTGAATGGAAAGCATAACTATAAAAAATTATACCATTAATTAGCACCCAAAAAAAAAAGAGAAAATTTTGTTAGGCAAAAATTCACTATAAGCTTTGTAACAGGGGTGGGGGACGTGAGAAAAGTTTGAGGGGAAAAAGAGAACGTATATTATATAGGTATAAGAGATGAAGGATAAGTTTTGAAGGGATAGGGTTATAGGTTACGGGAGATAATAATTATTAAGTTTCATACTCAAACTCTAATTTCTAACTTTTTCAATATTATTCAAATTAAAAAATATATTTTTAATCAATTATAATTAGATGATGAGGTGGCGTGTCTTATGCTCTTTGCTTAGATGGCACACTCAATGCTGCCAAAAAGTGCTTATTTATATGTTTTAAACATATTGTAAATGCATCTCGTTCTGAATTATTTTTCGATCCGAATCTGATGGTGAAAATTTTATTATTTTTTGAGATGTATAAAAACCGTTATATTTGATTTTGAAAATTTGACGTACATGTTTTAGACAAATTATTTTTTGTCTTTATCCTCGCTTAGGTGGCGCGCTCTTAAAATTCTGGCCTACGTGGCGTGCATGATTGCTCCCGAAATATATATATATATATATATATATTGATTGATTCTTGTCTAAGATCAACTTATAATAAAATGAGATCACTATTTAAAAATGGAGGAGTTATTTTTTATGAAATATAATCCTTATTTCATTTAAGACACTTATCTCATTGAAAGTTACAAAAAAAAAAAAAATGTCTTATAAAAATTTATGTGATTTATTTATCGATTTTTTAAACTAAACGAAAGAGGAAGAAAAGAAATTGTATTGAAGCTTTTTTATCAATCGGATTGATTTCGGTGATGGACTCGATTTTTGTGGTGGTGTATTTCCCAAGTAATTGGGCTTATTGGAGTTTGTGTAGTTGTTTGGATCAGCCTTGGCCCATTAAGAAAAGAAAAGTGGCCCTATTCATTAGGTTACTATGGTAGCTTTTAGTTTTTGAGGCGACATATTTGGTGCGATTACACCAATCTACAATCGAGTGGCCAAGCTGCCGAGGGAGGTACAGTACAGAGCTCCGGCAGCTTTTGTAGCATTGTCCTAAGAGATATTATTCCACGGGAACAGACTGTGTTTCGAGTTCGATATTGCCAGGTACTTCAGGCTGAATTTTTGGATTTATTGACGGTATTCAGAGAGTGTTTGGCCAAACTTCTATCGAATTTTAAATTATTGTCCTAATTTTCACCCATCCTCTCCTTCCACCTCTCTTTTCACCACCAAATCAGCTTTTTATAAGTTGAAATTGCCCCTCAAAGAACCAAAAATCAGAATTTCAAATTGTAGTTTCTACTTCTCGCCTCATTCAAGGGCTTTTTTCACTAAATTGTAGCTGAATTTTTGGTGGAAATGGAGGTGGAGGAAGGTGGATGTGAGAAAATATAAGGGGGAGAAACAAGATTTTGGGAGAAGTTTGGCTAAACACCCACTTAAGGTTTGTTCTCCTCAACTTTTTTTTTTTGTCGTGATCTTATGGTTAGGTCAATTAATATTATTTTCATGTCTAATATTAAAAGTCTAACTATTTATGACTGGGCAATAACATTATTCTTTTTATATTATTATTTGTTTATTTTTGTTCAAATTTATCAAATTTGTTAATTCTTTTGATTTTTGTTGAATTTTACTAAATTGATTGATTTTTTTTTTTCATTCTAATGATTTTTGTTGAACTTTGTTAATTCAAATGATTTTTACTATGTGAATTAGTTGAATATTGTTGATTTGACCAAATTTTTTTGACATTTTTATCTTTGTTTTTTACTATCTCCTGAAGATTTTTTGCTTGTCACTTCATATGTTATTTGTTGTCGATTATACTTATTGATTATCTCTGATTGAATCATGGTTTTCCCCTAATGCCATTGGCTAATGTGAAATGTAACCTTTATTTGGAATGCATAGAGGTAAGTTTAAATGTAGATTAGATCTAAAATCACATCAAACTCCCTTAACATGTCAATTTTTATAAAGCTCCTTACGACATGTAATTGAGTTTAGATATATTAAAAACAACATATGTATTAACGTGAAATCAATGTCAAATGGTCTTACCCCACGTGTAATTGAAAGTTACCGTTCTTCCATGATTTGTATATGTTGAGGAGAGAAGCGACGACCAATGGTCTGTGAAGTGACGACCAACACTCCGAGAAGCGACGATCAGCATCTCTGGAACATTCGAGTAACTTTCGATTCCGACGGTTGATTTTGCAGGGGTCGGGCAAGATGGATTTCACTCAAGTAATGGAAATAAATTCTGAAAGTTGAACCAAACATTCGGTAATGGAAAATGATTCTTATTTTCCTTAATAAAAGGGCAAAATCGTTGAAACTAAACCCCCTTAATATCTTTTGAGAGTTGGTTGGTTTAAGAGTCAAGACCAATAAACCATTTCTCCAGGTTCTCAAGAAACCAATGATCCATTACCATCCTCTTACCAGAAGAAAAAAATAAAAATAAAAAAAATAAAAATAAAAATAAAAAACCATTCTGATAATAACGCATGGCAGTAATCATCACGAATTAATTAAGGTATTCTCCATCAGTTTAACCCTAATACGATGTTTCCTATATACCGTAGGGAACAAAAACCGGGTGCGGTCTAGACCTTTGGACCACTCTTTATTGGGTGCGTCAACCACTCTTGGGCGCCCAAAGTCTTTTTTTTCAACGACCTTCAATGTTCTTTCTGCTTCACTTCAAACCTTCAAATCATTTTACATTTTTCAACGCCGTCTTTCTCTGAAAACAAACCCTGGATTTTTTCTGCCCTAAATCAATTAAACCATGGAAGAAGACAATGATCTGAAACCTACCCTTTTTGGCAAGCAAGAAGGGGATCATAGTTCGACATTGACTTCCAACAAAAGGGGTCGTAAACCGTCAAGAAAAGCGTTGCAAAGTGACGAGAAATCTGTAGAATTAGTGCAGCCCGTAAAGAAAAGGGGCCCTGGAAGGCCAAAGAAAGAAGTTAAGCAAGAGGAGATAGAAAATGGTGATAATGGAGTGACCCAGAAAAAACCGCGCTCAAAGAGAAGTCAGAAGGAGAGAGAAACTGAAATTAAGGTGGAGAAAGATGTGGGTATTGATGGGTGTGTGGAAATTGAAAAAGGGTCTTTGATAAATAGTTTAGGGAATGATGGTCTTGGTGGTGCAATGGAATGCCCAGAAGGTGTTTGTGAAAATGCCTCAAAGAATGTGAATAATGCTAGAGTAACAAGAAGTACGAGGGCTTCAAGGGTTTCTAATCAGTGTAGGAAGGAAATAGATGAGGATGAGAAAGGAGTTGAGGGTAATAATTGTCACCAGTGTAAGAGGAATGATAAAGGAAGGACTGTTCCTTGCAGTACTTGTAAGACAAAAAGATTTTGCCTCCATTGTATTAGAAACTGGTACCCTAACAAAAAAGAGGAGGATTTTGCTGAGGCTTGTTCTGTTTGTTGTGGGAATTGTAATTGCAAGGCTTGTTTGCGTTTGGAAGGGGTGGTCAGAGCTATGCTTGCAAAAGAAGAGTTGAAGTTTAGTGAAGATGATAGGGTGAGACATTCTTTGCATTTGTTGCAAGTTGTTTTACCTTGCTTGAAGAAGTTCCATGAGGAGCAGATGACAGAGAAAGAGGTGGAGGCTCGAATCCAAGGCGTTGCGTTGTCGCAGGTAAAAGTAAAACAGATTGAATGCTCTCTTGAAGAACGTATGTTTTGCAATATCTGTCAAACTTCCATTGTTGATTTGCATAGAAGTTGTCCTAAATGTGAATATGATTTATGCCTTGTTTGTTGTCGAGAAATTCGTGATGGGAACTTAAAAGGGGCTGCAGAGGAGATAGTATTTGATTTTGTGGATAGAGGATTTGATTACCTGCACGGAGGAAACCTGGTGCTTCTTGAAAATAAAAAAGTAAAGGAGGATGTTGAAATTGGTACAAGCTCAAAAGGTCTGGAGGATGTTGAAATTGGTGCAGGCTCAAAAGGTCTGGAGGATGTTGAAATTGGTACAGGCTCAAAAGGTCTGGAGGATGTTGAAATTGGTACAGGCTCAAAAAGTCAGGAAGATGTTGAAATTGGTGCGGGCTCAAAAGGTCTAGAGGATGTTGAAATTGGTACAAGCTCAAACGGTCTGGAGGATGTTGAAATTGGTACAGGCTCAAAAACTCTGGAGGATGTCGAAATTGGTACAGGCTCAAGGAGTCAGGAGGATGTTGAAATTGGTACAGGATCGGAAAGTCCCAAAATGCTGTTATCAGAATGGAAATCAAATGAAGATGGTAGCATCCCTTGCCCCCCAAAAGAACTTGGTGGGTGTGGAAGTGGGCTGCTTGAGCTCAAGCATATGTTTCCAGTAGATGTTTCAAAACTGGTAAGCAAAGCAGAAGAAGTATTAGGAAGCTGTGAAGCTGATTGTATTCCTGTGATTGATCAACAATGCTGCTCTTGTATGACTTCTTTGGTTGACGGAGATCTTGGAAATGGGAATTCAAGGAAGGCAGCCTCTCGAGAAGATACTGATGACAATTATTTGTACTGCCCAGCTGCCATTGACATTGAACGTCTAGATTTGAAACATTTTCAATGGCACTGGTCCAGGGCAGAGCCAATCATAGTCAGGGATGTACTTGAAACAACTTCTGGGTTGAGTTGGGAGCCTATGGTCATGTGGCGTGCTTGTCGACAAGTGAAACAGTTGGACCAACCGGGGTATTTGGATGTTAGGGCTATCAGTTGCCTGGATTGGTGTGAGGTGGACATTAATATTCATAAATTCTTTGCAGGATATATGGAAGGTCTATATGATCCCTTCAATTGGCCTCTCCTATTGAAATTGAAGGACTGGCCACCTTCTACTGAATTTGATGAGCACTTACCTAGGCATGGTGCTGAGTTTATCAAGGCCCTGCCATTTAAGGAGTACACACATCCACGTAGTGGGATTCTCAATTTTGCATCCAAGCTGCCAGATAAATCTTTGAAACCAGATTTGGGCCCAAAAACTTACATCGCTTACGGAGTTGCACAAGAGCTTGGGCGAGGAGATTCTGTGACTAAGCTACACTGTGACATGTCGGATGCAGTGAACATTTTGACACACACTGCAGAAGTGAAGCTTAGATCTCAACATCTCCGAAGCATGAAGAAACTGAAGCAGAAGCATATCGCTCAAGACCAAAGAGAAATATACAGAAATAGTCTAACTAGGAATGATAATGGGCATGTGGCAGATTTAGCTAGCAGTCAGTTACATACTGATGCTGCTGCTGAATTACCAAGTCATTACCCGTCAACTACATTAATTCCTGATGGTAAAGAATCTGGAATTCTTGCAAATGCAAGAAAGCATCATGATGTTGTTGATGGTGAAATGGGTGTTGTAGGTTGCAAGGGCATTGTTTGTTCCTCGACTGAAGAGCTTCAACTTGGCCAGTCCATGATGAATGAGCAAGGGTCTTCAAATGTACCTGAGCTGGAAGATTGTAAACCATTTATTCTGGAACATGCAGAACCAGGAGCTGATGAATTTCTGAACTCTGATGAGCTACATGATGGCAACATGAGTCTGCAGAAAGAAAATGGTGTGCCTAACGAAATCAATGATGGGCTTAAAAGAGATGACGCCGATGCTGAGGTTAAAGAATCCCAGTCTGCTTGTGACGGAGAAGTTAGCAACAAAGAACAGGATTCTACTTTGGTATCAGAAGCAGCAGCAACTGGTGGTGCGACTGAAGAATTTAAGCGTACTGGTGTGAAGAGGAGAGGTAGAAAGAGGAAGAAGGGAGCTATAAAGGCAAGTTCTGGGAGCAAGTCTCGAAAAACAGTGGAAGGAACTGATGCATTCAAAGTCCAGCCTGAACTGAAAACTTGTGGAACTGATGAGGGTGACACAGATTGGTTCACTGCACAACCAAGCAGTGAAGGGAGGACAGACGAAGGAATGGAAGTTTCAGAATCTGTAGAGGGTGGTGCTCTCTGGGATATTTTTCGGAGACAAGATGTCCCTAAGCTTCAAGAGTATCTTAAAAAGCATTTCAGGGAATTCAGGCACATTTATGGGTGTCCTGTGCAGCAGGTTGTGCATCCAATTCATGATCAATCTTTTTATTTGACTGAAGAACATAAAAAGAAGCTCAGGGCAGAATATGGTATTGAGCCATGGACATTTGTGCAAAATCTCGGAGAAGCTGTTTTCATTCCTGCGGGTTGTCCACATCAAGTTCGAAACTTGAAGTCATGCATTAAGGTTGCTATGGATTTTGTCTCACCTGAAAATGTCCAAGAGTGCATGCGTTTGACGGAGGAGTTCCGTGTGCTACCCCCGAATCATAAAGCCAAGGAGGATAAATTAGAGGTAAAGAAGATGACTTTTTATGCTGTGAACAAGGCTCTTGAGGACTTGCAGTCCATCAATTGTTGCTGAAATGTTACACAGGGCATGTGTCTGACTTCAGTTAGTTCATATGTTATTCTATTTGTAACATTATTACTTCCTTAGCATGTCTGTGGTCGAGGTTCCACACCATTAAGCTGGAACTCTTTTCACATGTTTCTATAATGCTAGTTAAGTGGTTCTTAGATCTCCTGGTCCATGTTTATTTTCTAAGATTATGATAAAAAAAATTTATTTTGTGTGTAGTACATATTTCCTAGTGTTCATTTACATTTATAAGTAATTTCTGATTGGATGATAAGATTGTCATGGGAGAAGCTATTTTCAACTTGTGTATTATTAATTAGCAGGTGGAATACTTGTAGTCGGTGTTTGATTTTTCTGAAATTGAACATTTCGCCAGTCTTCACCATATATTTGCCTCACTATCCACTTCCCCCCAGAAAGAGAGAGCGCCAGTTACTGCTGCTTCTGATACTTTGACGCTAATTGCATATCTATTCTGTGGAGCATGAGTGTTTTTTCAGAGCAGCAACCTGTTATATGCTCCAACGACATGCTCTATATGCAAACTGTTCCAGTACAAGTAGTAAATTTTGGCTTGTGGATCTCTTTTTTTGGTGTGTGTGTGGGCCTGTTGGGGGGGGGGGGAGGAATTAGCTTGTAGCAGTATGTTACTATGTTTATAGGTGCCATTAGCCGGCCAAGGTCCAAGTAGTCCTTCAGCATGTCTTCCTGTTCCTGTCTCTCTTGTTTCTGGAGCCAAGGGCTGCAGTTTTACAGTCCTATGTAAGTGCTTATTGTTATGAACATCAGGCACTCCAATGTTGTGACAACCGCCCAGGAAAGATCATGGAGAGGGCAGGATATTTGAGTTATAATGGAAATTGAAAATTGTGGGGAAATCCTATTTAGAGTCTTTCAAAATTAATTGATAATGAGAATTGTCTGCAAATCTCCGATTTTTATCTGTTCTTTATGTTGTCCTGTGTTTTTATCTGGAGTACAACTTTTTTTGTGCTTTTGAAGTTCATTAGTTCATCTGAAGTAACTGTATATTGTTGTTATGTTCTGTCACACCTTGCAAAGTTTCTCATACTATTATCCACATTGTTGTGTATGTTATGCTTCCTAGTATGCTGCTCACTCACTGGGTGTGCCAAAGCAGATGATATGGCCTGTCTGACTGCGTCTTCTCGAAGATTCTCTACAATTCATACTCTATAAACATAACCTTGTCTGGTTGCATCATCTTAAAGGTCTCAGACTCTCAGGTACATCGTTCTTAAAAGCTTGTAGTAGAGCGAGTTTAACTATGACTGAGCCTACATGAAGGCCCTGAGTAGAGGTGGCCAGCGGGGCTATTCGAAACAGGTGTAGCAGACTACCAGTACAACAATCTGAAATGGAATTTCTTTGTTTTCTTGATTAAGAATTGTCTCAATCTACTAACTCTTTTTTTTTCCTTTTTATGTGTGGAGACAATCCTTCTTTTTCGCTATTCAAGTCATCAACTATCAAGAGATCATCGCGTGTTTTCACCTGCACTCCCAATGAAGCTGTGCTGAAAGCCTGAAATCTTCCTAGGCTACTTGAAAAATCCCAAAGTTTCATTTAACTTGGTGGCCATTCGCCATTCGCCATTCGCCATTCGCCATTGCCCACACTATCTTAGGCCTCCCTTCCCTTGAAGTTCGGTCTGGTAAGAAGTTAGGCTCAGCCAATAGCTATAAATTTGTGGGTCTAGTGAAGTAGTTTTTTTTTTTTTTTTTTCTTCTTCTTTTTTAAGTATTTTGAAGATACTACTCTTAGGAATTAGGATCATGAAAAATTAAACTCCAAGACCCACAATTTATAAAGTTTGCTTAAACCTATCATTGTCATTCTCTATTTGGTGAATAACTTTGTAATAGTAGTTTGTATAAAGCTGAACTCTTTCTAGACCCTACTTTTAAAAAAAAAATATATACAAAATTCATGGAGATTATTAAGTTTTTTTTTTTTTTTTTTTACATTTTGAATCATATATCTTTTATATTTCTTTTTTTTTTTTCATTCTCTCGTCTGTCCATTTATCTGCATCTTTTTAATATTTTAATTTTGTTTGACAATGATTGAACTCAAGCAATCGCAGCCACTTTCTGTTCCATGTCTTTCCACGGACTGACTAAACCATCAACACGTGTGGCGCGGTGAAAGGTTTCCCGTTGGGGGTTCCGACCCTCCTAGTCTTCCCAGAGCTCTCGCGGCTTTCTGAAGTTTGTTCCTCTTTGTCTAGGGGCAGGCAGCCCACATACATGAAGGTGCTCCTTAATCCCTGCATTCCTGTCAACGCTTTAGTCTTCCCAGGTGTCTGTGTTCTGCTCTTGAAGAGCCGTATGAGGTGAAAATCTCATATGCAGTTCTTGAATAGCGATGATCAAAGTGATCTTATCATCTGACTTGTATGAAATTGCATGGTTCTCCCAGGAAAGGTGTTAATCAAAATGAAATGTAATACTGACAAGACAATGACTATGTTTAAGTAATATATCAAAGCCTTAATTGTTTGGTATTTTAATAGGGTGGTAAAAAGAAATAAAAAAAAGGACAGTAAAAGAATATTTTAGTTTGAAGCCTAGAAGAACCCCCTTACCTATATATTGTGGAGGCAAGTACCAGTACGACTGTTGTGTTGGTTTAAATGAGGAGAGTTTTTGTTCTGCTACTGCAAATATTGAGATGTGATTATGGTAATATTGGTAAAGGTAAACATCTTTGAGAGAAAAACAATTGATGTACCAACAATAAAAGGACAAATTTCGAGTCTTGTAAAGGGGACAAGAATACCTGAAGATGCAATATTTGTTTGATAGTTTAACCGGTTTCCTGGTTTCAAAATTTCAAACCATGCAGGTGATACTTTAAAAATTGGAAAGACAAAATTCAAATGTATGATATGGTGCGTTTTGTGAACGTTGATGGATAATGCATAGAAAATTATCCCGCCCATTAGAAAAAACCCAATCGAAATCCAGACACTGACCCTTTTTTCCTCTCTCTCTCTCTCTCTCCACTCTGCAGAGCACAACTCCCCAAGTGTCCTTTTCCATTTCCCTGAACACTGTCATAGACTACACTACACAGCCAAAGAACCAAATAAATTATTGGTAAAGTTAATGGTGTTTTTGCTCCCCAATAATAATACTAAAATGTTTTATTTCGCCCTCTCCCTTTTCTTCCTTGGTAACCCACTGCCATGATAACACTTCACCACTCTACTCTTTGGTCTCCACAGTTATCATGACTGTCCAAAGTTCAAAACTTTTTACTAACCCCTTTTCTCTCTCTCTCTCTCTCTCTCTCTCTCTCTCTCTCTCTCTCTCTCTCTCTCTAGCCTTTGTATGAGTATCTCTAAATCTTAACAGTGAAGGGACTGAGATTTTCAGCCTAAAAATCACATCTTGATGAAGAAATTGCAAATGGGTTCAGTGGTTTTGTTCTTTAGACTAGTTTCTGTGGTTACCCTTTTCAGCATTTGCTCCCTTGCTCTTACACAAGATGGTAAAAACCCTTGATTTCTTCTCTTTCTTTGTCTTACTGTTTTTTCTTGTGTATTTAATGGGCCTAGATTTATATTGTTGTAATTTTGTTGGTTTTTATTGGTTTTTCTAGGGATGACTTTGCTTGAAATCAGAAATGTTTTGAATGACACCAAGAATGCCCTTAGTAACTGGAGAGATACTGATGATACGCCTTGCCATTGGACTGGGATTTCTTGCAATCCTCAAGACCAAAGTGTCATTTCCATGTATGTCACTTTTTTTTTGGGTTTATTTTCCATCTTCGTAATTTGTCAGTATGTTAATGTTAATGTTTAAATCCGTTTTGCCATTTTTGGATATTGGGGTTTTTCAGAAATCTACCTTACATGCAACTTGGGGGGATAATTTCTCCAAGCATTGGAAAGCTTTCTAGACTTCAGAGATTGTGAGTTTTCATATCCCCTCCCCCCTTCATATACTGTAAAACTTTGTTAATAGGTAGAAAGAGAAGTAATTTCTGATGATCAATTCTTCAAATTTTTCTTACTGTGAATCAGAGCACTTCATCTGAACAGCCTACATGGTTATATTCCTCATGAAATTGCAAATTGTACTGAGCTCAAAGCCATGTAAGTAGAACCTTCTCTCTTGCTTTCAATTTCATATGTTCTAGGGGCTTAGCCTCTTTTTGCTTAATTGTGGTAGATGCTTGTTGAAAATGAATTTGTGTCCCACTGAAGTGAGTTACTCCCCGCATTGCCAATTGGTTCTGTGTGGAACCTCACTTGGATGTATTCACTCATTTGGTTAAGGCCCATTTATGAAAAAGTTAACAATGCTGAATTGCTGATACTCTCTAGCTTCTGATTCCAGGTACTTGAGAGCCAATTATCTGCAGGGAGGGATACCAGCAGAGATTGGAAATCTTTCTTATCTCACTATATTGTAAGCCATTACTTTGCAGTTCTAGTATTTCCCTTGTTTTGTCATTTATTCATTATCGAATAAGTGCAGCTTTTATCTGAATAAAGTAAGCCTCACATCCTAAGTAGTTCATGCTTCTGGTTACAAGTTCTGTTTAGAATGCTGATGTCAATGAGTGCAGGGATCTGTCTAGCAACTCACTGAAGGGTGCCATACCATCTTCTCTAGGGCGTCTAACAAGGCTCCGTTATCTGTAAGTTCCACTGAAACCTTACCACGTCTGACATTTGAATGTGTTCATCTCTACGGTGCTTTGGAGCCTGTGGAATGTAATAGTTTTCGTAAATCACTGACCAGGACTTACTTTTGTTCTTTGTCAAGGAACTTGTCAACAAATTTCTTTTCAGGTGAGGTACCAGATTTTGGTGCTCTCAGCGCTTTCGGGAACAATTCGTAAGTTTTATCATCATTGACATTACTTACTACTTATCATATGATAGATAATTGTTTGCTGATTATGTGTGTATACTCTCCCATGTCTCAAATTCTTGTCAGCAATTCTGTTGATTGTAGGACTTCATTAGTTCATGTTTCTCCGACCTTTGTGTGTATCATCCATGGGCATATTTCTTGGATTTCATGTCCTGATAGAATCACAGATGGTCTAGTATTCCTCTTTTATCATTTAGCTGGACAACCTAATTTGTTGTGTGTTTAGCATCTATATATGACTAGTGTCACATATGATGAGTGTCACTTGATGTCATGCAGTATTAATTCTGTTGAGGTATTGACTTTGTTGCAAGTTCTGTCTAGTGATGTTGAATAAGTATATACCCCAAGTCCCAACTTTAGAATTCAGCAGTAAGCTATTCATGTTGTTCATATAGACGTAATATTGTGCATTTCGGTTTAAGGCAAGTAGGCAACTGGTGGTATGACTCCTACGCAGTTCTAAATTTATCTTTATCTTGAGGGCAGATTTATCGGCAATTTGGATCTCTGTGGACGTCAAGTGCATAAGCCTTGTCGAACTTCTCTTGGTTTTCCTGCAGTCTTACCCCATGCTGAAAGCGATGAAGCTGCAGGTAATTTATGGAAGTTCATCCTTGCTAGTTGTACATTGTTATCCTTCCATTAAAATTTCACAAGAAGGCTACTGAGGCAATTGTATGTTCTATTTCGTGGCAGTCCCTAGTAAGCGACCATCTCATTACATCAAAGGGCTCTTGATTGGTGCTATGTCCATGCTAGGAGTTGCTCTTATTGTGCTCCTTGCTTTCCTTTGGGTTTGGTCAGTATCAAAGAAAGAAAGAGCTGCTAAGAAATACACAGAAGTGAAGAAGCAATCTGAACCTGACGCAGGTATTATTATATGTGAATTCGCAGTCTATTTGGTAAGTTTTTCCATGTTTTGACCTTGAAGTCTTCCTTTTGTGGGAGTACAGGCACCAAGCTTATAACTTTTCATGGCGATCTTCCATATCCGTCATTTGAGATCATAGAAAAGTTAGAGTCCCTTGATGATGAAGATGTTGTGGGTTCAGGAGGATTTGGTACTGTATACAGAATGGTTATGAATGATTGTGGTACATTTGCTGTAAAAAGGATAGATCGCAGTCGTGAAGGATCTGACCAAGTATTTGAGCGGGAATTGGAGATCTTAGGCAGTATCAAGCACATTAATTTAGTAAACTTGAGAGGCTACTGCAGATTACCTTCTTCAAAGCTTCTTATCTACGATTATTTGGCCTTGGGTAGCCTGGATGATCTACTGCATGGTAATTTCATTCTCATGAATTCCTTTTATATTAGTATTTGCAAAGGACCTTAGAGTTTGGGTAATGGGTCATTGATCTGTCATCTGGCTAGATATATGAAAAGTTTGTGCATCTTTGATGACTCACTCATATAGGTAATCCTTAGAAATATGATGTCTCACTTAAATACAATAATGGTGTTTTTGGATAGTTGGATACTTGAATATATAATAACGGATTTGAGGTGAATTTGTTCTTGAATGCCTAAGATAATTGTATGTTTGAATTGATCCATCTCTATGGCCTTTCATAAAGCCTTAAAACTGGAAAATTTCAAATTACACCCCTCCACCTTGGCATTTCCAATTCTTCTCCCTCCTTCCCCTTCCCTACATTTGGAGGATTTCAGTGCATTTCCTTCCTATTGAAATTCAGAATTTCAATTTGAATATCTAAACACACTCTAAGGAATTTTGGCTTTTAGGCAAAAATATCCCTACGACTGATTGATTTCACTATGAAGTTCCTTATTTGCATATTCTTGTGATAGCATATTCAGTGAGAATTGCCTACACCAAGTTGGTATTGAAATAATCTCTTGTTGAGCTATATTCAATGAGAACTGCCTATAAAGTGCAGCAGGTGGTGTTGAAAGCTTATCTGCGTATGTGATAATGTTCGTTGTCATTGCAGAACGAGTTAATGGTGGAGAAACATTAAGCTGGAGTGCTCGTCTCAAAATAGCCCTTGGCTCAGCTCGTGGATTAGCGTACCTTCATCATGACTGCTGTCCAAGAATAGTTCATCGTGACATCAAATCGAGCAATATACTTCTTGATGAAAATATGGAGCCACGTGTGTCTGATTTTGGGCTTGCCAAACTTTTAAAAGATGAGGAGGCTCATGTTACAACTGTTGTTGCTGGTACTTTTGGCTATTTGGCACCTGGTACGTCTTCTTTCCTCGTCTTGTTTGTCTTTATGTGCTCTCCAAGCCTATTTCCCTGAACCTTTAAAATTTAGGCTTATAATACATGCGTCCCTTTCTTCAGTGATGCACTTTTCTTTAGAGGGATTCTACTATCGGAAAGGTTACAAGTAATTGTGTTTTAGGTTTCTTGACCTGAACCATATTTAATGAGTGACACAAATCAAAAGTATTCTAGATAGCTTCAGCTTAGCTGATTTTCTCCTGTTAGATTCAAGGACTTGATGATTTCTGTTATGGCAAGAAATCAGTTCACTACCGATAGTTGGAATATGTGATGGTTGTTTTCTGAAAGACAAATTGTTGAACTGAAAAGAACTCACATTTTTGGAATACTAACTCCTACGTTCTTAGCTAGTAATAAAAATGATGACTCCGCGGCATTGTGTATATTTCTGCATGGTTTAGCTTCCTGAATGTGAATGATGTTTTCACTCTTGTGCAATGCCATATTCGATGGAGGTACTTTAGGTTTTCAAATAATGGAATGCCAAAGTAGCTTAATATTCACTACTCTCCTTTGCAAGACTCTTGACCTTTCACCCTAATCATGAAACTTTTCTTTTCTGAGCAGAGTATCTACTAAGCGGCAGAGCAACAGAGAAGTCTGATGTTTACAGCTTTGGGGTTCTCTTGTTAGAGATTGTGACTGGAAAAAGACCTACAGATCCATGTTTTGTTCAGAATGGCTTAAATGTTGTCGGTTGGGTAAGTTCCAAGTTCAGTTTTGGTCTTGCTTTGCCACGGTATATCATGCTGTGATTTATCTCTTCGCGCAGCTAACTTAAAGCTCATGAAGGCCCAAATTTTACTAACAGGAGTATTAACCTAGATCTACTTCTGTCCACCTAAGCTAAAGTAACAACATATTTACATATACCATGACTTGAAAATTTGCAGATGAACTCGTTATTGAGAAAAAACAGATTAGGGGATGTCATGGATAAAAGATGCCGCGATGTTGATCCAGAAACAGCAGAAGCAGTTGTTGACATTGCTACCAGATGCACAGACTCAAATCCAGACCATCGGCCTTCAATGAACGAGGTGTTGCAGCTTTTAGAACAAGAGGTCATGTCTCCATGCCCTAGCGATTTCTATGAATCTCATTCAGATTATTCCTGAATAGTACCCTAACCAAACTTAGCTAGTCCCATTGCATCCCTGCCTTGGGAGCTCTTGTATATTATTAGTCGAGTAGCAGATTATCAATGTGCATTTTTGTTGTGTACCCCTCTTATTCATTTTTTTTCCCAGTGTCTTTAGACTAATATAAGAACAAGGCATCTATCCAAGCTGTGGTAGTGGTCCTGAACTTCTCAAGTTGCGAAGAGCATTCAACTGTTGATAAAAATACCAACTTATTTCCCTTTTTTTGTCTGATATTTTTTTTCCTCCATTGCTTTAAGCCAAGTGGATGTAGTTGCATTTGTGTTTTTCACATAAAACAAAGATATAATCTTCCAAATTGTAAATTATAAAAGAAACTTAGAAGCTTTTGAATTTCCGTTATGAACAGTAATTTGTAAAATATTGCTATTCAATTGGCATTAGCACACCAAGCAAATGACATGAAGGCACAACACAAATACCAAGAAACGTAAAAAACAGATGATGTCAAGAGTCAACCGGGCTTCTGAGGAAGCACTAGGGGCATTTGATCCTTTGCAATTGTTTAGAATTTAGATGGTTTTTTTTTCTGTCCAGTGCATTTCCCATGTAACACGGGGTTTGTAAAGTATGTCAACTTGCACAACTTGTTTCAAGTTCCTGAATTCTGATTATGGCATATTGTTTGACTAGTAAATGACCAGGTTTTATTATTATTTGCTAATCACTGAAAGTTATGATTAATGATCCGTTGTAAGATTAGGGTGTGTTCTTTTTCACTGGAATGTACTGAACTCAACTCAATGAGTAAGGCTCTGTTCTTTTTGTCGATTCCATGCTGCATTTCGTTTCGTTCCGTTCCGTTCCGCATTCTGTACTTTATTTTGTCTCACATTTTTTTGAACCATCCGCGTCGCGCCGTTCCGTTCCGTTTCGTTCCTCACCGTCCCGTATCATTCCGTTGAAGAGAACAAGGCCTAAGTGGAAAAGAACACACTCTAAGAATCGGTTTCATTAATAACAAAGAAACGGTTAGGGGGATAGATTATCAACAACAAAGAGGGTGGTAAGTTATTTGATGATAGTTCTTTCTTTAGTGGATTTTATGTTCTTAAAGGTCAATGGCTGCTTAAAAAGAGTAAAGTTTATTACAAAGATCATGGAAGTCTCCTTGGTAAGTAGGGTGGAAATCAAAATCAAAAGGGGCGTAAAACTGCTATGGCCTATTATTATTAGCTAACTTGAAGACAAAAACAACAAAATTAAAGCAGAGAGGGGAACGTGAACTATGAATGCTAAATGTTGATCATATATAGGCCCCATACATGTATTAAATATTAATCACATGCTTAACGGAGATTTATGGATTTGAATTATGTACGCTTTTCACAATGATTTTATCCCCGTATTAAGACCGTGGTCAGTTATTATCTTTGGAATCTTATCAACTTGCAAACTTATCAATGGATTCATAAGCACTTCCCCTTATGCCTCCATGGTATTTCATATAGTTTTTCATATGCCTAATTTCGTAGATTATACGCTTTAGATTTCAAGCAATCGTGAAATTATTTCGTATTCGCTTACTTAGAACTCATTAACCTACTTAAAAGCTCATTTCGACTCTCGTAATTCATATTTCCCTACTTAAAACCCATTAACCTAATCTAAAAGTTTCCCATGTCCCCATAGAATCCCCATTTTGGGCCTTGGCTACATGGGATCGGGTTGATATTTTCATCATGTATGCTTTGAGGCACCCATGTTGCGCCAATGCAAGAAGCCTCCCAAAGCATCGAGAGGCTTTTTCGATATTCAGACTTCAAATTAGTCTATGATTTTGATGTTAGGGTCCTATAGAAAGGTGATTAGTAAAAGAATTATCAAATGCTACTTGAATCTAATATTCATCAAGGACCTTCAATGTCCCCTTAAGGTCCAACGTATGGCATGATACGAAATAATAACCTTGTTTGTGAAAAAAAAATAAAATTAGTTAAGGGTAAAACGCAAAATGGTCAATTTTCTCAAATTTTCGCTACAAAGTATTCTATTCTAAACTGGAGATTTAAAAGTTGAAATTATCCAAAAAAATACTTATTGGAAATGAAAATCTTTATAATCGCAAAAAAAAAAAAAGAAAAAAAAAGAAGGGTTTATAAGGGTGTTTTCGACAATTTTTCCTAATAAAAAAAATGTTAAAATTTTCCATTGTGGAGTAGTAGTATAAATAAGTAGAGTGGGGAAAAAAGAGTGTTGCTTGTGTGTGCATGAGCTGGAGGGTAAGTCGTATAGCCACATGACAGGTGAGATTATGACCCTTGGACCTCTTCAAACGTCCCCTTCGTCCCACTTTCTCTTCTTCTCCTTTCCCACGCTCTTGGCCTCGCCTCTTTTTATAATTCTCGACAGTCTCAGGTTGTCGTCTGAATTTCCGCAAATACTCAGAAACGGCCGCCCTATGATATAGGGCGTAATTACGTCACTGTCACACACTAACGTGCGATATTACCCTGCTCCACTGTTTTTCTCTTATCCGCCCCTCACTCTCTTTCTACCATGTGAGACATGACCACCACCGGGCGCGAACCATCAACACGACCACGGACCACCAACCCACCTCCAATCGTCACCAACATGGCACCACGAGTCGTCACCACCACGAGCCATTTCCCTCTCTCTTTCCTCTGTTTTTCCTCTTTCAATATTCAGATCTGCAACCGTTTATCCATTTGCATTCACAATTAGCCTGTATATATTTTGAACAAATGAATTCAGTTGTTTCTCTAAGGAGATTATGCCTCAAAAGGGGAGAATGTGTAGTGGAGGAAGCTACTGGTGGTGGTGGTGGTGGTGCAATGGAGGAGAGAGAGTGGGACATGGTGATGGTGAGGGAAGGGAAAGAAGAAAAAAAAAGAACAACTTCGGGTAGCACAGCACTACTAGTTCTCAATTTCTCATGAATGTGTGATACGCTCTTAAGCTACTTTGACAATTGCATTCTATATAGAATGGTGATAAGAGTTCATATATTATTGCAAAAATATAACACTAGAGTTGAAAAAACTAACACTGGAATTTTTATTTTACTTTTATTTTACTTTTCTTTCTTTGTTGGAGTTTTCATTCACTTTTTTTTTTTTATTATAATGAATCGATATCTTTTATGTATAAGTTTTAATTATAATCATCTAGAAAAGAAAAAAAAAAAAAAACTAACACCACAATTGAAAAAAGTGGCACCGAAGTTTGAAAATTTATCACCACAAGAGAACAAAGTAACGACCCTAAAGATAAATAAACTTGCACAATAAGACAACTAAGTAATACTAGAGAAAAATAAACTAGCACTACAAGATAACCAAGTAACACTAAAGCAATTTTTTTTTTTGAGAAGGATTGTAAAACAAAATTGTTTCTCTTATCGCAAAAAAAAAAAAAATACCTTAATCAAATTTTAAATGAAATTGACACTGGAGTTTAAAAAATTAACACTAGATGCATGTTGAGAAAGTGACACTGAAGTTCAAAGTGTTATCACCAAAAGGAAACAAAGTACCAATAGAGTAAAATAAACAGACACACAAAGTAACATAGTAGCACCATAAATAAACTGATACCACAAGTCAATAAAATGATAATAGAGTGCCAATAGAGTGAAATAAACTAACACTACTACGCAACCAAGTGACACTACAACAAAATAAACTGATACCACAAGACAATAAAGTGACAATAGAGCGTCACTAGAGCAAAATAAAATGACATCACAACGCAACAAAGTGGTAGTATAATAAAATAAACTGACACCATGAAACAACAAAATAATACTAGAGCAAAATAATTGACACTATGAAGAATTTATATACTAAAAAAAGTACACATTAACTAACACCTCTTAATTAAAATTATATATACCCCAATCAAATTCCAAAATAAAGTTACAGCGTACCAGATATTGAGAAATGAACACTGACAAAAAAAAAAATTATAACCACATGTGAACAAAGTAATACTAGACTAAAATAAACTAACACCACAATACAACAAAGTGACACTACTTTTAAATAGAAGAATACTCCAATGCCTCTTTAGAACAATAAAAGTGAGACAGAAATTATATTATATATGACACAAAATAGTATTATTTCAATCTAAGAAATAGTTAATCTTATTTAGCTCAAAAAGGAAGTAAAAAAGAAACGCAAACTAAACAAAAAGGATGAAAAAAAAACAAAAAACAAAGCAAAGGTAGAAAGAAAAATGACAAAAAGTTAAAAAGTTGGTCCGTGCGGTTTCGAACTCCACACCAAGGAGTGTACACTGATTTGGGCCAAACTCAAAAACCAGTATGGCAACTGGCTTTTTGTATATGAGCTAGAGACATTTACGTTATTTATAGCGTATTTAGATCACGGCTCTGACAAACGCAAACGCGCGCGTCTCTCGTTAACGTCAGCATATTACGCGTGTGGGTCCTGTAATATTCCCGCCCGAGATAGGGCCGCCTGATAAGAGACCAATTGCTGAATTTCTCTTTCTCTCTCCTCTCTTTCCGTAAGTAATTGGCACGATTAACGAGACTAATAAGATTGTTTTGTTTTTGTTGGAGAGAGAAAGAGATCTAAACTAAAGATCAAGAGGACCAATCAAGAATAAAGATGGGTATGCAAATCCACGCCAGTAGTGCCTGTAATATTAGTACTAGTTATAGTACCCAGAATTGCTCCTATTTTCTCTCTCCTAAAACTCTCCCATTTTCTCCATTGTCATTGCTCTCACCAACATTACTACTCAAAAAGAACAACGTCAATAAGAAACAACAACTGTTGTTTAGGTCCAAATCACCATCCAATGGCAGAACATCAAGAAATAATGAATTTAAGGTGGTTGTGGCTTCATCATCAGGCAACGTGGCTTCACCATTTTGGGACACTTGGTCACCTGACAAAGCCTCTCCTGCTCCTTCTCTTAGCGACGTCCTTTGGCCTGCTCTTGGTAAGTTACTTTTACTTTTAAACCCCCCCCCCCTCCCCCTCCCCCTCCCCTTACACTAAATTTAGACGCGGACCGGACTTGACATGTTTCGTTTATGTTCGGCTCGTTTATTAGGACTAAAAGGTTTGTTGTTCCGTCCATGATTAGATCTAACGAAAAATCAACATTATACTTTTAGTTTCTTCAATAATTGTATGTGGGAAATTTATAACATAATGAATGGGGAAATTAATTAATAGGGGCATTTGCGGCGATGGCGGCGTTTGGGAAGATAGATCAGATATTGGCAAGTAAAGGAATTTCGATGACAATTGCTCCCTTAGGCGCCGTTTGTGCTGTTTTGTTCCTCACCCCTAACACTCCTGGTGCCCGGGTACTTCTACTTCTCTACTTGTGTCTTTCCTTAGAATGTGTATGCTATCTTGTGTTGGATTTGTCACATAATTACTCATGGTATTTCTAACAACTAACAAGGTAATGATAGTAGTGTCGATCAAAGGTTGAAAATTAAACGACTATGTTAGACAATGGAATATAATACGTTTTGTTTTAAACGGCAACATAATCTCTAACTTTGCTGAAAATAAGACTTAAATTCAGGTCATTGTTGAAAACAAGCGAGGATCTGAGGAGTGAGGTGTGTGTCATGAAATATATTGCAAAACACAAAAATTTCTATAAGACGTTTTTTTGTGACTTTTGGTGACACGAGGTCACTTTTCAATGAAATAAGGGTCATTGCTCACTTTAAGTAACCCCTATATTCCTAAGAGTAACCCTACATTTATAAACAATGACCCCATATTTCTATGAATTGGTCTCACACACGACTTGCTGATTGCAAAATAATATTGTTAGATAGATTGTGTTACCTAATTAGTCGGGAATTTTGAAGGGCCAAAAAATACCAAACTATAAATATTGCTTGATTATTGGTTGAATTTATGAACAACTAGTGTAAGTATAATATTAACATTAAACTGTGTTGTGAAAGGTGCGTGTGTAACGAATAACGGAGTATATGCCACAATATTCTCTCTATTTAAAAGGGGTATATAGTATGATATTGATTGGCTTGGCTTAAATGTTAGGGGCCCAGGTCTATCCAAATTGCACATATATACTTGTTTTTTACCTCAATCACTATGTGTGGCTAGAAAGCTTCCGTGGATATGCTAAGAATTGATAGCTTATAGTAGTACAGTATTCAGTATAGCATAAAATTTCTTCCAACTTGATGAGAGTATAAGTACAAGTTTTGCTTTTTTTCTTAAAGGCTACAGCCTATAATAATTTACAATCGAGCTTAGTCACTAAACACACTGATTATGTTTAGCTTAGCTTGCTTAAATTTAAAGCTCATATGGTAATAAATCTATCAAGTCCTAGGACTTACACTCTTGTGATGGTTGATCAGGGCTCATAATCCCCTCTTCTTCATTCGCTTATTATCTCATATTAGCTAGGGTTTAATTTTTACCAACCCCGCCTTTAGGTAACGTGGGGGGTACTACGAACCCCCTTGTGCTAATCCGTGTAACCTAGTCAATTATGTCACTATGTCTCCTTGCCTTATAGGTTATAGCCTAATTACTTGGGGGTGGGGACTATAAGCTCAAGCTCGGTCTTTAATTAAAATGGAAGTACATTTGCGATTTAGCTCCATATCATCTAGGGTCGGCCATAAGCAAGTGCAACATGAGTGGTTTCCTAGATGTTAAGAGAGCTTAATCTCAGATAATTATGTTAAGAGTGTTTCCTAATTTTGATTATGCATTATCAGTTTCAAACCAATTCAATTAAAGCTGCTTCTAGCTTAATGAGCTCATGCTCAATATATAGTGCCAACAAAATCTCCCTTCAAGCTCACTAAGGATAGTCAAATAATACCAAGCTAGCCTAAGGTTGATTAGTTCATCAAATGATCCTACTATGCTAGCCTAGTTTGCTTTGGGCATCCAAATAGACATATATAATTGGTGCAATCAGTGGGAGATTATTACGAAACTTGGTGGAAGCTTGATGGATTAACACAAGACTTTAGCTATGTCTAACCCCACAGAGGAAGCCGGAAACCTGCTTGTTCAAGGATACAGAAGATTTTGGAGGGCAGGGTATAAATTAAAGTTTGTACTAATACCCGCAATACCTGCTGCATATCTCATCATGTTAGCTGCAAAGTTTTTAAGCATACAGAAGATTTGCAAATGGCAACTAATTCACACATTGACATTCCCTAATTATTGTTTTGGGGATACGGATCTGAATTAGTTCCATAAGTTGGTTAGAGCCTTCGAGGAATTTACCTGGTATGACGAGATATTCGCATCCTTCTTCTATTGGTGGTATCAACATGAATTTCATGTGCTCTGATATTTCTTTCTTTCTTTTTTTATCAGTGTTGTAGTGTACATTTGTGTGCGGTGGTTGATCCTAACACAAATCTCCACCCGATTGCTTTAGGTTGTCGTTGAGCACACTGGCTAAGCTTTCCCCAAAGGTTGATATTTGGCATTTAATTTGTTAAAGAGTCCACGTACATATGAATGGTTGTTTGTTGAGCTGAAGCACATTGGTACTTGGAAATGGTATAGAAAAACCTTCAGAATTAACTCCTAATTCTCATACTCCCCGCCCGATTGACCACATATGCAGAAATACAACATGTTCTTGGCTCAAATTGGATGTGCAGCCATAGGAGTGTTAGCATTCACACTTTTCGGCCCAGGTTGGCTTGCGAGGAGCACGAGCCTAGCTGCATCCCTTGCGTTCATGATCTACACGAGATGCACACATCCGCCTGGTAATCACTTCTACATGAATCATCAAACTGTGCATACTTTTTTCTCAGTCTAGCTAGCAGCTATGAACTTATGACAAGTATTAGTGTTTCGCCATCCATCTAAATTTTGTATGTATGTCTTGATTTGCATGTAGCTGCAAGCTTGCCATTGCTGTTTATTGATGGAGCAAAATTGCATCACTTGAATTATTGGTACGCTTTGTTCCCCGGGGCAACCGGATGCATCATAATCTCTCTCATTGTAACTTTTCTCAACCAACCTTCATTATCATAGCTAGTTCGGAACATAGTAATTTATGTGATATATGAATAGGTAGCATAAAAGTCTTTAGCCAAACTAACTGGAAGTTTTATTTGTTCAATTGAATGATGTGCAGCAAGAGATTGTTTGCTACTTGAAAGAGAATTTCAAGTTCTAATAAATGGTGATTAAGGGAGCTTATCTATCATCAAGTAAATAGATCAAACCCAGATCGAAGACAAATTTCGCAAAGGGGTGTTGTTCCGATCCATTCTTTATTGAGGCAGTCCCAGTCCCTCGGAATGCATATATGGAGCCTTCCGTACAAATTCCACTCGCTGTAATTAAATCCCTATTTTTGTATAGAACATCATATTGAAACCTCTATTCTTCAGGCAGTGTTCATCTTCAATTTTTCTTGTGCATTATTGGTTAATGTTATTATGCTCTTTTGGTGCATTAGCAAATGCTATGAAAGCACCACCGCCAGATATTATGGTGCAACTTTATTACTCCAATCGTTATGTGATTTGGAAGATGACAAAAACTCGTATAAAATGATCTCACCGTGAGATCATCGTTAAATTTTAAACAAAAAGTGTTACCTTTTTAACTAAAAAGTGACAAAAGGATATTATATATTGAATAGAAAGCCATATTGAATACAAACCCATATAAGCTAGAGTATAACTAATTAACTAAGGATGTGCTCTTTTTCAATTACTCTGGTTCATTCATTGAAAAATAACACACCTCAATATAAGCCTGAAATATATTGGGAGAAAATCTAGACACTAAAATAATATCTGATGGTAAAGATTAGCATCAATAGCGAGCTTAAACACAACATGTGGGATTCAATTACTCCCAAAACCTAGCTAGATATGGGGAACAACCGACCAGTTTACTGATGACAGCAAATTGCCATAGAAGATATTGAAACAAATAGTACAGTTAATAATAACAAATGTACATTGTTGTTGACTACTTAGTTAAGATAATCTGAGCCTAATCTAGTCATTCATAGGTCAGGTAGGGACATTAGGCACTGTTGATCATAAGCAAATGATTTCTAATAATTGTCTCTGTGAACGTACAATCACATCCAATATTTTTAACACTCCTAATCCTATGATCCTATTTCTTGGGAGTACATCACTACTACACCCTCACATAAAATGGTTTCCTCCTTTTTTTGCATCCCACATCAGTTCCCGATCAAAATCTCCTTTTGTTAGGGTGTCCTCATATCTTAAAGCCCAGAAACTATAATTTATTTTATTTTTTTAAAATATATATAGTTACTCTTCTCGTAACTGATGCTACTTTTGCTCAAATTCACATACAAATGTTCCTCACTAATTTTAGGATATGAAGTTCCATTTCCCAAATCTATATGTTGAAGTTGATCAATGACGAATTTTGTGGGAATACTCTATCCCGAGGACTTCAAATTCAAGTGTGGCCTTTAGGTTGTACGTTTGTGTTTTTTTTTTTTTTTTAGGTTCTTTGAATATAAACAAACAACCTTTTGTTGATCAAAATAATAACCAAAAACAAAATGACGATTTTTGAAATTTCCAAAATTAAAAAGCAAAAATCCGACCTGCCGGATTCGAACCAGCGACCTAAGGATAGCTGGTGACAACTACAGTCCTCCGCTCTACCAACTGAGCTAAGGTCGGAAATTTGTGGCTGCTGGGATTCGAGCCCAGGTCTCCACGGCCACAACGTGGAATTCTGACCACTAAACTACAGCCACTTTGTTGGCAACGTGTGTCAGAACAAATGAGTTACCGACTTACAGTTATACTATAGTGGCAACAATTTCTTTAAGGGATCAGTTGACTTCAGTTGAGAATTGAGATACATATCATTTCCAGAGCTTTTGTCCTTCCGTTGTCCCTTAAAAAAATTCCATCTTTTTTGATAGAATATTTATTACATTTTCTACCTTTTGTTACTTAAATTAGTGTGCATGCCCGTGTGATACATAGAGTGTTTTAACTCTTTTTATTTATTTTCTAGGATTTTTTCTAAAAACACCCCTAAAAAACTTAAGTGAGTGGAAAAACACCCCAATAATTTTTTTTTTTTGAAGGAACACCCTAATACCACAAAAACGCCCTGTCAAGACACCCCAAACTAGTCTCCATGGTGGTTTTCGTTCACTTTTTGCTAGCATGGAGACTAGCTTGGGGTGTCTTGATAGGGCGTTTTTGTGGTATTGGGTGTTCCTTCAAAAGAAAATTTTATTGGGGTGTTTTTCCACTCACTTAAGTTTTTTAGGGGTGTTTTTAGCAAAAAAAATCATATTTTTTAAATTTTAATGCTTTCTGATGGGTGTCCTTACTTCTAACTTTGTTGTAAATAAAACTAAAACAACACCAAAGCAGGATTTGAAAAGGTTAATCCGCATCCTGACTCTTAATTTTGTAGGGCAAATATTAAAATATTGGAAAGATGAATACCCTCAGTCATGGTAATAGTTATCCACTGGTCGTGTATTAGCCTCTATAAAAATAAAAATAAAAATCATTCACTGGCTTATGGTGCCTCTATAAAGATTAGAGGCATCTACCTCTAAATGACATTGTTTGTTTCTTGATAGTTCTACTATTTATGATTAGTCATACTATAAACTTTGATAGATATCATTTGACCGAGTGCTTAGGAAATGATTATTAGCCTTTTATTTATAAAGTTCATCTACCAAATATTATCATAGTAGACAATAGATTGAATTGAACTAACTACATCAAAATTTTTTTGAAACAAAATCCGGGTGGCCCAAGTCCCATGTCCCAGCGTTCATGTCCCATTTCCCAACGCCCATGTTCCATGTCCATTGTGTGAAATCGAAGTTCGGGGATCCCAATGACCATCCCAAGACATTGGAGGTCTTCTAGGGTGACAATAAACCCTCCGAAGAAATATGAGCAAAAACGAAAAACAGGCCCCGGGAAGCCAATAATCAATGTGGTGCATGGAACACCCTTAGGGAACATAAGAGGCCTCCGGGGTCCGCCTACCAGGTCCCTGATAGGCTTGTAAGGATGTTTTACAGGACACCAATGTAAGAGCCGAAACATCGAAAGCATGGGTGATATTGAAGTTCGAGGATCCATATGACCCTCTCGGAGCACCAAGGGTCCTCTACGGTCATGATAGACCCACCGGAGAAGTTTGGGCAAAAAGAAGACCAAGGCCCCCAGAAGCCGAAAATGAAGGCTATTATCTACATTTTTTGGGCTTCCGGGAGGCCCTGCAATGAAGGTGAATATTTTCACACCACATCGCACGAAATTCCCCTAGCGGACATGGGAGGCCCTCGGGGTCGCTTATCTAGTCCCTTATAGGTTTCGAAGGGCGTTTTACGGGACACTCGTGTAAGAGTTGGAACACCAAAGGCATGAGTGATATCAAAGTTCGGGGATTCGAATGAACCTTCCGTGGCACCGAGGGTCCTCTAGGGTCATGATAGACCCTCCTGAAAATTTTGGGCAAAAATGAAACCCTTGCCCCGGTAAGCCAAAAACGAATGTTATAATCCACTTTTTTGGGTTTTAGGGAGGCCCTGAAACGAAGGTGTATATTTTCGCACCACATCGCACGGAACACCCCTAGGGACATGGGAGGCCCTTGGGGTCGCTTACCCGGCCCCTGATAGGCTTGGAATTTTACGGGACACTGCTGTAAGAGTCGGAACACCAGCAAAAGCATGGGTGATATCAAAGTTTGGGGATCCGGATGACCCTCCCGAGGCACCGAGATTCCTCTAGGGTCATGGTGTACCTCCGGGAGAAGTTTGGGCAAAAATGACACCCGAGCCCTTGGAAGCCGAAAAGGAAGGCTATAATCCACGTCTTTTGAGCTTCTGGGAGGCCCCGGACGAAGGTGTACACCACATCGCACGGAACACCCCTAGGTACATGAGAGGCCCTTGGGGTCGCTTATCCGGCCCCCAATAGGCTTGGAAGAGCGGTTTACAAGACACTGGTGTAAGAGTTAGAACACCAAAGGGGCATGGGTGATATCGAAGTTTGGGGATCCGTATGACCCTTTGGGAACACCGATAGTCCTCTAGGGTCATGATATACCCCCGGGAGAAGTTTGGGCAAAAATGACACCCGAGCCCCGGGAAGCCAAAAACGAAGGCTATAATCCACCTCTTTTGAGCTTCCGGAAGGCCCCGAAATGAAAGTGGAAATTTTCGCACCACATTGCATGGGAGACCCCTAAAGGACATGGAAGGCCCACGGGGTAGGTTACTGGGTCCTTGGTAGGCTTGAAGGGCCTCTTACTGGAATCCTAGGCTAATCCAAAGTTTTAGGGTATCGAACATGGCTCTCCACCACCCTGTGCCGCCAAACTTACCCCCAAATCCTCTCTACTATTATAGTGAGGTATCATAATTTTTTCCCCTTTTTTTGAAGTGATTTCTAATTTGTTTGATATTTTTTTCTATTTTTCAGCGTACTTTTTAATTTAAAACTAAATTAAATAGCTACAACCTATGAAAAATAAAAATAAAAATAAAATATTTTCCTGTAACTTAATAATATACTTGAAAAGTCTGAGGTGGAACTTTTGAAAAATAATTCTTCAAACTCTCAAAACCCCGTTATGAAAGTTATGCATTAGGCATGTATACTCTTGTTAGAACCACTAAACCTTATAAAACTCTTTAGTGGGTAGTTGATTGAGAGAGGGCTTGTGGGCAAAGGATGGCAAGCGACGCGACATGAAGCGCCTACCATTATGACAGTTATGCACTGGGCATGTCTACTCCACGATTTTTGGGTACCGAGCATGGCTCCCCACCATCTCATGCCAACAAATCTACCCCAAGTCCTTTTTACTATTACAGTGAGGTCTCATAATTTTTCCTAATTTTTTTGAAGCGATTTCTAATTTTTTTTCATATGTTTTCATTTTTCAGCATAACTTACTAATTAAAAATTAAATTGAATAGTTTTAAACATTTAAGTTGGTATAACTATTTAGAGAAAACAATGTAAAGCAATATTTGGTACTAAGCTTAAGGAAGTTGGAGGGGCTATCTTGCAAAGAAAGGAGGTGTAGATAACAAATGCATATTAGCAATGCAAAGAGAAATACAATAAACCTTATCAAAATGGAAATTGGTTGTACAGGATGCCGAAAAAATGGCGGACGACGACGATAAGATCCATATACGAACGTTGAACATATGAGAAGGATAATAGATGAATTCATTAGAGGGGCATTTGCTTTTTTTTTTTTTTTTTTTTTTTGGCTCATCAAAATGTGAGAGAAATTAGCTACTACTCAATTTCTTGGATTTGCAACGTCTGACAACTTGTGAGAATGAAGAAAAGGGGACGAAAGAGTCATTAAACTCCATTATGCTTTTCTAACGCGTGATTATTGCTACTGTCTCTCTTTTTTTTCTTTTTTTTTAGTAGCCATGAGTCATCGCAATTTTTTACCTGGCCTACTCATGGGAGCATGTACTCGCCATCAACTTTTTAATGTTTGGCCCAAAAAAATGAGGCTCACACATTTTTTATTATGAGTGTAATAACTAGTAAGATGAACCCCAAGAGTAGGTTTGAATTATTGATGAATTACATGATACGTCATAAGTAAATTGACACGTTATTCGATAATTCAGCGACTAATGTGGCAAACTCTGGTTTAATCATTGCGTTTTAATCTAATTATATATATTTATCATATTTTTAATGCATGGTAATAAGAGAACCTTGATTATAATTTGAATAAACTTTTATGATATGGATGGTTTTTCTTTTTTTTTTTTTTTTAACTAAACGAAGAAAAACAGCAAACCAAAACCACTAAAGAAATGAAAATAGTATGCATTTGGCTTTGAAATCCATCTTTATTTGGAGGGCTCCGCACACGTGTAATGGGTCCAACGAAAGCAATATTACTTGACTCTCTTCCTTGTGATTTCATAAACCATAAGTAATGTCAAGGTTTTAGAACCTCTGCATATTTTTTTTTTTGGTAGTTGAACCTCTGCATATTTTAAATGTGGGTACTGCATATCCTTTTCTCTATGTCTAAATACACATTTTTTTGTTCAGTTAGGCCCTCTTTATTTTGTCGATTTCATGCTGTATTCCGTTCCGTTCCGTTCCGTTCCACATTCTGTACTTTATTTTGTCTCACATTTTTTTGAATTATCCGCACCGTGTCGTTCCGTTCCAATCCGTTTCGTTACGTTCCGTTCCATTCCTCATCGTCCCGCACCTTTCCGTTGAAGAGAACAGAGCCTTAGTTAATCAATGTAATATATAATGTATGGTTACTATTTACCGCCGTAAAATTACTTATCACCGCCCTTGGAAATTACAATATTGTCCCCGCTCACATTTTCACCCTTCTTCCTCCCTTTCTCCCACTCTCCCTCTCCCTCTCTAACTCTCCCACACCAATTCTCCCTCTCTACCACACCCACCCACTCTCACACCCACCCACATTCACCAACATTCTCTCACCGGCAAGCAAGGAACGACCGCAAATGTCTTCCGGCGACCAAGAAGTGCCGTCGATGCCGTCCGAGGTAATTTTTTTTTCCCAGAAATTGGGTCGGGCGTCTGTAATTTTCGCCCGAATATCCGCCTGAACCATGAAACAGGCGGAAATCTCAAACACCTGTTCCATGTATCAGGCGAGAATCTCAGACGCCTGATCCATGGTCTGGACGGAAATTTCAGACGCCTGTTTCATGGAACAGGCGGGAATTGCAGACGCCTAGTCCATGGAAAGAGCGTTTGATTTTTCCGTCTGTTCTTTGGTGTAAGCGAAAATAAGGGACGCCTCCCCTTTGTTAAGGCGGAATTCGCAAAAGTCTAAGTGCGTTTGATTAACATTAATGTCGTTGATTTCATCAGGTTCCTTTGGAGCGGTTCGGTGGTGATGGTGTTGATTACAGTACGCATTTCGTGTCTGATGTGATGTTTGAAAGTGATACAGACGCAATTAATTGGGCAAAACAAATTTCCCTTCATATCGGGTTTGAGTTGATAATTTCCTCACACAAGAACAACGGAAGCGTGAAATTGTTAAGATGCAATCGAGGTGAACGCTATAGAGGGGAATTAAGAGACTTAGACGCTGCTGTTCGAAAGAACACGAAAACGAAGGCCTGCAAATGTACCTTCCAGTTAAGGGCTGAACGCGTGTATGGGTGTAGTAGTTGGGTGATTGTCACATTGCCTGGGATCAGGGGTACGCACAACCATGGCTTTCTCGTGTTCCCTGAGGGATATTATCAGTTGAGTGGTCTTAGTCCTGGGTCAAAAAAGATCGTTCGTGACATGACTTCGGCTCAATCAAAGCCATGTGCTATCTTGGCCTCCATTCAGGAAAAATTTCCTGAGGACATGGCAACTAGACGGCATGTTTACAACTACAGAGATCGTATCAGGAAACTTGATTTTGAAGATAGAGATGTCATTGGTCAGTTTCATCGTTTAGCTGTGGATAATAACTACGTACATTGGACAAGAGCCGACCCAGATACTAATGAGGTAACTCACGTGTTCATGGCACACCCAACATCAATTGAGTTACTTCAGTCTTTTCCGTGGTTGATTGGCTTGGATTCCACGTACAAAACAAACAAGTACAAGATGCCGTTCCTTGAGATAGTGGGGATGACTCCAACCAACAAGAACTTCCTCATCGCTTATGCCATTATGAAGGATGAGACTGAGGCAAGCTATGCGTGGGTGTTAGACAAGTTGAGAATGATCATTGGATATGATGTACAGCCTACAGCTATTGTGACCGATCGCGAGCTAGGGTTGATAACACCAATTAGAGAGATATTTTCCAAGAGTGCCCATTTGCTCTGTACATAGCACATTAACAAAGTTGTTGAAGACAAGGTGTACAGACTTTGTGTAAAAGATAAGGCCATCGCGCAGAGGTTCAAGAATGGAAAATGGAAAGCTATCATGGAAGCTTCAACAGAAGCTGATTACGATAGAGCAGTGCGTACGATGAAGGATAATTGGAGTTCTTTTCCTCACGTGATATCCTACGTAGAGGGGACCTGGCTAAGATATAAAGAGATGTTTGTAGCTGCTTGGACGAACAAGGTGTTATATTTTGGCAACACTACGACATGCAGAGTGGAGAGTGCACATGCCGCGCTAAAACAGTGGTTGAACACCTCAACTGGAGCTCTCGACAATGTTTGGACCAAGGTAAACAAGACAATCGATTCACAACTAACTCAGATCAGGTACACACTTGAAGAGTGTAGAAGACGCAAAGCTGTGTTGTACTCGGGTTTCCCATTCAACTACCTGAGCGGGTATGTTTCTCATTACTGCTTAGGAATATTGTCGGGTGAGCTAAAGAGGATGAGAGACTTGAGTGACCAGGTGTATGATCGTTGCGGTTGTGTATTGAGATCCACTCATCAGATCCCGTGTGCGTGTGAGTTGAAAACGGCCATAGACACGGCAACGCCAGTTAGTTTGGAAAGTGTCCACATTTTTTGGCGAACACTCGTCATTAGTGACCCAGTGGAGATACCTGCGATGGACGGGACTGAGCATCCATCTGAGGATCATAGGTATTTTCGCTCTCTCGTTGACGAGGTTAACTCTAGCGACCCGGCAGTTGTTCGCAGTATATCTATCCTAATACATGACCAGCTTCATCCTGATGAAGTAAGCTACGTTGAGCCTTCAGCGAACACGACAGTCAGAGGTCGACCGAGAGGGGTTCCTCTACCAAACGTGATCCTAGTTCATGGGAGTACAGCCAGAGCCGCCGTGGTCGAGCTAGGTCATCCAGTTTGAGCCGCGGGCGTGGTCGGAGCTCCTCTTCATCGAATAACGTCGTGCGGAGTACTGGTATGAATTCATTTCGTAAGATGTAATTAGTGTTCTTAAGTAGTTACTCATGTGCACTGTCAATGACTTTTTCATTCTTTGTCTTGTAGATGGATGCGGAATAGATGTCACTGAATTTCATCATGTTGACAAAATTCCGGGAATCATCCTACCATTCGTTGAAGGATGTCTCGACGTGGTTGGTGATGGTAACTGTGGTTTTCGTGTCATTGCAGACTACGTATTCGGAGACCAAGAGCAATGGCGATGGACGAGAGTTTGCATTGCAAACGAAATCATAGCGAACCGAGCACTGTACGAACACATGTACATTGACGGGGTCGACGCAGGGTACCGCCGTATTATGTGGGACGGAGGTGCGTGTCAAGAGGATCACTGGATGACAGTAGTGGAGGATTTGTTCCCGATTGCTAACATCTTCAATGCAGCGATTATGTTTTTCGGGTACGGTAACGGAAGAGGGTTACACGCATGTTTCACTGTACTTCCGTTGCGAGCACCTTCAACTATTACACGTCCAGTTCGAGAATTCGTCATTGGTCACTTAGGTGATTCGTATAAGCATTATATCCGTCTGAACTTAGCGTCAGATTTCCCTGTTCCTCCGATATTGTCATTATGGTTTAGTTTCCGTTCTGATAGTGTCGTTGGTTGGGAGCAACTTTATGAGAGGCGGAGAGCACATTGGGATCGTTTAGCGGGTTTGATGTAATTTTTGAACCGTGTTTATTAATGGACCGATTATTAATGTAATTTTTGTTTTTCATACGCAGCGATTATTAATAGTGTCATTTGTAGTGTCTAAAATAATAATAAATTCAAATGACAATATCATCACCAATATTGCATAAAAAATAACATAATGAATAATAATAATATCAACTGTCATACAAACATAATGTATAAAACATAAACAATGTAATAAATCATTTGGCAGCCCGCCAGTCCCTCATAAAATCCTCCATCTCCGACTGAGGACCTGCCGCCTGATCAGGAGGTACCAAACTAATCCAAGACTGAGCTGCGATGGCTAGACGATTCACCCACTGCAAAAAAGAAGCAATGAGTGTGAGTTCAGAGATGTGTAATACGTATAGCAAAATGTAAACACGAATAGGAATTAGTTAACCCCTTACATAATCGCTGTTGGATCGAGGAGGAATCACCGATCCAGGTGCTACATCGTCAGCTGTCAGCAGAGGGTGCGAGTGACGGTAGTACCACTCGAGGTAGTCATCTGTACATGCAGTGGGATCTGACGTGGATGCCTGAAACCCATGAAGAACAAGCATGTACCCTCCCGGGAACATGTGCCAGGCATCAGATGACACTCGTACGGGGTAATCAACCCTATACGAACGACTGGTCCACGACCTGATCGCCCTCTCTGGCCTGGTGATCGGGAAGGGGATGCTCTGTACGTACCCGATCTGTCGTAAACAACGACCAGGCATGTACGGCTCGATAATCTCCCGATACCGTAGCCAGCCAATAAAGACAGTCCTCGGTACTGAAGTAACCGGGTCAGTACCGTACGGAAGCCATACCACCTACGTAAAACCAATGAATTATTGATGTTGAAGTGAAAACGTAGCAAACAAAATAAAGCATGAAATCCGGTAAAAGCATGATGTACTTCTGATGCTCGCAGCTGATCTATGCGTCTATGTAAGGAGTGCAGTCGAACCACGTCCTTGCCCTCAGCCTGGGCACTCCATACGCATGCACGGGGGGCCTCGCCGTCCCCAACAACCATCCGCTCCCGATGAGGTCGGAAGCAGGGAAAATACTCGTAGATCCAGGCCTGGAGGAGAGTTAGGCATCCGCAGATGCCCTGAGAATCCCCCCGACTAGCCACACCGAGCTGACGGTATAGGAAGGCGAGGGCAGCAGATCCCCACAAATACTCGTGCGCCGTCCCCACATCGTCCATCACCTCCAACAGGCAGGAGGGTCTAATACGGTTACCACTCTTGTCGACAAACAAGGTGGCTCCCAGAAGTACCCACACCCAACCTACTGCCTGTACGTCCTCGACTCGGTCAGCCTCTCTCAATAGGCCGAACACCGAGTCCGTGAGGACCCCACCGCCCTGCCAGTTGCTAGTCATCAGTATATCTCGGGTGACCCCGAGAACCTCCATGGCCGCCGCCTGCAGCTGCCCATCCCGTCCCTCACTAGAAACGAGCTGTCCCTCTACAGGAATCCGAAGAATGTGCCATACATCGTGAAGCATGATGGTCATCTCTCCGAACGGCATGTGGAACGAGTTCGTATCCGGCTGCCACCTCTCAACGAATGCAGAAATAAGGGGAAAATCGATATGCCTAAACATAACGTCTGTCAGGTGTGATAACCCAGTCCCCTCGATCTGGGCCCTCAGCTCGGGCGACATCTCCGCCCGCCACTCAATCAGCCGCTGACAGACACTGAAGCGGTTCTGACACTTCAGCAGACCCCTCGTCTCCCCCATCCACATACGTGATGCTACGTGCCCGAGGAAGCTAGGTATGACGCTATCATCGGCCGGTCCACCGGGCACATCCCCTGTAACAAGCCACGTAGTGTCGTCCTCTGCTCTGGGTCGTTTGCTAGTACTGGACGACCCAGAACTAACAAACCTACCGCCTCTGCCTTTCGCCACGCGCCACGTTACGGATGAGGATTCGGCGACAATCGGTTCCTCGTCCATGTACTGATCCCCGGAGTGGAACTCGCTCGATCCGTAATCGAGTTCCTCCTCCTCCTCATCCCTCATACGAAGTGCCTCTCTCTGTCTCCGTACAAAGGCATCAATCCCGCGCGTCCTCGTGTGACGCGGTCCTGAACCAGCTAGTACGCTGGCTAACCCCAGTATCGATTTACCGGCTCCTCCTCTCCTCTATCATTTCACATTTTTAATTAAACAGTAAACAGTAATAAACAACTTCTAATAATAATAATAATAATAATAATAACAACACTAATAATAATAATAATAATAATAATAATAATAATAATAATAATAATAATAATAATAATAATAATAATAATAATAACACTAATAATAATAATATTAATAATAATAATAATACTAATAACAATAATAATATTTATAATAATAATAATAATAATAATAATAATAATAATAATAATAATAATAATAATAATAATAATAATAATAATAATAATGATGATATTAATAATAATTACAACGAATGCATTGAGAAAAAAAAAACAAAAAAAAATAGGGTAAGGCGTCTGCGTATTCTGTCTGACCCGAAGGTTAGGCGGAAATCCCTTCCGCCTGATCCATGGGTTAGGCGGAAACCCTTTCCGCCTGATCCATGGGTGAGGCGTCAATAGTTTTCGTCTGACCCATGGATCAGGCGTCTGCAGATTCCGCCTCACCCATGGATTTGGCGGAATTTGCAGACGCCTGACCCATGGGTCAGGCGGAAATTGCAGACGCCCGATACTACGAACTAGAAAAAAAAAACGACCAGCGAACTTCACAAATCAATCAACACAACTTCAAACAACACAAATTCAATTCAATTGTCTATAAACCTTGAATAAAAACACTCCTATATCAACACAATTCGTAAAAATCAAAGCAAATTATAGTAAAAAAAGCAAAAACGTATCGAATGCATACCCCCCCGCCGCCGTCTCCGTCGCCGCCTCTGCCGCTGCCACTAGCCCCTGACATTTCCGTTGTGATGGTGTGGTGGTTTTGCCGGTGTGATCGTGATTATGTGAATTGAAGGATGAGGAAGTAAGGGAGTGAGGAGAGTGAGGAAGTGAGGAAGAGAGGAAGGAGGAGGGTGAGGAGTGAGTTAGAGTGAAAGGCAAAATCGTAAATTCTAAGGGCGGTGGTGAGTATTTTTTGGCGGTAAATAGCAAGTATTTTCCTCAAAGATGATCAATTAGTTTTGGGCATTAATCCCCATAGTTCGACACATGCTACATTTTAAAGCGTCAAACCGCCAGTTGTGATATGTATGTCTCATTATATTTTTAAGATAGATTGCTGATGATATAATTAGTTCATCTAGAAGTAGTTTTCCTCTTCAAAATAAATTCTGTATATGATTTTAATTTTAAAAGTATTTGTTTTACCCTTAAAAAAAAGAATAATTTTCATATATTATATATAGAAATTAATTAAATTATATATTATATGGTATTGAATATTGATGCGAAAAAACTAAAAATTCAAAAAATAAAAATCCGTATTAACACATTTCACTCTTTTTTTCCAATAAGTCTTGTATGATGTCGTCTCAAGACGAGGTTATCGCTATATACAAGTATGACGTCGGCCTGACATCAACGCGTATGCGAGAGGTTTCGCCTTGAAACCGTCTCATACGAGATTTTGTGTTTTTCTTTTCATAACCAGTAATAAAAAGATAATGGGGAGGTGGACGGTGGGAAATCCATAGTGGGGCAAATAAACAATGGAAGAGAGAGAATCCAGTCCATCCAGTGGGAGTGGGAATAGTGTCGATTGGTCGTCGCCGCTTTGATCGTGATTAGTCACGTGGCAGACATCTAACGGCAGCTATTGATTGGTTAAGTTAGCCTGGCGACTTGGACATGACACATGGCATGTGATGTCTAATGAGGTAGCCTGTCACTACCATGCTATGTAAGCTACAGTTGCTAACACCCTATTTATGCTTTTTTGTTATTTACAATTGTCTCCGACTCTTCTCTCTTTCAAAGCAATTTTAAGGTGGAAATACCATTCTCTTGGAGTGTCATTGTAAATATGATGATTAAAATTGAGACTTGTGTGTATATTTATAAATTTTCTACTGGATTTTCCGTATCTTTTGTACTAAAAAGTGGCAATATTCTAATCGTTGTTGTAATGTTTTTCTTTATATTCTTATCTTATGACTCTTCAATTCCGCAAAAGCACAACATATTGTATATGATTCATTTACATAAATTGTGCATACATAGGAGGTGAACGGCTACTTCAACCAAACTTGCTTATTAATCATGCACGACGATGACAAAAACGATAACACCTTCGAAGGGTAATGCCAAAGGATCTCAAAACAAAAAACCTTACCCCTAATAATTAGAGAGATTGTTTATGATATGTCCACGTTACTTTTTAGTCATAATTATTTCTAAACTCTAATATTTTGCCATATGTTTTGTATGAAGATTATCCGTTGCATTTAGTTTGACATGAAATATGACCATATGTAACAAATCGTACATGTACAATATGATCTCTAAATCATAATAAGCGTAAATTGTTTAATTTTATGTCATTAGTTTTGGTTTACCCTTCAAGTATAACATGAATTACCATTGCTATGTTAAGGCACTCATGGCGTGCATAATTATAGTGGTAACTATAGGGAATCCGTTAATACCCTTTTACTGGTTGCGAGTTTCGATGAATGGTTTAACTCAATATCAGTAATCTACTTTTCTTCGTGTACTAATTTATACTCGTATAAGCTAGTCTGTAAATACAATTTTTATGCATATCCTTGTACTACTTTAGCTTAACTTAAGTCATAACTCAAATAATTTCTTATGGCTTGAAAAGGCTCACAAATACGCGGACACAATTTGACATGACGCAATCGATTCACATTTTCAAATCCTTGCGTCACCCTAAATTAATCACTATTCCTATGAATTAGTATAATAAACAATCAGTCAAGCCTAAGTCTACAGCTTGAGAGTCATTTTCCAATACAGAAGCAAGAATTTTTCATAAATTGGTGGCCAATAAGGATCTACCAACTTTCACTATGTGAAATTTGACTTCTTATTAATTAAATATCCAGCACTATTTTTAATATGTTAATTACTAGTAATTTGATTAAATAATGCAGCATCATTTCCTTAATCTGATCTACATCAACATACTAGGAATATTTATCAAACATATTTAGAGGATTTTTTTAATATATTTTTGGTAATATTTTAGAAAGGATAATAATCTTGCTTTCACTATAAGATAATCATGTTTGGACTTTTAAAATTGCTCAAAATTGACACGTAAAAAGAATTTTTGAACAATTATAGTCAAAGGGCATCGGGCCTAAGAACTTAACCCTGCTTATTGGTAAACGTCTGTTGTACCGGATGTGTTATTATATTAAGTTTCTTGTATAAATGGATTGTAATCCTCTCCAATACATGATTTTCCGAATTTACGCATTACTATTGTGGATAGTTGATAAGTATTTACAAATGTAATAATATACAAGTAATATATTTAACACTTGTCAAATAAGTATTTAGAAGTATAATGTGTAAATGCAGAAAATAGCGTACAGAATGCAGTGGATGCTCAGCGTAAGTTTTTGTTACAGAATTGTTTCAATCTATTGGAGCAACTCATGTTATTTTCTGCAAGTTAACAAACGAACCTAACACGACCCATTCTGCCATTCCATATCTCAGTTGGAACTTGGAATGGCCATTTAAATTCATGTCTACAAGTCTTGGAGCACACATATTATGCTGCTTTCAATTCATCATTACTTCATATTCCGAATTCCTCATAATGGGGAACAGGATAAAAAAGCTAAAATGATTTTAAAAAATGATAACCATTAAACCACAAGCATAAAGTATGCTGATCCAGCTAATAAGTGCACCAACTTCAAGATCTTTAAGAGTAATCTTTGGGAAGAAAAGAAACTGAAACTGTCACTCACTAAAGTCACTATATCAAAACAAAGCTATGGAGCAGATGATGGAGTATTTGTTTGCAAGCTTTATGGGCATGGAAGCATCTTATTTAATCACATACTTGACATTCCGGGAAAGTTCAGTGAACGCAAAAATAAGCAAACCCCCAAACAAAAGCAATAATAGATTACACAGAGGGGGGAAAAGAAAAAAAGAAGACAATATATCCAACAATAATCAAGATCCACCACCAAGAAACAGAACTGGGGTGTCCTTGACAGATTCATTTATTACATGAGTTCTCTAGTTACCATACTAGGAATGGTAATGCTTGGAACAGGAACAATAGGAGAGCCATACATATTGATTTGCTACATTTTGAGATTGATATCCCAGCAAGGCCAGAACAGAGAGGCATGATCTTCATTGGGGAGCCCAAAGTTGCAAGCGTTGGCTGGCGGGTCAGGATAGCTGACGCCCTCAATCTTTTGAAAGACATGGGAAGAAGGCATGACACTCTTGTTCAAGTAGTCTTCGTCATCTTGAGAAATATCAGAGTCTGGTTCAAAAGCGTAAGAAGAGTCAGCGGGCTCTCCAAAGGAAGAATGGCCTCCATCGATATAGTGTGGGCTGTCTGAGTTTAGCACATCACTCTTAGCAGAGCATAGGTCCTCCTGCTTACAACCAAAGATTGAAACATGGTGATCCTCAATCTCGGAAGCAGAGTCAACAACAGGCTCTTGCGAGCTTGTTTTCAATTGATCGTACGTGTTGCATGGTTCCGAGTGATCTCCCTGCTCTTTCCTCTTCAGACACAACTTGTCTGTGAGGTTAACAACCTGAATACAAGATTAAACCATTGATACACTTCAATACTTCAAGGTCAATATCTTGAACTAAGGAGAAAGCATTATCTTCTACATGGACAAGTATTAGGCATACATTAATCATTTCAAGTGCATTGTGCAAAATACATCAATGCTAAAGATCCATTTCATTAAACTACAACAAGAAATGATGATTGTAATGTTGTTTTGGTCAAAGATAAGAGGAGTGATTACCTCTGCTTGTAGCTTCTCCTTCTCCTTCAGGAGACTGTCATAATCACCCTTGAGGCTGTTATAACTAGCTTGCAAAGTATCAAAATCCTTCTCCAGTTGTTTAGTCTTCCACCTGGCCCTTCGGTTCTGGAACCAGATAGCTACTTGCCGAGGCTGCAAGCCAAGGTCCTTGGCAAGCTGGACTTTCCTTTCAGGCTCAAGCTTGTTCTCAACCTCAAAGGTCTTCTCCAAGAAATGGACTTGCTCGACAGTCAACCGCCTCTTCTTCTCAGGCTGATGAAAGTAATCGTCAAAGTCCTCATCACCATTTTCCTCCTGATCATATGTTTGGAAGAATGACCTCTCCGGTCTCTTTCTTCCACAAACATCTTCGAAGCTAACCATTGAGCTCGAGCCTTAAGATACAATACCATAAAGTATGATGAGACAATAATCTTACTACCCATATAGCATTACTGATCTATTTTTGGTCCAGCACACTAAAAAAAATTGCCCAATTTTGGTGGTTTGGTACCGACATTGATTGTGGTGTCTCAAAGAGGAAACAAAACACCTTTCAACATCTACCCTATAGAAAATCATTTACATGTGCAAAAAAATGTAAATACAGCAATCAGGCAAAGATATTTGATGATCAAATCAAGCTGCAAATAGCCCAATCAGGGTGACCCAGATATATTGCTCAATCACACACAAAACATACTTGTAGAATTAAAGAACACAATAATAGCTTGACTTTAGAGAAACTAGCAGGAAAATCACAGCAACTTAAACAAAATTAAAAGCAAGTCTGAGCAATGCACAGACACAATATATTATACATTTACAACTCAGAAAGCAAATCAAAACAGAAACCAAAAGTTTAACATCATATCTATCTTTCCCAGATAATGATTTGCAATAAAGATCAGAACTTTGTATGATTGTATATAAAATCATCATATAACAATCACTTGGCAGCATGATTAATAGTAGCATATTCTTACTACTAGCAAGGATAAGAAGTAAGAGCTGCCCATCTAGTTTCTCTAGAGGAAACCCAAAAAATTATATATTAAAGAAATAAAACCCCGGATCCGCAAACAAATTGATCTATCAGAAATCAAGAGAAATAAAATATTCTCACAGAGGCAATTTAACAAACAGGTGGAGTGCATGGAGAAAAGAGCTATACCCATGAAAGAAGACGAAGACCCAGAAATGAAAAAGGCTTCAAGAGGCTGAGAAGAAGATGGGTTTCTCGAGTTTTGAAGCAAACTGCGAGAACCATCGCCAAAAACCATTCTGACGCCGGTACCCGCCATAATTCACGCCTTTTCCACCTTAAGAAAAATTATGCTAATATATAGTTACAAATTTAGGAGTCCATAGCTTTTGTTGTTCGAGTTCTTAAGCTTAAGAAAAGAAAAAACAGAAGTTCAAATCTTTTTGAGGAAATTATTTAAAGATGCTTATGACGGAAAAAGCTGGTGATGATGAGTTCTGTTATGTGGGAAGTGTGTGAAGTCCTGGCTGGCACCCCCATCACTCAGTAGAAGGGGATAGGGAGTGGCAATTTGAGAGGAGAGTGTGTGTGTTTGGGGGTTTTGATTTGGAGAGGGAGTAGGAGAGAGAGAAAGAACGAGAGAAGTTATGAAGAAAAGAGAGGAGATATGGGAAAATTGAAGGGGAGAGAGAGAGAGAGAGAGGGAGAGAAATGAGGTTTTGATTAGTTGCAACAATGGAGGGAGAAAGTTTGATGATGGGGGAGGGGATTATGGGGGAGGGGATTATAAAACGTCAAAAGATGTGGGGTGCTACTCCTTTTTCTAGTGAGTGGACGTGGTCTGTTTGTAATCCCCATTCTACCCCTTGGTCCGTCACACTTTCATGGAAAAGTAAATTAAAGCAACTTTATATTTTTTTTTTTATTAATGGTAATCCCTTTGTCCAATGAAAATTTTTACGCTTGAGAATGAGATGGGATCCTCTCCAAATAGAATACTAAGAGCATTTCCAATGCAAGGTTTATATGGAGGTTTGTAGGGAGAAAAACTTCTCAAAAAAACCTCATTTCCATAGTGATAAACCTAAAAACCTAACTTTTACACAAACCAGTTTATTTAGACAAATCTGGTTTTTGGGCTATGATGTGGCATAGACAATAAACATGTTAGAGGTTTGTGGCATAGAGTATAAGATATTTATACAAATGGGTTTTTGGGAGCATAGAAAAAAACCTCTCTAGAGTTTTGTAGCACTGAAAATGCTCTAAAGTACTTGGTGTAGTAGCTCACAAGAACCAAAAGAGAAAAGAAAAAAAGAATTAGAGTTGAATGTCTTTTAGAGTGGGCAACTAATGTAACATGATGATATTGATTCATTGAAGGAGATATTGGAGGAAAATACTTTAAAGGATCCTCACTCTTGAGAATGGAGAATTAGTCAGGAAAAACTCAGTTTAACTCTTATTTCTTAACATTGCCCTTATAATTTATAAATGCATGTGGAGGGTGCACATATGGCCATTCCAGCTATCAGACATTAGGAGGGATGGGAAATAATTATAAACGAATTTGAACACATGAGGTTCGAGATAGGTGAAAAAGGTAATTATTGGGTTTTTATTAGGCTTAGACGAGTATGTTCACCCCTTTAAGAGCTCTAATACTAAAATTTAGAGTGCGATAATAAAGTTTAGCGACTCGAATAACCTTTTTGGGGTACGTGAGTTCTTGTAATTCGCGGATAACTTTAGGCAAAAATTTTCAACCGAAACTAGAGAAGTCGAAAATAAAAATTATAATCCACATGTTTTAAACTTTCGCAGGGCCCCTAAGTAAAAGTAATTATTTTTGCACCATTTTGCATGGGACACCTTTAGGGGATATGGAAATCCCCAATGGTCGATTATCGAGTTCCTATTAGGTTTCGATGATTGTTTTACTGACCACCCACTCTAAGGGCTTGAATACCAAAACCATGGTTGCGTATGGAAGAGACATTGGAGGTCTTCTTGGTTAAAACGTACCCTCGCACAAGAAGTTTAAGCAAAAATCTTAATGGGATCCCAATACGAATGTTATAACCCACATTTTTTTTGCTTTTAAAGTGTCCTAGGGCAAAAAAATTTATTTTCACATCATATCGCACAAGATAACCCCAAGACACATATGAGGCCATCAGGGTCAGTTATCAGGTGCTTTTTAGGTTTGGACGATCGATTTATTGATCACTCACCGTGAAGGTACCAATAACAAAACCATGGTGAATACAAAGGCACACGGGGTCTGTTATAAGGTCTCTCATAGACTTCTAAGGGCGTTTTTACAAAAGACCAATAATGTAAGGACCAAAACGCCGGAGGCATGAGTGATATAGAAGTTAGGGGATCCGTATGACCCTCCCAGAGGCAGCGAGAGTACTCTAGGGCCATAAAAGACCCCCAAAAAAGCTTGGGCTAATCTAATACCCGTGCTCCGGGAAGCCAAAACGAAGGCTGCGGAACACACCCAAAAGGACATAGGATGCCCTCGGGGTGGCTTATCCGATCCTTGATATGTTTGGAAGGTCGTTTTACGGGACACTAGTGTAACAGCTTGAACACCAAAGGCATGGGTGATATCGAAGTACGGAGATCGGATGTCTTTCACGGGGCATCGAGAGTCCTCCAGGGTCATGAAAGACCCCTCGTAGAAGTTTGAGCAAAAATGACACCCAGGCCCGGGAAGCCGAAAACGAATGCTATATAATCCACGTTTTTTAGGCTTACGGGAGGCCACGAAACGAAGGTGTTTTTTTTCGCACCACATCGCACGGAACACCCCTAGGGGACATGGAAGGGCCTCGGGGTCGTTGATCTAGGCCTTGATAGGCCTGGAAGGGCGTTTTATGGGACACTGGTGTAAGAGCCGAAACACTAAAGGCATGGGGGATATCAATGTTCCGGGATCCGAATGTCTCTCACGGGGTACGAGGGTCTGCTAAGGTCTTGATAGACGCTCCGGAGAAGTTTGGGTAATAATGACACCCGGGGTCCGGAAGCCGAAAACGAAGGCTATAATCTACGTTTTTGGGCTTCCAGGAGCACCCGAAACGAAGGTGGATATTTTCGCACCACATCGCACGAAACACTCTTAGAGGACATGTGAGGCACTCGGGGTCGCTTATCCGGTCCCTGATAAGCTTAGAAGGGCGTTTTACGGGACACTGGTGTAAGAGCTGAAACACCAAAGGCATGGGGGATATCAAAGTTCGAGGATCTGGATGTCCCTTATGGGGCACAGAGGGTACTCTAGGGTCATGATAGACCCCCCGGAGAAGTTTGGGCAAATATGACACCCTGGGCCCCGGAAGCCGAAAATGAAGGCTACCACGTTTTTTTGACTTCCGCAGGCCCCGGGAACGAAGGTGTTTTTTTTTGCACCACATCACACACAGAACACCCCTATGGTATATGGGAGGCCCTTGGGGTCGTGTATCTAGGCCCTAATAGGCTTGGAAGGGCATTTTACGGGACACTGGTGTAAGAGCCAAAACACCAAAGGCATGAGTGATATCAAAATTTGGGGATCCAGATGTCTCTCCCGGGGCACCAAGAGTACTCTAGGGCCAGGATAGAGGCCTCATAAAATTTTGGGCAAAAATGACACCCGGGTCCTGGGAAGCCGAAAACGAACTATCCACGTTTTTTGGGCTTGCGGGAGGCCCCGAAACGAAGGTGGATATTCTCACACCACATCGCATAGAACACTCCTAGGGGACATGTGAGGCAATAGGGGTCGCTTATCCGGTCCCTGAGAGGCTTGGAAGGGCGTTTTACGGGACACTGGTGTATGAGCCGAAACACCAAAGGCATGGGGGATATCAAAGTTCGAGGATCCGGATGTCCCTTTCGGGGCAGCGAGGGTCCTCTTAGGCCCTAGGGTCATGATAGACCCCCCAGAGAATTTTGGGCAAAAATGACACCCGGGGTCCGGGAAGCCGAAAATGAAGGCTAATCCACGTTTTTTGGACTTACGGAGGCCCGGGGAACGAAGGTGGATATTTCGTACCACATCGCATGGAACACCCCTAAAGGATATGGGAGGCCCTCATGATCGCTTATTTAGTGCCTGATAGTCTTGAAAAGGCCATTTACGAGACACTGGTGGAAGAGCCAAAACACCAAAGACATGAGTGATATCGAAGTTTGGGGATTCGGGTGTCACTCTCGGCACCTAGGGTACTCTAGCGTCATGATAGACCCCCCGGAGAATTTTGGAAAAAATGATAACCAGACTCCTGGAAGCCGAAGACGAAGGCTATAATCCACGTTTTTTGGGCTTCCGGGAAGCCTCAAAATGAAGATAAATATTTTCACACTACATCACACGGAATAGCCCTAGGGGACATGGGAGGCCCTCGGGGTCACTTATCCGATCCTTGATATGCTTGGAAGATTGTTTTACGGGACACTGGTGTAAAAGCCGGAACACCAAAGGCATGGGTGATATCGAAATTCGGGAATCTGAATGTCCCTCCCAAGGTACCTAGGCTACTATAGGTTCAAGTTAGACCCTGCACAGAAATTTGGGCAAAAATGACACACGGCGCCGGGAAGCCGAGAACGTAGGCTATAATCCATCTTTTTTGGGCTACCGGGAGGCCTCGGCCGGAACGAAAGTGGATATTTTCACAACACATCATACGGAATAACCATAGGGAACATAGAAGGCCCTCGGGGTCGCTTATCCGGTCTCTGATAAACTTGGAAGAGCGTTTTACAGGACATTGATGGAAGAGCCGGAACACTAAAGGCATGAGTGATATTGAAGTTCGGGGATCCGGATGTCCCTCCCGCGACACCGAGTATCTTATAGGGTCATGATCGACCTCCCGGATAAGTTTGGGCAAAAATGACACCCGAGCCCCGGAAAGCCGAAAACGAAGGCTATGGTCAACGTTTTTTGAGCTTCCGGGAGGCCCTGGAACAAAGGTGGATATTTCGCATTACATCGTACGAGGCACCCCTAGGGGATATGGGAGGTCCACGGGTTAGGTTATCGAGTCCTAGGTAAGCTTGGAAGGGTGTTTTACGGGACACTGGTGTAAGAGCCAGAACACCAAAGGCGTGTGTGATATAATTATCTTTTATGAAAATTTTGATACACTTTTGGTTTTATTGGGTTTGCTTAGATGGCGCGTCCTATGCTCTTTGATGATGTAGCACCATAACTTAACACTCGTACTTATATGTTCTAAACATATTGTAAATGCATATCATTACGAAGTATTTTTCGATCCGAATTTGATGGTGTAATTTTTGTTATTTTTTGAGATGTATGAAAAATATTATATATGATTTTTAATATTTGACGAAAATTAACCTCTCAAAAATCGTAAACAACAAGACTCCTAAGACTGCTAAACATTTTACACCAACTACTTTTTTGTCATTATCATCTCTTAGGTGACGCATTCTTAAATTTCTCGCTTAGGTGGCATGCCTCATTGCTCTCAAAAAATGTATCCTTTATATATAAAATAATATAATATATTTGATTTAATAATAATAATAATAATAATAATAATATTATTATTATTATTATTATTATTATTATTTATTTTATTTTATTTTATTTTATTTTAATATTGTTAAATGCCGTGTCCCGTGTGATCGTATCTTGTTGTTCTTATTCCTTCATCTTTCTCATTTGCTTTCCCTTTTAGCTACCTAAGTAAATGTAGTAAAGTAGGTCAAAGCATGGAGTGATTAGCCCATTACCATGAATGAGTGTTTCTGTGTCTGTGCTAAGATTCGAACGCAAGAAAAAAAGGTTGATGAAAAATTCTCTTACCATTTTGCTTGAAGGGCAAATTGGTAACTACAGCAGTCTAGTAGATGTGTAGGTTGACAACGAGACGGAGACTACAGGGAGAGGACAGTAAACAAAGGAATCTGTCCAAATCAGTCGCTATCCTAATTCTAGTGGTGGGCTTTTTGATTGGTATATATGGGCCCCCTATTTAAGCTGGGAGCTGAATCTAGTAAAACCCATTTGGTCTTGGTTCACCGACTCAAGCATCTTATTATGGCCCACAACATTCAGTTCTGGGCCAAATTTATTTAATCTATCGTGGGCCTCTTCTGTTCGGTTATTGGGCCTTTGAAGGCCCATTATATTCTCACCCGACCGAACCCAACTTCCACCCCCTCCTAGTCCTACGTTGGGGTTGCATTAATTTGGAGGTTCAATTTTAGATTAAATCAAAATCAATGCCAACAACAATTGAACAAAATTTGAGCTGTAAGTCAAAGGATTCATTGGATTAAAAATGTTATTAACTTATTATGTTGCACTGTTGTGGTCAGCAATTGGTTGAGTGAAGTGTCGTCAATTTTTAGTGATTCTACACGTTTATTGTAATCTTTTAGGATGATTTTTTTTTGTGGGTAATCATAAAGAGGGTGCAAGTGAATGTCGATCGAGTTACCCTCTACTATATCATATATCCGAATTCTCGTGTTTAATAGTGAATATATCAGATTAACATAACAATCAGTATAAACACCGACTCCGTCAATAAAACAGTTGAAATTGAAGATACTGATACAGTTGTGAAATACACTTGGATAAAGGAAAAACTTCACTTGAAAGACGTGGATTCATTCGCATTGGAATGATCTAATAGAGCATAATTTGAGCTAAAATAAGCTATTTGAACTTCCTATAGCATCTGTATTCTAATGAGGATAAATTACTGAATCGCTAAGGGTGCTTTTTATTTTTTAATGATTCCATGATTTGATTTTATTATAATATAAAGACTATTGATTTAATAAGTTTTTTTTTACTGATTGATACTAATTTAATAAGTATGCTGATCTGATTATAAGTAGTATGACCTGATTCAATAACTACTAATAAATATCCTGGTGATATGATTATAAAGTAGCATGTAGCATGTACTGATTCAATAAGTATTCACAAGTATATTGATCTAATTATAAGTAGGTCTCTACTGATTCTGATTGGTACTAATTGAATTAGTCTCTACTCATGGGAACTTATTATAAAGTAAAGACTACTGATTCAATAAGGTCCAACAAGTAGAAAACGACATAATTGCACTTGGGAGTGATCTTAATAATGAAAATTTATGATTAAGGCTCCGTTTGATTCACATAGATAAAACTGATTTGAACTGAACTGAATTTTTAAACTTGACCATTGACCATTTAAAATTCATCCAAACATAATCAATATTGGACTCATTTGAAAGTATGTTTTGAGATCTTTCTGATGACATAATTATCATCATGAAATTATTTCGGAATAAAAAGTGTTATGAGTTATAAAGTTACACATGAATTGAACTTAACTGAATTGAATAGAATTGAATTTAAGTAAAATGAAAGTGAATCAAACAAAGCCTAACATGATTCTTTTCTTTGGTTTGACCGCGCAACGATTAAACATGATATAGAGCTTACTAGTCCAAGAACCATAATTATGGACTTATGGTCTATGGATCATCTAAATTAGCTGATTAAGGGACATTTTTCATTTCTTTTCTTACTATGGAGTAGCAAGTTCCTTGTTCTACCTATGCTTTATAATATTTAGTGGAACAAATCCTTTTGCTGAGCACTCTATTTACATAGAACACTATACAGCTGAGATTACATTTATGCCCACAAAATATCATTACTGCATTCCAGAATATCATTCCAACCTTCTGGAATTTCTGGATTTGTACGAGTTTTGACTTTAGTGTTGGTGCCAAATTATGTGGTTGTGACAATGGCTTATCAAAAAGTGGAAGGTAGTGTACTGTGTACTAGTAATATTGCACAGAAGATAGTAACCATCTCTTTCACAGTTGCCCGTTTATCGGGCAGCCATTGCTGAAATCTGACAAACCGCCTTTGGTCATCATGATCCTCCTTCGCGTTCAGGTAACATAGTACCACTGAATACTGATCAGCAAAAGAAACAAAAGGTACTGTAACTTGTGCGTTGTTGTGGCATGCATCAATCTAGATTACTCTTAGTGGTGGAATACTGTTAGTAATATAGACTTCACTATACTCTGATCTGTACAAGTTTTTTTTGATTGAAGAATGCAAATGTAGGAATCTCTTTCTCTTCTTCAGAAAAGAATCTCATCTTCCGACTGCTCAATTCTTACAGATATGGCTTAGGTAGCTTAAAAAGTGAAGAAACCAACTCGATAACTACTGAAATACTTCATTTTTATTTATCACCACCAATACTCTTCATATGTAATGTTAGAATAATGATAAAAACACAAAAACTCACATAAGGCGGTCTCAATCTCATACATTGGAATATTTGGGTTTTTTTCCCTCTCTCCCTCAGTTGTTCGCCTAAATAATCATTTTCTGCAGCAACCCTGCAACGAGGATACAAAATCAGGAATACATAGGAATTAGGATGGTAAGATGAGATGTAAAAAACAGAGGATTGATGTTCATCAGAACCTTCTCGTCTTCCAGTGCTTTCAGGATCAAATTCCTACCATTTAACGACTGTTCATGCAACAAGGAATAACTTTTCTACGCAAAGGTTCCATATTTGGAAAATATTAGCACCTTCTCGACCACTCTCAGCCTTCTAATTCAACGCAATCCATCAAGCACATGCATTACAAACTTAGTTCGGACCACATGAAGTTTCTCGACAGACATTTTACTTATCAATCAACAATACAAAATATGCCACGAAATAATACAAATGAATGAGGTATTGCCGTCGATGAGCATCTGAGCTTTCACTGTTAAATTGTCAACAGGAGCTTATGTTCCAATATTAACATCAACATTCGCATTTAATTCTGAAAGGTACCTTCTACAGCTCTACTAAGTAATATCTTTAAAATTTTAATTACATATAAAATTTTAAGAGAATTTAATTTCTTCACCACTAATAATTTTAGTATTTTACTTGGGATAATTCTGGGTTCCCCATTGATAACTGAAGTCTGAAACATAATTGGGTTAAAACTGCATAGTACCACATGATGGTCTGCCGACCTGAAATCATATAAAGACTACCTAATGGAAACAACCAACAAGCAAGAGAAAGACACTTATTACTAGCATGTAAACGCCACCTTATTGTAAGCCGTAAACAATACCTTTCTTGGTGGCCTTACTTTTTCTTGTGAGGGGCACATAGGTTAGTGGTACAAGAGTAAGGAGGCTACTCAAACTACCTAACTTAGATTTAAATTAGAGGTTGAGTTTGTACTATATACTGATGACCTGAATTTGAGTTTATGTCAATTTTTATTTCTTAGTTCTTACCAACCTATAAAAAAATAGAATAAATAAATAGTAAATAACTAAGGTGCTTGTGGTACCTCCAGTATAAATGAACGGCTATCAATATTTGGCAAGAGATAAAGAATTGAGAAAGGAATCAAGAGTTTCACCTTGGCCTATACGTTCACACTAACTCCAGCTTATGCCAGGTTCTCTCCATGCTCAAACTCCTTACCGTCCAGCCTAACTCACAAATGAGGCACCAAAAGTTAGATTAGATAGCTGGTTTTGTACTGTAAGGAATCTGCACAAAAGAAATCTGTTAAAGAACCAAGTTAATCAATTCGAAAATGAGGAAGCTGTTGCTTAATAATTGTAATCTAATTATGAAGCTAAGATGGCATCTTAATCTTATAAGTCAAAGTAATAGGACTTATAAGGAATTTCGATCGGAAAAGGAATATTGGTTAAGCAATAGTATATTTGAAGAGTTCTGATGTCCTAGCTTGCAAGCAGCCACCTGAAAGAATTTCACCTTAAAGAAAGATGCAGAGAAAAGAATAAAACGAGCATCCATTCAAATTGAGGTTGAAAGTTGCTGTAGAAAGCTAAAGATAACATGAACTTTAAAAGAAGAACATTCTCCAAATGGCATTTCTAAGATAACATAAGCTTTTAGATATTCTAAGATCTCCTTTCTAACCTAAGCAGTCATTTCATGTCTACGAATATCCTTATTGTATGATACCACAAGATAATGATGAAAACTAGCATACATCATTCTGCCCTGTCTCCCAAGAAAAACACTGATCGTACAAGAGACAATTTTACAAGCCTTTTTTTTTTCTTCTTTTATTAACCGCACAAATGCATTCAGTAACTAAAAATTGTAGCTCATGATATGGTACTATGGTAGAACACAAATTGGGGCCTTGGCTATATTTAATGGTTTGAAAGCTACAACTAGGTGCATGGTGGTGCAAACATCAAGGTTTTCCCAGTACTGCCACCAGATACTGCACCCAACACTTTCTGATCGTTAACGCAGCCACTCGTTTAGGTTGAAGTAAAAGTCCATGTGGTCCAGAAGAAAAAGCCCTAACCTTACTTGTGGTCCTTCTATTTTCGAGAAATTAATAGAACTTGAGGAGGAAAATAGATCTATCCACATGGATAAAAACAAGGACTGGCTTTTCCACAAGTCCTTCAATTAAGTTACCAATTATTAGTTCTAGTGTTCCGTTTAAGCATCTTAATGAGGAAGTAGTAGAGCAAATTAAGAGCACTTACAATGGACAGCAGCTTATTTCACTGCTATCTGAACAATTGAAATATTTTTGATAGCTAAAACAGAAGGAAAAATTAGGTGTCAGCTCTCACTCTATCTCTCCCCTCCAACCAACTGTCAATGCAAGCATACCTGACACCACTGCAGAGCATACATACAATTATTTCACAGTTTTTCTTACTGTGAATTGCATTTGCTTTCAACTGAAAGATATTCCTAGCTCCTAAGGCTCCAGAGTTACCAGATTGCATTGAACTTGATCTGCAGATCATGTTCTGGTAACAAGTAAATATCTCTAAGTTTAAGCTCGGAATAAAGATTAAAGATACCGATATAAAGTGAAATATGCTAAGGTAGGTCCTTCACAGTAAAGAGGAAGAATGATGTGTGAGAAAAAGGATAGCACATAGTGCACAGATAATGCAAGAAGATAAAGCTTAATACTTTAAGATTAATATTGAGCAACTGGTTGTACTACCAAAAAGAGTTGTGCGGGGGGCTCAGGGAAAGGATGTGCGACAACCTGGGAAGGGAGAAGAAACAAAAAATGAAAAAGGCAGGCGCTAACTTCACATTGATATTCTGAGCGTTAAACACACACGCCCACTTGCATTTTGTCTGCTCCCGACTTCTCGTTTCCTTTGTGATCATCTCTCAAATCTCAATTACCTCATAGAAAAAGACTCGTGACAAGTCCAACATCACCCAATTAGTCCAAGGAAATCAAATTAACACCACATAAAGTTCCCCGACTGATAAGAAAAGACCCCACTCAGAAATTTTACCTGTTTTACTCTGGCTTGAATGGTATAAAAAGTTGTTGGTCTTTTACTACATCAAATTGCACATAGCTTATAGCTATATTTCCTCTGGCAAACCAGCTTATACCAGAAATAGATAAAGCATAGATGATTAACGAGGGTGATTTGATGTATTCCGAGTTAGTGGGACTACACTATTTTCAATCAAAGACTGTAGTCCTGTTTCACCTCATCATTTCTGGTATATCTGGTTATAGTTGCAGTAAGAACCTTTCTCTTTCAATCCTGTAGCACAGAAAGAGACTGACAGCAAAAGTATTGTCGGCCAAAAAGGTCTCAGGGAATGTACATTTATTTTCAATCTAGACCTTTCTCTTACTTCTATAAATTTGAGTCACCTAGCACCCCCGTTCAATACAGAAAGCTAACTGGAGTAAGAATTCTTAATTAGCACAGATCTTAGACAAACTTGTTGAGCAATGGTTAGTTTTCTGCTCACATGTTCCAGTTTCATTCACTTTTCTCAGACTCTTTTAGTTAGAAAAAAACTTAAGTGTTTCCCCTCTAACTGATCTGCGTGAGGCCGTGCAGGATGAAGCACACCGGTCAAGCACATGGGAAGGGTATGTAGATTGGAGAAACAGACCCGCCATGAAAGGGCATCATGGCGGTGTGCTTGCAGCATTTTTCGTCTTAGGTCAGTGTTTCTCTCTTTTCACTCTACACTTTCAGTTCTTTCTTTGGCCAAAGTGACTATAAAAGCAGTATCTCCAAGACTTTTGAGCAACAAACTGGAATAGTTGGCATGAAGCTAATACAGTGAAGATAGTTGAATGTTGACATTCTTTTGTTGATACTTTCCTTCTTGATATCAGTTGTGGAGGTAATGGAGAACCTTGCTTACCTGGCAAACGCGAGTAATCTAGTGCTTTATCTGTCAAAGTACATGCACTTCTCTCTATCCAACTCGGCCAACATTGTCACAGATTTCATGGGAACAGCCTTTCTGCTCGCTCTTCTTGGTGGCTTTTTGTCTGATGCTTTCTTCACCACGTATCACATATTTTTGATAAGTGCTGCCAAAGAATTCATGGTAAGTAAGTAAGGGAAGGATTTGAATTTTAACATGTTTCAACTGTTACATACTTCAACTACAAGTTCTACACCGTTATCTTCATGGCTACTCTAGGCATTATCATCATAATCAATTAGCAGTAAGCTGCAAAATAAATCTTCAAGAAAATGTGCCAAATAAATGCTCCTGCAAGTGGAGTGACAAGGACATCATAAGATCTTGAGACCTTCTGAAGACTGGAATCTGAATTCTATGAGTAAATTAGAGTAGGAATATGTCATTTAATCAAAGCACATATGTTTTATCTCATCAAGGAGCCTCAACGGAAAGGGGGTCCCCAATTTTTATCATACTTACCATTTACCAACACAAAGGTCAAATATCATTTGTGATAATTCTGCTTTCATGTTTATTTTCTCCGTCAGTAACAAAGCAAAGTAAATGCTTTCAAAAGAAAGGAGACACATAAAGGGAACTTGGTGGATTGATTGAGTAGCAGAAGAGAACTCGTTTTTACAGCTTCAAGTAACATGTTTAAACATGCAATGTCATTGAGGGAATTCCTACATTTGCATTGGAAATGGAAAACAAAATGGAAGAGCAACAGAAGTGCAAGTTCATCACAAAAACAATCACCCTTTTTTTTCCCCCTGCCCAAAAGAGGGTTCATTGGAACTCGGAAGCACTACGTATTGTTGAACCCGCATAAAAGAAAAAGACAAAATTGAAAGGGTTTGTTACTTCATACTGCATAACCTAAAGTCGAGATTGAACCCCAGAGGGACCAAAAAAAACAAATAAAAAAAACATCTGCATCTGCATGAGATTAAGATTCACAATATATCAAGTAACTGGTTTAGATGATAACTACTCCTTTCCCAAAAAAGATATTTGAAACCTTGCCCTGTCAGAATTAACAATAACTTCCAACTGCTCATGCAGGGTCTCTTAATCCTCACAATACAGGCTCACAAACCTTCATTGCAACCACTTCCCTGTTCTCCAATTACCACCACTAACCCATGCCATGAAGTCAGAGGTGGGAAATCTGCAATGCTATTTGCAGGCCTATACCTTGTTGCACTGGGTGTAGGAGGAATAAAAAGTTCACTTCCCCCACATGGAGCTGAGCAGTTTGATGCGAATAGCACAGAGGGGAGAAAGCACAGGTCAACATTCTTCAATTATTATGTATTCTGTCTCTCCTGTGGAGCACTTGTTGCAGTAACCTTTGTGGTATGGATTGAGGATAACCTAGGTTGGCAATGGGGTTTTGGGATTGCAACTATCACTATATTACTCTCCGTGCCGATATTTCTCCTTGGGTCAGCCACATACAGGGTAAAAGTTCCAGCAGGAAGCCCCATCACAACCATATGTAAGGTAAGTCTCACAGCTAGCCATGACTACAACATTTTCCTCTGACGGCTATCACAGAAATCCACCACCAACTACAAAGTCCCCTTCATTTAACCATCACAATAACTAAGAATCTCGAAACATAATCAGATAGGCTAAATGTTTTACTACTTCAGATTGATGATTTGAATTGAACCTGCAAATTTTGTTTATCATAGCATCTTCTAGTTTTTGTGTATCAACAAACAATCCTTCGGTAAAGAGCAAAACAAAAGCCAGAATTCCTGTGGTCCCTTTTTTTCTTGTTTGCGCTTGGGAGCAGTGGTAGGAAATGAAATGACCCTAATTCTAGATCGTTTTCTGCTACAGGAGATGTCTAATCAAACTCAAATTACCACTTGTGGCCCATGATCAGGTTTTGACGGCAGCTATATGCAACAAGTGCTTCTCTAAGAATCCCAGCAATGCTATCATGAGCGCGGAAACAAACCCTTCTACCCTTAACACTGGGGCTACTGAGGTGATAGAAATTGATGGAAAGGAAACAGAAACAGAACCAGAAACACAAGGCTTTAAGTTCCTTGATGAAGCAATGACAAGCAACCCTGTCCATGAAAAACTAGAGTGCACAAAAAAGCAGGTCAAAGATGTGAAGATAGTCATGAAAACCATTCCTATATTCGCTTCCACCATAATGCTCAACTGCTGCCTTGCTCAGCTCTCCACCTTTTCAGTCCAACAAGCGGCCACTATGAACACAAAACTTGGATCCTTAAAAGTTCCACCAGCATCTCTTCCCATATTTCCCGTCATCTTTATCATGATACTTGCACCTGTCTACAACGACATTGTGCTTCCATTTGCAAGAAGACTCACAAAAACTGAAATGGGAATCACTCATTTGCAACGAATAGGAATGGGGCTAATTATGTCCATTGTGGCCATGGCAGTGGCAGCTCTAGTGGAGACAAAGAGGAAGAATGTTGCAGCTCAGCATGGGCTGCTGGATTCTTCCGAGCCACTACCTATCACATTCCTTTGGATCGCACTGCAGTACTTATTTCTTGGATCAGCTGATCTCTTCAGCTTGGCTGGGCTACTAGATTTCTTCTTCACTGAGGCACCAACAAGCATGAGATCTTTGGCTACATCTTTCTCTTGGGCATCATTAGCATTTGGGTACTACCTAAGCTCAGTGCTGGTATCACTTGTTAATCGTGTAACAGCATCATCCGGTCACACCCCATGGCTCATTGGAAGCAACTTGAACCACTATCACTTGGATAGGTTTTACTGGCTGATGTGTGCATTAAGTGCATTAAACTTCTTAAACTACCTCATCTGGGCCTGTCGTTACAAGTATCGATCCATCACGCAAGGGTCATCCTAAATAGGTACTCAGACTAGCAGCAACTAAATATATTCGTGCTTAATGAGAAGAATGCTCATTACAGCTATATTATGTATTAGGTTCTAGGTATCAAGGTACAAGGATGGTTAGAATTTGGCAATTTGGACATTATGTGCTTAATTTGGAATTGAATTTAATCCTTTATCATTAAATGCAAGGAGCTAAATCACTGATGAATAAATGCAGAACAATATTCATGAAATTCTATTAGGCTATTACTACAGTTGCACTTTTGCTCTTTAGAACTTCCATCATTTGCAATGACATTCACACTTGGAGAAGAGGGGCCAAAAGGGTTCATAACGTGCACGTACAGTTATCATGTTCTTATATATTTATCACCGTCCTACACTTACAAGGTGGTAATTTCTGAATAAAATAAACCAGCAAACAACTTTAGCCAACCTGAATTACAATGAATCAAACAAACTAGATAAAAATAAATAAATAAAAATTACGAGGACATTGCACTAGAACAGTAAAATTTACCCGTAAAATTTCAACAGGTAATCGACTAATGAATAGGCAGGTAAAGTCAAAACTTAGATGCCATTAGCTAAGGTGAAAACACAACATGTGAGCGGTTCCTTTCATGGAGAACTTCCGATGAATCAACCATAGTACATATACGTAGGGACTTCTTCAACCGACAAACCAAGCAGCTAAAACATCCAAACCTAACCTAACGAGCTCAGGGACCATTTTAAGTCTGCATCATCTTACAGAAAAGGCTACCTCAGCAAACCAGTACAGTTCTTAAATGAAGTGGGTGTCGTAAAGTTCATGATGTTGCTACACCATTTGCAGGTTCTTGACTCACAACTGCTTCTATCCAACATGAAAAACAATCTTCTTGTTTTCAAAAAATTTACGCCGAACTCAATTATGATACTCCATAAGATAACTTATTAAGAACCCAAGCTTGTGAACAACTACTGGAATCTAACTCCATCAACATCAAGTAATTCATGTTCCTGCATACATACCCTTATTCTCCAAGGGCTCCAATTAACCACCAAGGGATCCAATGCACTATTTCAAAAACTTCCTCGAAACAAATGGTTAATTAACATCTAGGTACCCTTCACATTTTCATGAGACCATTACCCTACATAGTACTTTATATACTACAGCATTGTCGATTAGGCTCATCTTCCCTTCTGGCCTTACTCACTAACAATTTACCCAGGAATCAACTTTCATACCCTAAACAGGTTCAGGAAATTGGAAAGTTCAACTCCAAACCCTAAATTTGAGCATAATTTTTCAAGCTGAAAAGATTTTTTTTTTTTTTTTTTTTTGATGTAACAACTAAATTACAATAATCTATTAATGGGCATTGATCACATTTTCATAATAAACATATAACTATACGGAAATTAAACAGTTTAAACAATGTCGAAAAGCACAAAGAATGAACAAAGTGATAATTACAATGATTTTGGAAAAACGAAAAGTCTTGGCCGAATTACCTTGAGAATCGCCTTCCTTGATCGAAGAATACAAAATTGCTTTGGCCGCCTGGGTAAAATTTCAACTCTCATTGCGCTTTTGTTTTGTAGTTTCATAATAATCCTACAGTTCTTTGCAATTACATACTTTAATAAAATACTCTAAAATCATTCAAACAAAAAGGGGATGTAGTTCAGATGGTAGAGCGCTCGCTTAGCATGCGAGAGGTACGGGGATCGATACCCCGCATCTCCATTTTATCCAGTTTTTTGTTTTGGTATTTTATACTCCTAAGTCTTTTTTTGGGAGTAATTTAGTTCTATATAATGGTCTATAAGTCCAATTTGAAAACACATTAAAGTTTGATTGCTTGATTCTACTGATGAGTTAATATGCCCCTTACCTACAAAACTACTTTGTTGAGTTGCTGAACACAGAAAATCAACTATTTCGTATATGATAATTTATCGTTTACCATCTTGTGCTCCTTTTATATATACGAAGACGAAAGTACCGTACATATGATTGAGGATCAAATTAAAATTTAAAAAATTAGTAGTTTAGACTTTTAAATGATCTACTTTCATACTATATACCATCGCAATTCAAAGTAATCAATATCTTTCATTAAACTCAAACATAAATAGCTCGAGACTAGTCATCCTAAGGCTCTGTTTGATTCACCTTAATTTTACTTAAATTCAGTTCAATCCAGTTTATGCGTAACTTTAGCACTCATATAACTTTTTATTTCGAAATAATTTCATGATGATAATTATGTCATTGAAAAGATCTTAAAGCATACTTTCAAATGAGTCCAATATTGACCATGTTTGGACAAATTTTAAATGGTTAACGATCAAGTTTAAAAAATCAATTCAGTTCAGTTCAGTTTTGTTTTATCCAGATGAATCAAACGGAGCTTAAATCTTAAGTTCCTATCCATTTCCTAGAATAGATCACTAGTAACCAAAATTATGGTATGAAAGCAAAAGATTCAAACTACCACAAAGTTGAACGAATCACAAATTTGAGTATACTATGTCCAAAATCTCATGACCAATACAAATTACCATGGTTACAAATTTTGGTAAAGCAACTACTACTACTGTTTGTTATTACAAGAGTAACTTAAAACCTCAAACCCCAACCACAAAAACACAACCCCCAACCACAAAAACACAAATGATCAATCCGCCTCCTGTAACCCATCAAGCACGACGGACCCAATAAACAACCCGGCAGCCCCGGCCGCGAAAGTACCGGCAACCACCACCCGAGCCACGTCGTTGGGGATCAGAACAACCGCGGCGATAGCCGCCACAATTAAGGGGAGAGAAGCGGATGCCAAGGCAGCAGGAGAGAGAGTGGCTACTTTCTCCAACAAACTTAACAACCCAAGCTCCTCTGCTTTGGAAAAAACTCCAAGCTTCTCAATTGAAGAAAGTGTGAACCCAAGCTCCTCTGCTTTTGATAACAATCCTGCTTTTTCAACATTGCTTAGGACTTTCCTTTTTTCTAGCTTCTTGAATACATCTACTTCCACATTTTCGCTACCTTCGAAAAATAGTCCTGCTCCAAACCATTGTTTTTTCCATCCTGGGTCGTACTTATTCACCTGCCAAATCAATAATTAGGACATTTAATTTTAAAATTACTCTTTACCACTTGGTTATTGATAGAGGGCGAAAATGAAACTCAAATTGATTGCGTAACCTAACCCACAATAGAAGACTTCAAGGCATCGACCCAACATAAACAAAACAATGAAAGAGGGGTTTGAGAATAGTTTACCTTCTTTTGGGGTGCCATGGCGAAGATTTTCATGGATCTTCTAGAGGTTGAGGAGAGAGAAAATCTGGGAGTGGAGGAGTTAAGGCCGCCATTATGTAAAGGCTGCTCGATATTTCCCAAGTAAGCGGTTGAAGCAGCAGTGATTGCCGCCATTATTTGGTTAAGGGATTGCCGGATTTTTGTTGCAGAAGAATTTTGGGTGGTGTGATATGAGTGTTTTTTTGATTGGGAAACAAACACCCCCTTAAGCCACGTCCCACTGTAATCTTTCGTTTGTTTACAACCAGCCAATCAAAATGGTATCAGGATCCAGGCCTATCTATTCCGCTGCTTCGGGTTTGCCTTTTTCTTCTTTTTTTTTTTTCCGGCTTTTTTTTATGACTCAACTACACTCTCAAGGCCTAAACTTTTGAATTTTTAAGTTACCAATTTTATTTTTTTTATTTTTTTGAGAGTGAAGTTACTGAATTTTGTTTAGAATTTTTATTTAACGGCCTAAACTCCATATAAATCATGTTAATGTTGTCACTTTACTAATGAGTGTGGCTCAGTCTCATGATTAAATTTGGAGTAACCTTTTAATATTGGAAAATGAGCGAGAGGGGGAAGCTACTCTATAGGGAGGTTGTAACTTGTAATTGACTATTTAAACTTTAGTCAAAAAGATAGTGACCAATGAGCTATATATAATGAGCTATCTATAATGCTTACATAGATACCAACGTACCATTGTATCAAAATCCCTTGATATGTGTCATTAAGAAAAATTTGCCACAAACATCCATGAAAAAACTGAAAAATTCCCGCTGTTTTTGTGAACAAGAGGACGAGATCATCAATCAGCTTTTTTCATATTGTGTTGTTTCAATACAAAATTTGGGCTAAAGCAATCATTGAAGAAAAAATAGACATCAAATAACCTTTTTATACTATCGTGAAGTGGCTCAACAATATTAGTGGCAATACTACGAGAAGTTTCAAAACAGTGAAAAAAATGTTCTACCATTTTATAAAATATTTGGAAGAACATGGATGATAAAGTATTTCGGGACAAAGAATATTTTGTAATATATCTTCAAACGAAATACTTACAAAAGGAAGAAAACTAGTCCGAGGACCATCAACCCTTCTCAAATACATCAAAATTAACTTCAGTTGCTCAATTATTGTAACGACCCAAAAATTGACCCTGCTTACTTAGTCATCTAATACGTCATTAGCAGTGGAATTAGCAACATTAACTCTCGGGGCGTCACCGTCGTGCTCACCCGAGGGCAAACACAAGGCTAAGAATAAAAATAAAATAATACAACTCAGCGGAAGCCCAATATACTATGTGGTCTATTTACAACTCGACAAACTTTACAACTGGACCAATTAAACTCTTCATGAACGTCTCTCACAACAGAAATAACCAATCAATCTCAGTCTGCGATAATCTGCAAAAAATGTGAGATTATAAAACATCAGCAAAAGCTGGTAACCCGCACGACTATACAAAGAGGAGAATGCTCACATAGCATTTTAATTATAGGATAAGTCTAGTTTATCTTTATAACCTTATATGTTTTAAAACATTATAATTATATATAAATATGAGTATTTCTTATACAAACCTTCAATCACCGGATGACGATCCGATTCACATAACAAACTCAGCCGAATATCCGACTAAGTCATACCAATCATCAACCATTGCGCACATAACATTTAGCACCAACACTTGAGACAGATAATATTAATAATAATCTCATCAATATAATTTAAAGGGATTGTCTTTCCCTTTTCTTCTAAAATCATAACTCGGTATTTCAGAGTATGTAGAACACAGCTAAACATACACAAGAGTCTTCAGATTGCTCAGAAAATGACCTTTGAGGTCTTTATCAAATATCCGAGTTTACTTTAGAGATCAACATATCACAATCAACAATAACTCGACATGGTCGTGCTAACTAAGCGTTAGCCAATTTTATAGTTAGCTGGTATGGAAGAGCATGCATGTTTAAGGCTTCAATATTCCTTAAACCAAAACATATCTCATAATCATGGACATTTTGTCCTTCATTAATCATCTCATTTCATATCAATGGGCTCTATGGCCAGGCATGATAGCCTATCATATCATCGGGCTCTATGGCCAGGCATTATAGCCTTTCATTATAGTGTGCACACTCCTCAAACATGCTCTTCAATATTCCAAGAGCGCTAATCTTGAAAGCATACCACAATTATCTTTTATTAGTGATCAAACAAGTTAATATTTTATCTTTCACTTAAATTAGGATCAAGTATCAAGTGATAACTTGATATACCCCAATTTAAGTTATTCGTTACTCTATGTCATTCGATCCTGAGCAAAATCAAATCTCGACATAATTCAATCATCATCATCATATTCAAATCATCTCATATCACAACCATATACAAGCTTCTCATATAATAAGTCTATCATACATCTGTTTTGTAAACATAATCGTCCATATCATCTCATAAAACATTACCATCACACAAATGTTCATTCATTCAACCAAGGGTAAAGTCATCAAAGTATTTCAGATAATTACCAGGAAATACATTCAAGTACGTACCAGTCACGTACTCAATCACCAAGATACTAATTCAAGATTCATTCCACACTTCATATACTAGCACTCATCCAAACATCAAACTTTAACCATAAAAATAACCTATGTGTTGTATTTGTATACTTAACCATCATAGATCAAGCCACGGTATCCATACAATCTTAATTAATAATACTCTTATCTTTTATTGTACTTATATAAACATATGAACATATAAAGAAAATATTGTTGTGGGGTTTAAGAAGTGATAGACATAGATTTACACTGAGTGCTTACTCTCCTTACTAAGTCCAAAGTAGTTATAGCCTAAGTTGTTCAAGAATTATAAGTAAAACAATAACAATCTTTTATAAGTAACTTGTTAAATATGTGTTAACGAAGGATTTTGGGCTCAATATTGTACTAGTAAAATGAAATGGTTTTACTAACGTCTTTACATATCTAAGTAGAGGGTAATGCAAGGTTACTATTTTACAGTATGCAATTTCGATAACCGAGGTAGCTACAATCGTTCGCCGAAGTAGCCCCGACGGTCATCTTGTGCTGTCAGGTTTTTGGCCATAGGATTAGTGGGTTTTCGCTTTGTTTGTTAATGGTTTACACAATTAATCCACCACCAATGGGTGGTCTTATTAGCATTTTATTGAGCTTTAAACCAGCCGTGAAAGGCAAGGGAAAAGTGGTCCGGTTCGTGATGAAGAAGGACGAGATAGTTAGTGTAGATTATGAGACTTTATCTTTCCGCAACACTAGCTAGGTACTACTTAAATGAAAGATGATAATGGTTCAATGATCTTTACTAGCTTGGGTGTTTTTAGAGGAAGTGGAAGAAAAAGATATAAAAGAGTAAATGATTTTGTTTTGCCCAATTCTACAAGACACATACATACTATTCTCCATCTAAAACCATAATAAAAAGGTAGATGGTTTTACTTAGTTTAATTCTATAATTTATTCTTAACTCAATCATGTATATATATATATATATATATATATATATATATATATATATATATATATATAATCGAACCCAAGTTGCCTAGCTAGTATAACTATTTATTTTACCAAAATCAAGCACAAAGATGTATCTATAATCCAACAACACTTACAAAACTTACGTATCTAAACTCATAATTCCCAACCCAATCATAAAACTTGTATAAGTATTTGATCTTGCAAATCAAGAAGCATAAGAGTACATCCGTATCCTAACAATACACAACTAGTATTATATTTAAGCTTTTATAAAATAATGTCATTAATCCAAATTCAGCTCATACACATATCTACTCTTCCACGGCTATACTAGAGTGATTCAATATACACATAGAGGCATAATAATTTCGACATAATCCATAGCCAATCATCTAAAATGAATAAGTAGACTACCAAGAATTATCGAGGTAGTATAAATCTGTCATACGAAGGTTATGTGTACATTATACTTATACCAATAATAATCCTCACTACACTAGTATTTACTTAGTCAAGAACAAATATACAATCACATATACACATCTAACACTCTAGCTCTAAGTATAGTAATGAAGGTTACCTCAATGATCCACATACTCATGCCATTCGAATCCTTCAACCCGATTCACAACTTATAGAGACAGAATTGAAATCAAACAAATTCAAATTAGAATTTATAGTTTTAAAACCCCAAAACAGAACATTTAAATCAAATTAATATCAAAACTAATTTGGGTTTAAGGGCTTAGTACAAACCAGCGAAAAAGAAGTGAAGATGGTGGCAAATTGGCTCACGGTGGCCGTGACAGAAAGCAAGGAGGTGGATGGCGGCATAGCCATGGCGGCGTCGTGGTGATGGCGGCGAAAATTCAGAATTGAGGTGAGTGAAAGAGAATACAATGAATTAGGATAAATAAACTCAAAACCCATAAAAACGGAATTGAATTGGTATAAAGAAATTACCCAATTGATTAAAACAAGGAGTAAAAGAACAATGGTGTTGGACGGGATGGGTCGCGGGAATCCATGGCGGATTAAGCCAACCGTGATTCGCACAACCAAATGGCAAGAGGAGAGAGATATTTCGAATGGGGAGAATGGAAAGGAAGTTCTCCCATTTAAGTTTACTAACTTATAATTAGCATTAAACTTCTACAAATTGTTGAGGAATTTGAGAGTGGAATGAAGTATGAAAAATGTTGGTGGAGAATGGTGATAATCGACCATATGAGGTAGATGGTGATGATGGTCTGATGAAGGAGAAGGCTCCAATTTTATAATTGGAGTGTTGGAAGTAAAGAGAATAAAATAAGAAGTGACATTATTTTAGAGAATAAAATAATAAAGAGAGAGAATAAAATATTAAAGAGAGAGAGAGTGTGAGAAATGTTTCTGATGGTGGTTTAGTGAAGGAGAGTAGAAAATCGGGAGCAAAATTTGATGGTTTTTAGTTTAGGGAATAAAATAAGGTAGTGAGAGAGGATGAGATGTAGGGTTTTTTTTTTTTTTTTTGGTAGACAAGTGTCACACATGAAGGGTCATGATAAGTGTCTTTTTTTTTTTAATAAATAAAATCCGAAAATGAATAAAATAATAAATAAATAAATTATTTAATTATCTTCTAATAAATCATTATTAGTTTAATAAATCACTAGATTATTCACTAAACATACTTAAAAATTTGGGATTATTACAATTATAAACGAGAAGGCAACATAGAGTTTTGTTATGAGTAATGAAAGAGGACAATTAATCACTATGGAGCAATAAGCTATGTCATTTATTCTAGTTGTTGAGACAATTGCTATGAGCAGTGACGTTTGAGAAGCGTGCGATCAGAAGAGGTTTCAAGCACATCCATATTGAAGCAACAACTTATTTGTCATCCAATCAATTTAAGTACAAATTAAGATACCATAAAAGATCCACAATAATAATTTTGTATATTTAATATGAGAAAATATCAGCTAAATACAATCCCATTGTAGTCAAATCGCACATTTAGAGAAAGAAATAAAGCAACCGATTGCACTAATAATTTAGAATATTTGATTCAAGAAAGCACCCCAACATCTTGTTTCTCAAAACTTAAATTAAATTTTCCTCAAAAATATCTCAGCAGTCATACACACAAGCCCCTTGAGCAAGAATCTTATTATCTTTACATTTCGAAAAAAAGAAAAATCAATTGACCAAAAGGGAAGGGAAAAAAAAGTCTTTTAAGTAAAACAGCGTTGAGCGCTGAAAGTTGCTAACAAGTTTCGATCAAGGAATTGCCAGGCAAAAGCCCCAAATTTGCAAATCGCACTACCTACGAATTTCGCCAGCATTTACTATATAGTCTCTCTCTCATTTTCTGTTATTCCTCGATCAATCACCAATTCACCAACCCTAATCGCCGGTATTTTCTCTTAACCTTAGAGCAATTTGTTTCTTTGTTAAATGTTTAATAATTCTTGTCAATAATCGTAGAATTCAATTTGTTTTGAGAATAATGCACGCTCAATTATTTGTTTAACTTCCTCTTCTGGCTGTCACTGTAGTATCTTTACCTTCCAATCTGGTCTTTGAATGTATGAATTTCTGTTTTAGAATTGTGAAATTTTGAGTATTAGTAAATCAATTGAAACTCCCATCTGGTTAATTTCAACCCATTTTCTCACTATTAATTTATAAAATTTTATCTTTTTCATCCCAATTGAATGCCCTTGATATTATCTTAGGATAGTGCTTTTAATAGTCATATCCAGGATTAGCCATAAAATGTTCCAGCTGGGATCGACCTGTTTTTTTTTTCCTTTTAAACAAGTCAACTTGTCCACGTTCAACTGTTAGAATGCCAAATTTAGTGTTATCTAGTGCAGATATTAATATGCAACCAGAAGTGGAGATGAATTATTAGTGGTGGGCTACCATTAGTTTGTTTCATACGAAGGAACTTGTCAATTAAGCTTTCTTTTGTTGAGTCTTTACTATTCTTGCTTTGTTTTGGTGGTCATTTTCTGGGTTTTGCATCTTTGCTTCTCCATCTTATCTAGAGGTAAGTAGAGGGTTTCAAGGTTCTTGCTGTTCTAGTGAATATCGACTTATATATCAATCATGCCATAGATGTTATTTTTGATTCCTGGTTACCTTTTTATGGGCTTGTTCTGTTTTGATTGATTGTTAATGCAACTTCTTAGAGACGCAAAGGTGTGATGTTTTCTTTGTTGTTTGTTTGTTTGTGTGTGTGTGTGTGTGTGTGTGTATGCGCTCGACGTGTGTTAATATTGGCTAATCAAGTTGTCTATAACTACAACAAATGATGCAACTTGAATGGGAAGCTACCACTAATTTTGTTCCATATCAACAAACTTGGCAATTATGCTTCATGTTTTAAGGCTTCACATCCTTGCTTTGCTCTTGTGTTCATTTTTCTGGGTTTGCATCTTCTCTTCTCTTTGCTAAGTCGAGTCTTCAAGGTTGAGGTTGTTCCCTTGTTGAATGTCAAATCATATACTACCTATATTTGATTAAATCTGTATTAAAATTTCTTCATGTTTCTTGGTTACTCCTGTTTTATATATTTTTCTCATTTCTTCTACTGAGTTCCACTTCAACTTCTCAAAGATGAAGTGTGGTGTCTCTCTTTTTTGATGATTGAAGCTGGCTTCTGTGTCTAATGTGTCAGAGAAGGAGCCTTGCATGTTGCATCTTCTTTTTGTTAACAAAAGTGGATTTTCTTTTCCAATTCTAGCTTTGCATACAGTAGTAAGTAGACTTGATGTTTATTTTGTATGGCTGCTGATTTTGTAGCGTTTGCTTTTCATTTGATTATTTGTTAAATCTTTGCTATGTCATGTGCATGTTTATGTTGATTGTAATTTATACCCCTGAGTTTTCAAAGGGTATGTGATCAAATTAATTTCAGGTCTTCTTTGTATTGCAATACGATAAAAGTAGTATACTTGTTAGGAGAATCTGTTTGTGTAAATAGCTAAATAGGCTTTTCTTGCAAGTTAGTTCTAGGAAGCATGTAATTCTTACTCTATAATATGAACCTCCAGTACTTTAATTATGTCCTGTTGTGAATGACAGATAGAAAATGGGCAATTTGTTTCCGTGGATTATTTGTTGAACCTTTGCTACATCATGTGCATGCCTATATTGATTTTAATATTTTATATGCCTGAAATTTCAAAGGGTTTGTGATCAAGTTAATTTCAGGTCTTCTTTCTGTTTTAAATGGCTACATAGGCTTCTCGTGCAAGTTAGTGATAGGAAGCATGTACTCTCTATTATATAAACCACTAGTACTATAAGTCTATAACTATGATCTGTTATGCATGACAGACAGAAAATGGGTAATTTGTTTTGCTGCATACAAGTTGACCAATCAACAGTTGCTATTAAGGAGAGATTTGGCAAATTCGAAGATGTACTTGAGCCAGGATGCCACTGCTTGCCCTGGTTCCTTGGGAGTCAGCTGGCTGGGTATCTTACTCTGAGGTTGCAACAATTGGATGTGAGATGTGAGACAAAAACCAAGGTTAGTCTTCTCTGATAACGCTCAAATGGAGTAAAATAGCATCTATGAAACATTCTCATATAGTATTTCATTTCTCTATGTGCAATATTTCTACCTTATATCAAGCTGATCGAAGAATGAAGATAGATCTTTTTGGTTGAGTGGATCTTAGTAGTGGACTTTGTGTTTGTTTGTTGTGGGTGTCAAATTCAAACTTGCAGATATTTATCTTGGTTTGCACATGGAGCTTTATGGAAGTCCTTCTTGAGTGATAAAGCATTTAGTTTTTCCTCATGTCTGTTTATCTCTTTCTCCTCTTTAATTCAAGCATTGAATTTGATGGGATAGGTTTTTCGTTGCTCAAGTCAATTGTCAAATGTTATTATCTTGCAGCATCATTGGCTTTTGAGATGATGTGTACATGTGGCCCATTTTGCAGGACAACGTATTTGTCACTGTCGTTGCATCAATTCAATATCGTGCCCTAGCTGATAAGGCAGGCGATGCTTTCTACAAACTCAGCAATACACGATCTCAGATCCAGGCCTATGTTTTTGATGGTACAAAGGACTATTAACCTGTTTTAAAGAGTGAAATATATATATTGATTGTTCAAATTGAAATAGTACTTTCCTATCATTATTGTGTTTTGTGGTTTCATGCCAACTAATATTGGCCATCCATTTTTTGTCTTCTAGTGATTAGAGCCAGTGTTCCTAAACTCAATCTGGATGATGTTTTTGAGCAAAAGAATCAAGTTGCAAAAGCCGTGGAAGAAGAACTGGAGAAGGTTTCTGTTTCCTCAAGTAATTCATATCGCTATTTACCCTGTTCTCTTTTGGGTCAATATTTAATCGTAATGTTTCCTCCTTTAACAGGCGATGTCTGCATATGGTTATGAGATCGTCCAAACACTGATTGTTGATATAGAACCAGATGAGCATGTAAAGCGGGCAATGAATGAGATTAATGCTGGTAAAACTATCCCCGTTTGAAAGTAGATCTTAAATTCCTATGCTTTCATCTACTGAAATTCAGATGCTTCAATGAGACTCTTCTCTTAATTCAAATGTCAACCGTAGATAGGACTTATGGTAACTCACAACTATTACAATTTTTATTAGTGATGTCTCCCTTTAACGGCTAGCATTAAAATTTTCTGTCTTCAATAGCTTAGGGAGCCAGACATTGTAGCAGCAGCGTTGCTCTTTTGGATAGTGTCAATGGTGGTCACTAGGGAGTGGTAGTGCATTTACATGGGTCATATAAAACTGGTTTTGAAACGTTAAAGCTAGAATATGCTTCCCGGTGACTTTTCAGGTCATTGGAGAAGCAAACTAGTCAAATGACTGGGACGTTTGCCTAATTAATTTCACTTGAACTGATATTCATATAGGTCAATATTCTGTTCTTGTGTATTGGGTCATGTTTATCTATGTTGTCCTGTTTAACTTGTGTTATTATGAGGGTAAAAGAAAGGAAGAAGATGGTCTTCTCACTCTTATTCTAACCAGCACCATAAAATTTTCAGCTGCAAGAATGAGAGTGGCAGCTAATGAGAAGGCAGAGGCAGAGAAGATCTTACAGATAAAGCGAGCTGAGGGTGAGGCTGAAGCGAAGTACCTTTCCGGGCTGGGTATTGCTCGCCAGCGTCAGGCAATTGTGGACGGTCTAAGAGACAGCGTGCTAGGCTTCTCTGAAAATGTGCGTGGGACTAGTGCAAAGGACGTTATGGATATGGTTCTAGTTACCCAATATTTTGACACCATGAAAGAGATTGGAGCTTCTTCTAAATCTTCTGCAGTGTTCATACCTCATGGTCCTGGTGCCGTTCGTGATGTGGCTACCCAGATTCGTGATGGACTTCTCCAGGCGTCCTCGAGCCAGTGATTTACCTATTACTGATAGGCTTCCCTCCTGTTCAAAATTCGACATATATTTTTCCTTTGGTATTGCTTTGAACTTCTCTCTTAATAGAAATATAGAATGCAGTCTATAATACGATAGGACTCGTTGTACATATCACCTGCTTTCTGAGCATGTAGCTACAGAAGCCTTTGAAATTTCTCCTCATTTTCTCCTTTTTACTGTGCACATCCTATACTTTGGTTGTATTGATATTGAATTCTTGAAGAGTGAAAATATAGTCAAGTGTTGCTTTGCCTCTCCGGGTAAATCCCATATTGCTAATCCTATTGGTGAATGTGGTCTGCTTGTTTTTGTTATCGATCAGTAGGGTCTTTTTCTTCTCCTTCTGAATAATCGATAGTTGCTTCGTGCAAACAATAGTTGCTTCATGTGTGTTCTTAAACAGGTTACACAGATCCTACTGTTTAGCAGATAGAGTCAATGCCAAGCTGGTATGCCCGATGAGCAAATAGTGATCTTTAAGCCTTGGGTTAGGCCTCATCTCCTCAAGGTATGAGCTTTTGACACTTTACTACCTTATTGAACTTATGGATATCTTTGTGCATGGTTTTCAAATGGTTGAGTGGTTCATATATGGTCTCTTATGCTGATTGATAGACTTGAGTTGAGGACCTTGAGGTGAATGTTGATTGGTGAAATTGAGTGATGAGTCTTTGGCTGTAGCCTATCTTTAGGGATCAGATTATGGAGGTCTTTTGGCTAAGACAAGGTTGTCATTTAGGAGTATTGTACAAATGAGAATATTCTCGTACTAAAGCTCCACATCAAAAAGATGTTAATGCTAACAAAACTTGTATTTGATGGTTATTGTGAATATTGTCATGAGAAGAAAAAAAACATTTGATTTACTTTGTCATTTGAAAAACTTTTGCTACTTTCATAGCACAATGGTCCGAGGAGACCCGAAACACGAGTCTATTGTCACAAGAACAGATTGCTACTTGATTAATCTGCTACTTTCACCTAAATGATCAACTCATCTACAAAACACACTTCTAGCTATACAAGACATATATTGGAGTTTTTCGAATTTATGAGATGAAAACTTATGAGCTGGGACAATTCAGTTAGTCCTGTTTGATAGTAGGATGATCTTCCTGCTTGTTACTTGTGGTTGTGGGTGCGTTGGCCTGATTTTTCTAAGCTTCTTCAATGAGCTTCAAGATCTCCTCTCTCTTAGTTGCCAAATCCAGAATCTTGGTATCAATTTTCTCCAGCTTGAGCTTAAGTTTCGACAGATCCTTCTTATCTTCAGGGTTCTTTTTCTTCTCCTTTCCACTCTTCTCCTTGTTATCCTCCTGATGTTGTTGGCCATCTTCACCCTTTTCCTTGTCTTTCTTCTTCTTCTTCTTGTCTTTGACTTTTTCTTCATCATTGTGTTTTGGCTTCTCTCCCTCTTTTCCCTCGACATTGTCGTGCTTTTGCTTCTCCTCCTCTGTTCCTCCCATAATCTAAGATAAAGCTTGTCGTAAATTCGGATTATCAGGATTTTATGTGTTGAAGTTCCTGTTAAGTTTGATTTTTAGAAGACTGGTTTATGTAGAAATGTTCTGTCTAATATTGGCTATCGAATATTGGTAGCCTCACAACAAATACCACATAATCAATGGCCTTTTGGAGAGTTATGTCCCGAGAAATGTGAATACCCACTTGTTTCTTGTGTATATCAACTGCTCCCAAAATTTTCTCCAAAACAATAAAATCTGCTCCCAAATTTGCCAACCTATCTGGGGCTGCTAGCACCACACTTTGTGTGTTCATGCCCCTTAACCGAAAGTGTCCGTAATTGGCTTATTGCTTATATCACAGTAATTCACAGAATAGCTCAAACATTTCAGGTCTGGTTCTATCATATGATCATTGACATAGACCTTTGTTTCTTTTGGTGCAGTGACATAGGCCTTTTTTAGTCTGATAGAAAGCATTTTAATGGAAACTTTTATATAAAAAATTAGGTATCTTATTATGCTGGAAATATTTTCGACCCAACAAACATATTGTAGATTGCTTCGAGGACATATTTGGGTTCACGAAATCTAGGATGTTTTTGTTGTAATTAGTGTGCATGTCTGTGCAATCCACGATATGTTTCAGCTTTTTTTTATTTTAATTTTTTTATTTTTAATGTTTTATGATAGGTTGTCTTACTTCTAATTTTGTTGTAATAATTTCTTTTTTCTTTTTTGGTGCTATTTTTGTGATTAACTGGTAAATAAAAATAAAGCAACACCAAGACGGGATTTGGAGAGATTCATCCCACTACAATAAATGGTCACTTGCGCCACTACAATAATTATGGCTATCATATGAAATTTCCGTGGCAAAAGCACTTAGCCACGGGAACTTTTCTCGTGGCATGTCGTGGCCTATAAGGCCGTGGCAATCTATTTAGCCACGATAAAAGCACTATTGTAGCTATAACGAGAAGTCTAGCCACAGTTTTATTAGTGACATGTTAACATCTTGCCACTAAAGGACTCGTGAAAACTTTTCAATTAGTTACTAGAATTTTTGTAGCGGGTTAATTTAATAGCTACAACTATACTAGTGGCTAATTAAACATAAAAAAAGAAATAAGGAAAACCTTTGAATTGTCGTTAGTGAGTCTTGAACTTGGGACCTCTTGGAGTTTATAAGTGACTCAAACCATCTATGCTAAACTTCTTATATGATTAATGTATGGAAATTATTATATTTAGAATGTTATTACATGGAAAAAATATCGACATCCACAACATTTCTCGTGGCAGACTAGTCAATTTTGTGGCAAAATTTGTAGATGACCACGAAAAAAAAATATGGTGGCAATTTGGCCACACAAGTATATTTCTGTGGCAATTTAGCCACGAAGTTATTCCACTCGTAGCGATTTTTCCAAAATGGCCACAATTTTGTTTTGCCCGTGGAAAAATAAGCATAAAAATATTTTGCCCGTGGCAATTTTCTTGGAAATGGCCATGAAATAATTTTCCGTGGCAATTTCAAAAAATCCGAAAAAGTTGGCCATAGTGTCCGTAGCCTGACTTGTAATAATTTTCTTTTTCTTTTTTGGTGCTAATTTTGTGATTAACTTGTAAATAAAACTAAAACGACACCAAGGCGGGATTCAGAAAGGTTCATCCGCAGCCTGACTCTTAATTTATTTAGGAAAAATATTAAAATATTTGAGGAAAAAATATTAAAATAGTAGACAATAGATCGTAATCAAAAATTTATTGAAACAAATTTTGGGTGGCCCATGCCCCATATCGAAACGCCCAGCGCGCGCTATGTCCAAGGGCCCAACGAGCGCTACGTCCCATTTCCCAGTGCCCATGTCCCGTGTCCCGTGTCCCAAGTCCCATGTTATTTCATGGGTGATATCGAAGTCCGGGGACCCTGATGACTGTCCCGATGAACCGGATGTCCTTTAGGGTGACACAGACCTCCTCGCAGATGTTTGGGCAAAAATGAAAATCAGGTCCCGGGAAGCGGAAAGTCAAGGCTATATAATCCACATTTTTGGGGCTTCCGGGAGACCCCGTAACGAAGGTGAATATTTTCGCACCACATCGCACGGGACACCCTTGTGGAACATAAGAGGCCCCGGGGTCCGTTATCGAGTCCCAGATAGGCTTGCAAGGGCGTTTTTACGTGACACCAATGTAAGGGCCAGTTGAATGAAGGCATGGATGATATCAAAGTTCGGGGATCCGGATGACCCTTCCGGGTAGAGGTGATCATTTGCGGGCTCGGGTCGGACACGGGTCGGGCTTTTAATGAAAAAATTGTCCAACGGGCCTAAAACTTGTTGTCCTTGTCCGCCCATCAGGGCTCAAAATTATTGCCACGGCCCGCCCTATTAACGGGCCGGGCTTGCCCATGGGCTAACTGGACTTTTAAAAAATTAATTTTCAAATAAATTTTAAGAGTTTTTCTTCGTTTGGAATAAGTAATTTTACTACAAATATGTAACTTAACTCCAAAATCAATCGTAATACTCAATATAATTATGATTTTGATATTTTCTCATCCAAAATAATTCTTAATAACATATTAACAAACTATAAAAACTCAACAATTTTTCAAGTGGAAAATATCAAACAGGCCGGGCGGGCCCGCCCACGGACATTTTGTGTTGTCCTTGTCCGCCCATTTATTTAAACGGCCCGGGCTAAACCCGCCCATTAAATAATTTTTCCCAAAAATCTTGTCCATACCTGCCCGAATTGCGGCCCGGGAGGGCCGAGCTTTTCGGGTCATTCCGTCCATGATCAGCTCTACTCCCGGGGCATAGAGGATCCTCTAGTGACAGGATAGACCCCCAGAAAAGTTTGGGCGAAAATGACACTCGGCCTCCGGAAGCCGAAAACGAAGGCTATAATCAACATTTTTTGGGCTTCCGGAAGGCCCCGGAACGAAAGTGGATATTTTCGCACCACATCGCACAGAACACCCCTAGGGGACATGGGAGGCCCTCAGGGTTGCTTATCCGGTCCTGATAGAAAGGCGTTTTACAGGACACTGGTGTAAGAAATGAAACACCAAAGACATGGGTGATATCAAAGTTCGGGGATCCCAATTACCCTCCTGAGACACGAGGGATATCTAGGATCATGATAGACCCCTCAGAAAAGTTTGGCAAATATGACACCCAGTCCCCAGGAAACCGATCGAAAACGAAGGCTATAATCCACGTTTTTTAGGCTTCCGAGAGGCTCCAGAACGAAGGTGGATATTTTAGCACCACATCACACCGGACACCCTTGTGGAACATAAGAGGCCTCCGGGGACCGTTATCGGGTCCTTGATAGGCTTGTAAGGGCGTTTTTACGGGACACCAAGGTAAGGGCCGGAACACCAAAGATATGGTGATACCGAAATTCGAGGATCTGGATGACTCTCCCCGGGCACCTAGGGTCCTCTAGGGGCAGGATAGGCCCCCCGGAGAAGTTTGGGCAAAAATGACACCCGACCCTTGGAAGCCGAAAACGAAGGCTATAATCCACATTTTTTGGGCTTTCGCGAGGCACCAGAACGAAAGTGGAAATTTTCGCACCACATCACACGGAACACCCTTAGGGGACATGAGAGGCTCTCGAAGTCGCTTATCCGGACCTGATAGGCTTGGAAAGGGCGTTTTACGGGACACTGATGTAAGAGGTGGAACACCAAAGGCATGAGTTATCAAAGTTCAGGGATCCGGATTATCCTCCCGGGACACCAAGGGTCCTCTAGGGTCATGATAGACATCTCGGAAAAGTTTGTGCAAAAATGACACCCGGTCCCCAGGAAAACCGAAAACAAAGGCTATAATTCACGTTTTTTGGGCTTCTGGGAGGCCCCGGAACAAAGGTGGATATTTTCGCACCACACTGCACGGAACACCCCTAGGATACATGGGAGGCCCTTGGGGTCGCTTATCCGGTCCCTGATAGGCTTGGAAGAGCGTTTTACGGGACACTAATGTAAGAGTCGGAACACCAAAGGCATGGGTGATATCGAAGTTCGAGGATCCGGTTGACGCTCTCGGGGCACCAAGGGTCGTCTAGGGTCATGGTAGACCCCCCAAAGAAATTTGGGCAAAAATGACACTCGAGCCCCAGGAAGCCGAAAACGAAGGTTATAATCCACGTGTTTTGAGCTTTCCGGAGGCCCCAGAACAAAGGTGAATATTTCCGCACCACATCGCACAGGACACTCCTAGGATACATGGGAGGCCCTCGGGGTAGGTTATCGTGTCCTTGGTAGGCTTGAAGGGCCTCTTATTGGACATTGGAGGCTAATTCACAGTTTTTGGGTACCAAACATGGCTCCCCACCACTCCATGCCGCCAAACCTACCCCCAAGATCTCGCTACTTTTATAGTGAGGTCTCATAATTTTTTCCAATTTTTTTTGATAGTTTTTCTATTTTTATGGGTATTTTTTAATTAAAAATTAAATCAAATAGCTACAATCGGTGAAAAATGATAAAAATATAAATATTTTTCGTAACTTAATAATCGACAAGTCTTGTGTGAGACCAGTTCATAGAAAAATAGTCATTTTTTTAGCAATGTAGGTCACTTATGGTGAGCATTGACCCTTATTTAATTGAAAAGTGACCCATGTCTCATCAAAAGTTCCGAAACGACCGTCTTATAGAAGTTTTTGTGCTTAATAATATACTTAAAAAGTTTGAGGTGAAACTTTTGTAAAATAATCATTGTATTTTAATCTAATTATATATTTTTTTTCCAGCATGTCTTGTGTGGACTTAGTCCACCATGGACCAAGTAATTTTGAAAGGTAGCTACAAGTGAAGTAGGGGGTGGCTCCTGGTAAAGTATGGGGTGACTCCAGAAAAAGTAGGGGGTGGCTCCAAGTGAAGTAGAGTGGCCAAGTATAAATTTGAGGGGTGGCTCTAGGTGAAGTAGGGTGGCTTCACTATTAGGGGGGGTGGCTCCCGGTAAAATAAGGGGTGACTCCAAATGTTGGTCCACCATGTTTTACTTTCTCAGTTTCACATTTGGGCTTTTGCCTTCCATCATTTTATGTCACCCAAAAAAAAAGGTCAAGGCCAAGTTTTTTTTTTTTTTTTTTAAATAATTTTTATTATCTCAAGGCCAAGCTATTAATTCTTGGTTATCATTTCCGGCACGAGATTTTTTTTTTGGGTTGTTTGGCCTAAATTTACTATTAGTACGTTTCCTTTCTTTCTTAAAAAAAGAAAATGAACTCTTGTTGTTTGATGTACCTACGTGGTGAAGAAAGATCTATATTTAGCTCATAAAATAGCTAGAAATGGAGTAATTATTTAAAAAAAATTGTTAGTGATATGTTCCATGCAATGGTTGGTGTGCTTCAATTTTCTTTTTTGGACCTTTTCTTTTATTTTAGTGCAATCTGTAACCCCTTTTTAGAAATCGGGTTCCTCTCACGGCTAAAAACAGAAGAAATTTTTTTATTTCTACTAGGAACTTGGGAGTAATAAGCTCAAATTCAATCAGGCAACCACACGTTTCTCTGCAGAAAAGAAAATACTGCAATTATTACTATAGTATAATCTACGAGTGTTATGTAATAAAATTCAAAGTGGTGTTTATGTCAAAAGGCACAATAGTTCATGGTTCCCTACTCCCTTGCCATGCAGTACTTTTGAGTGCCTTTTTGGTGTTTCTTAGACTTGTCTCTCACTTCCCAAAACTCGTGCACTTTATTTTGGAGAGTTCTTCATTTGGCGTTGCACTTTATGCATGTTCTTAACAACGTTAATAATCTTTAAGGAGGTAGGTTGAGTGAAGCAGAAGCTCAGAATATATGTGGTATGGTGCTTTTTTCTTTGTTTAACAATGAAACTCAGCTCAGAACAGAGTTTTATGAAACTTCGAATGTCAATCTGGTTATTTCATATTACCTTTTCAGTAAACTCTGAATATCAAATTGGTCTTAAAAATGAACACCCTCTGGCCCTTTTTAAACGCAAGTGACAAGTTAGTCCTTTAAAACTTAATTTTGTGCAGATTCCTCCTCTAAACCGAATTCTGGGGAGAATCTTGCCATTAATTAAGTTTCTTAATCTTTTTTCGCATTTTTTTCCTATTAATCTATTTTCTCCCTTTTTTTTTTATTTCTTTTCTCCTCCTTTTCCTTTTCCTCGTGAATTCTTTTTCCTTCTCCTCCACTCACTTTCTCTCTCTTCCTCCTTCTCTCTGCTCGCCTATTTTTGTTCATAATCAAGGTGGCTCATAGCATTTTGTTCTCCTGCCTGCACTCTTGCTCAAGAAGGCCAACATAAAGAAAAGGTTTTCTTGGAGCCAATCGAAAGATGGGCTAGTATTTTATGGCTCATATTCATGTTTCTTTACATTCCTTTTGCTTTACATTGGTTGTAGATGGGCTAGATTTTACTGTCTCTATACCTTGTTTCCATGGAGCAATTAGGTGCGGCCATTAGACCTGCACTATCACCATTTTCTTTCCAACTTAAACACCAACCACATTATCTTCTGGCGGTTGGAATTATTTCCAACATGTATGTGTAGTATGCTAATAGGCATGATGCTTCATGTGTGACACATAAATGAAAGGTCACAATGGTTTACAAGCCTCTTGGATATGGTTAAGATATGGTTACAATGGATTAATATTCTGGTACCATGTAACACACTAATCTCTCAACCTTGCCTTTTCCTTGGTCTCTTAGTGTCCTAATATCGTTAGTGCAATATGCTGTTAGGAACGGTACTCCGTTGTATCTGAAAGACTGTTTTGGTTCTCCCATTGCACATAGGGACAAATCAAGTCTTTAGGAAAGCGCCCTAAACGTGTCTCGGAGTTGTTTATGCCATTAACCCATGTCCTCAAAAATATTATCCAACAATCTAAAGACTTGAAATTTTACATTTATGGGGCTTATGGCGATAGGAGATGTTGAAAGTTTGTTATGTAAAAATATTGGACGGAGAGTCATGGCTCAACGCAGACACGCACGTTGATGGATCAATCTTATGTTACCTTCCCATTATGGTGATGGAAATGCATGTCATATGAGATAAGTAAAACCTTTCCTGTACTTATATATGTGGAATTGTATGGTGCGTGTACATGGTGGTTTCTTACAGTCAATATGTTATTTTATTGACGCTTATGAGTCCGCGTTCCATGTGACGGTAAATTGTTACATGAATTATGATCAGTGAAACTGATCATGTTATTTGATTAATGAAATTTGTGCGTGGTGGTTATTCTTTGTCAATTTGGGTGTGTTTGAATAGAATGTCCGATCACCAAGTCTATTTTGTGTGATCTGTAGCAGTAGTGTTTGTGTTTGTTTGAACCGACACATGTACCGCCATATTGTTAATGATTACTACTTAATTAATAGTTACTTGCGGTTATTTATGAAGAGGCGTATGACCTTTTGCCAAATATCTCGTAAGACATGAAATGATCATGGTAATAATATTTATTTGTTACCACTTATCAGCATAGTAGTACATTACTTGTAGATATTGAACTTTTTCGTGAGTTTTGTAATGTGTGGCAACACATGAAGTAATGTACGTCTTTGAGCCTATTTTGTCTTGATGTGACAAGGTTAACATTGAGTGGGTACTAACACTGTTATGTAAAGTTTATAAGCATGCTATTAAATTCTTGAAGCTTATCACAATATCCAATTGTTGCCCATATGACTATTGCTATGTTATGCATATGTAGAAATTATATGCATGTTGGGCATGTCAAAATTTTTTGGTGTCTTAGTGTACTCAATGTATATTATTTAATATTTTCTATTGAGTTATAATAGTCAAAAATGGTGTATTCTTTAATTGGATATTTATTTGAGTTTATGTGATTGAATTTGAAATTTCATTGTATTAAATTTTGAAATTTGCTATATATGTTTCATGTTAAGTTGGTTATTGATTACTTGTTAGAACATATATGTGTGTTATTTATTTAACATGTTATTATTGGGATAATTACGGAGTTATGTGGCCAAAAATAATTTGTGATATCTATAAGGGATATTGTTACAAAATATTTATATCTTGACTTTCATGCGATTTGGACTTCTAAGTTCTTGTGACAGAACACAAATGGTCAGATGTTAAGTTCATGAGATTGAACTTGGGAGTATTGAAACTTGTAGTTGAAAGTTAATTAAAGGATAATTATTGGTTCATGTTTGTTTGGGCCTTGATGTCAAACAATTTTGTTACTATGAATTATTTTACACAAGTAAATGTCATTATGTGAAATATTATGTCCTATCACTATATCTATGTTTATGTTGGGGGAAAACACCTATATCTAGTGGTAGAACTGTATGTCATACCACGGTATAGATTGGGGGTGTGCACCACGATGGATGTCTATAGTGATTACAATAATTCATATGAAATTGACATGTGTAATAGCAATAATGGATTTTTTGTGATTTAGACTGATTCGTCTAAAGATCATATGTGAGTCTCTTGAAACACATGATACATGGCTTATGTATGGTATGTGTGAAGGGATATATATGGTGGCATGGTCACAAATGACATGGTTTAGAAACCGGTTGGATGTCATTAAAAGAGGTTTATAATATCTGTATTAAATTTTAATTAACTTTGTAAGTCCATGTGTGGTTGGACTAGTAATATCAATATCATATTGATGTATTCACTTGATAGTGGATAAATTCACTTATTTAGTGAAGGGTAGATGTGGATTGTTTTGTCAAACTACTAGATAAATCCATGGCCATGGTGGGGGTTTAGTAATTATAACAATTCATATGTGGAATATGTCTATCAATAGGTATTATTGATATACATGTATATCCATATTTTGCCATAATAGGATTACACAATTATGGTGGGAGACATGTTTTATTTTAGATTGGTTCATGAATCTAAAATTGATTGGGCACAATGATACATGATATGGTATATGATGCCATGAGGGATGTGTAAGCCCTACTAAGTCTCTTTGATGCAACCTCTACTTAACGCTCGAGAGAACCTACGAGTCTTAAGTTCAAAGAGTTCAAGTACATCATAAGTGATTTGCAAGCACTAAATTAATTAATAATATACATCTCAAAGGAGTGCTTGATTAATTACCATGCATATGAAAAGGTTGAGCAATATCTCTTAATGAATCTCATGAGCAGGTGTATCCTATGCAATAGGAATCTGTTCTGGTACTAATTGGGCTACTGATAAGATCCACCTACGTGAATGTTGGAGTGGTGCCGCTCCTAAGGGACCTAAGGGGCTTGGGTTTTTACGCATTCATGGATAGATACGGACACAAGGCCAGACATGTGTCGGTTTGCTAAGTAGATTAAGAAGGGAAGTATGAAAGTCTCGTACGTGGCTTAGACTGAGTTAGTCAAAGAGGATCGCCGATTCAAAGCATAGCCTATCATTGTTATCCTGACTAATTGTAGACTAAGTACACTAGGTAAAGGTTCAACTCGCAAGAGACCTTTATTATGTGTGAGATTTCCAAGGTTGTATTTACATACCTTGTTGGAAATGGTGGGGGATTGTTGGAATTATTTCCAACATGTATGTGTAGTATGCTAATAGGCATGATGCTTCATGTGTGACACATAAATGAAAGGTCACAATGGTTCACAAGAGGCATGTATTCTTCTATAAATAGAGGAAGCCACAAGCCTCTTGGATATGGTTAAGATATGGTTACAATGGATTAATGTTCTGGTACCATGTAACACACTAATCTCTCAACCTTGCCTTCTCCTTGGTCTCTTAGTGTCCTAATATCGTTAGTGCAAGATGCTGTTAGGAACGGTACTCCGTTGTATCTCAAAGACTGTTTTGGTTCTCCCGTTGCACATAGAGACAAATCAAATCTTTAGGAAAGCGCCCTAAGCATACCTCGAAGTTGTTTATGCCATTAATCCATGTCCCCAAAAATATTATCCAACACTGGCAGTGCAACACTGGCAAAGTAATCACCAATTGATTTTTTCTGCTTATGTTTATCCTTTGAATAAACTATCATCTCTTTTTTCACTCCGTCCCCTGAATCCCCTCTATCCCCTCCCTCTTTTCCATTATACCCACCTTTTTTCATCAATCTTTCATGCTGTTCACAAGTTTTAACTTCAGAAATTTCCAATTGCTCCTTAATCCAGAAGGTTCGCTAAATTCTGATGCATGCATAATCTCCTCGGTACAAGCACCTAGCTATGGCCTATGACTATGAGCTACCTTAATTAAGAACAAAAACAGGGAGCGGGGAGGAGGAAGAGAGTGAAAGTGAGTGAAGGAGAGAGAAAGGGAACTAATAAGGAAAAGGAAAAAGGATAGAAAAGAAACAAAATAAAAAGGGAGAAAATAGATTAATAGAAAAAAAAATACGAAAAAAAAATAAGAACCTTAATTAATTGCAAGATTCTTCCTAAATCCGGTTCAGAGAGGAATCTGCACAAAATTAAGTTTTAAAGGACTAACTTGTCACTTGTGTTTTTAAAAGGACCAGATTGTCCAACGGTGTTCTTTTTTAGGACCAATTTGGTTATTCGGGGCTTTCATTTCACAACTCGCCAATGTTCAACGTAGTGAATCTGTAGATTACGTGTGTGTTCTTTTTCACTAAACTAAATTGAACCAATTACTGAGTACGTGGGAAAGAACACACCTCATTCTCTGACAAGTCACAGCATGAGTTTTATGTTTCAGCTCACAGAAATGGAACAAACTAAGTACAGTAAAAAAAAACATTGAATTACGCAGGTTGTACCAATCCTTAGCAGTAGCAGTAAAATTGCAAGTCAGAAAATAATTCAGTGTTAAATAGTTTTATGGAGACAATATTACACCAATCTTCCTGACATCCAATATCTTCCCTTTAATCTCGCAAATCAACCATCCATTTATCCCCACTTCCTAGACTGTACTAGTATGACTATGAGTTATCTTTTTTCCCCACCTTTTCTCCTTATTTCAATCCTATTGTCAGGCAATCAATTCCAATCTGAAGGAAACAAACGCCTTCCCCCTTTCTCCTTCCAAGACCCTCTTTTCTCTCTCCTCCCAATGTACTTATATCCCCACAAAAGTCCCTCCACTAACAAATTTGTGGCCTATGAAGTATGAACCTACTAATTAGTAAAGAAGTTCTTTAACCCTACAGAAAAAGGAGATGAAAAAATAATTAGAAAAGAGGCTTTTAGATTAATCTGTCAGACAAGCTAGGAAGTCTTCTAAAGAAGTTGACACTAGTTGGAGGCATGGGGTCTCTAAACATGGGATGCCTCAAAAAATAGAACCCAAGTGCTACAGCAACCATCTTTGGGGGTACTGCATAGAGTATTATTGTAACCATTAAGCATATCCCTATGAACAGTTTTGTGGCTCTAGGATCCCTCCAGCTAACCAATGCCTGGGCCCTTTCCCCTTGGGTTGCTAAATCACCCAATACCGTTTGCACACGTGCTGCCAATATCCGCAACCGGTCATATCTAACCCGGATGATCTCGGGCGGTTTTGAGCTCGGGATCGTGTCGAATTCCTCGTCGAGGTCATCCGGATCCACTGTCTCAGCTTGAGATAATCGAGTATCCATTCCCGCGGGTATCTTGGGTTTGAATCGATAGAACCATACACCGATTAGGAACACGTATAAGAATCCGGTTGGGACAATCAAATCTGGGTACCAAACAAGGACCAAGTAAAGAATATGTAACAAAATTGTGGTTAATGGGTTCCTCCACCTTCTAATTTCATCTACCCATTTAGCTAGCCCAATCATCCAAGCAAGCACTCCTACAATCCGAAACCAATTAGCCTTACTCTTTCTCATGCTCCAAGCATGTGAATCAGCATCCAACATGTACCGAACCACTTCCTGCCCAAGTGGCGGTTCAGACCGGGCTAGCCACCCGGCAACCATCTTGGTTGCGGCTAGACGTAAAGCCTCTTGTTGGGCCACTCCTAGTGGGCGAAGATAATGCATTCGTGGAAGCATTGGCTGCCCGTATATAGCACACGTGTCGGGTAGCAAGGATGGACACACAAACCGAACTGCCAATTCAATCTCACCCATCTTTTTGAGGCCGGTTCGGAACAAAACCAAAAGAGGGTAAGAATTAGTGTACACCTTGTTACTCTCCAATGTGGAGACCCGAATTCGAACCTTCCCAATGCGACAATCGGGCTTCTCCTCACCCGGATCCGCGAACATTCGCCAATTGTCAAACACCCCAATAGTTAAGACGGTACACGGGTCGTAAACCTGCCACGTGTACTGCTCATTCCAACGTGGATCAAAATTGTCCGTAATCGTCCTCGTTCGGACCCACTTCTTCCCATACTTTGCCACACAATACGCATCTGTGGACCCCTTCCCTCCGCTCTTGTGCTTCATTGGGAGGAGCCCGCGGGCCCCAAGGATTCCGAGTTCCAAGATCCCCACCGGCGGCCTCCAGAGCTGCTTAGCTGTTGGCCGAAAGTCACTACACACGTGAGCTGCCTCATCCAACACGTGATACCCTCCTTCCAAGCACAACCTCAAGTGTATCCTCCCGCCATACGACCCGCCACCGCTGCCACCACCACTATCCCCTTGCCCACCCTCCAACGTGATCCACTTAGACGCCACGTGGTGCTCATCTACCCGTTGCTCAATCGCGGCCACGGGGACAACCACGTGGCCAAGAAGCATAGGCTCCTTCCCAGTCCTATCCTCCACTAACAAAATCAGCTGCTCCTCCAGCGGCTCACCAGCAATCAACACAAGGTCTTCATTCCAATGCACCGCGGCACTGTGACTTTTCATAGACCCGCGCCTCGTCCTCACCGACTGAAACCCTAACTGCGCCTTCACCCTCAAATCTGGCGCCGTCAATGGCGGCAAATTCGCCGGAATCTGAAGATCCTGAGCAGCAATAACCGTAGCCCTCAAGTACCACAACTTAGGACTCTGGTACACCTTTGAGCGAGTGAACGCCACGCTCGGCGGCGCGTCTGAGCACCACGCCTCCGGAAACGCATCATCAGCCTGGGTCCCGATCCAAACCGCCAGCTGTATATCACCTGTCACCTTGTTCGGGTCATCACCGGGCCCACCTTCTAGACGGTACCACTGTGGGGCCAGCGGGCTGTCGGGCGGGTCACGGACAGGCACATCGGAGAGATCGAAACAAACACCGCCTAGAAAATTCTCTGTCGGAGAATCCCAGATAGAGATCTCGAGAGTCGAGCTATTGTCGGGCTTGTTGTGGGCCATGGCGAATACCTGTTGCCACTCTGGATTCTCCTGCGGTTCTCCGGGCCGATAAACGGCGGGCCTTGACCGGACAAAATGGTTCGATGATCGGAGCTTCACAAACGGGCTTTCATTTTGGGCCAGCCCACGGGCCTTGACAATCCGAACGAATAAATATTGCATGGGCTCGACAAGATCAAAGGCTGAGATTTTCTTCTCGGGTGTCTCACTTGCGAATTTGCTTGATATAGTCTTCGGAGCGTATTCTGAATGTGATGATTCCCTCAACATCCGCATTCTCTCTTCGGTGACCATCCGTCTGACCAGCTCCGGAGGTGGCGCGTGCATCTCTGCACGGGCCGCCTCAAGTGGAGGTGGGTAGTGTTGGTGATGTTGAGGTGGGTGCTGATGATCCGATGGTGGGCCTTGGCCATGGTCGTGGTGCTGTTGAGGGTGTTGTTGATCCGGTGGTGGGCCCGATCCCGGGCCATTATCATGGTGGTGGATGACGGTCTCGGTCGTAGCCATGTGCTCTAAATGAGGAGGAGGCTGCTGTGGGGCCTCCTCGATAACCACCACCGGAGGCGGAGAATAGTGTCCGGGCCCTCCACTGGGGGCATTTTCATTATGTCCCATGCCGTCAGTGATCGGCATGGGACATTGGCCATCCACTGGCCTCCCCTCGTCATTCCTCTGCTCGGGAGGGACAGGTTGTCCCTGTCCCTGTCCCATACTATCCTGAGACACCATCGGTTGCTGTTGTTGATCAGCCATCGTATTAATCTCATCATAATAATAAATCCTCAACCCAATCTCCCCTCTAATCCAACTGAACACACTCTTCTTCTCCAAGGGAAAATACACCAACCCCTCTTCACCTCTCCTGGAGAACTGTGACCCATACAGCTTGACTCTCCCTAAGAAATGATTCTTCCGGGCAGCACCGGCAGGCGACATGGACATACGCTTGTCGTGGTACACTTCGACATTGAGTTCTTCGTAGTCCATCGTATTTGGGTCCGATACGATGAACTCCAAGGGCTCATTCCATGTAGGGTTGAGTTCGCGTTGTTGAGTGGAGGTTCGCCTTCGTTGCCCATCAAAGTCGACGATTACATAGGGACTTGAGCTGCCTTGCCCGTCCTTGGGCAGTAGGTCTCGGGCATCTATTACTTCAACGGTCAGCTTTCGGAGCACCCTTTGCTCCGCCTCTCCTGGCGGCTGCTGCTGTTGTTGAGGTTGCTCCGAGTTCATGTCTTTATTGAGTCATTTTTAGCGAGTTTTTGGTGGTAAGGGAGCTGAGGAATTGAGTTGAATGAGAAAAAGAAAATTAGAGGATGTAGGGACAGAATGAGCGTTGATAGCGGGGAAAAGAGTTGATGGGGTTGATAATGTAATGTTGGGATGTTTTTTCTTGGAATTGATGCTGGAGGTATTGGGGTGGTGATAGTAGTGTTTGTGTTTTCTAACTGTTTCTTCAGTGTGTTTTCTGTTCCTGTTTTCCTGTTTTGGGTTTGTGTGTTGTTGTGTTGAGACTTGAGATTTGAGGGAATGCTTGTTTTTGTTTTCTTGCCTTTTGTTTTGTATAGTATACTCCTATATGTTTAAAAATGAGGGATGAAAGGGAAAAAAATTGAAGGAGGGATTAGATTCTATTCTTGTGAAGAAGGTTTTGGTTGGCTATGGAATTTGGGTTACAATTTTTTTAATCAGCTTCCCTCCTTTTTGGTTTTGTAATCAGTTTGCCTTCCCTCCCTTAAATTGTCAGATGCTTGTGTGGAGCTGTGTCATTGCAAAATTTCCTTTTGTCCCCTTAATTTTTTTGTTATTATTTTTTGCTTTTTTGTTTAGCTATTTGATGTATCTCAAAAGCTATACATAATAGTGAGTAAGCATGACGTCATCATGGCATCATTCTTGTATGAGGCGCCTCATCTTGAGACCGCCTCATACGAGTTTTTGTGAGGTACTAATTGTCACAAGACTGTATACTGTAGAATAAACACCCTGTTTGTGTTGATCTTGTAGGGATATAATTGTCCTGGGACTTGATTGAAAGCAAGTAAATCAGAGCATATATACAAGTATAGAGAGCAATCTAGGGAGAATGAAGAGAATTTGTAGAAGGTGATGTAGCACAAGGGAATGGTTCATACGATGCCTGGGCAAAGCATATGATTCCACCTCAAAATCTCTGGGGCCATGAGTGAGGATCCAAACTCCTTTTTCGTCAAAAGATAGCCCCTCAAGCATTTTTTGAATAAAGGTTAGTTTTTTTAAGTGCAAAAGGCATCTCCTTTATCTTATTCATAAATATAAGTATAAGTCCCATTATTCTTCTGTTCTCATTGTCAAACACCCCCCTTTCCTTTTCTGGATTGTGTTTTTGGTTCTTAGGATTAAACTCGTTTGTTACACCTTATGTATTCAGCAATTAGCAAAAGAATCTCCCAACCTTGTCTTGTAAACTTACTTTAGCATTTTCTTCTTACAGTGTCTGAGCTTAACCAAAGAGTTTATAATTGTCCTGCTCAGTAGACTACTTATCTAATATCTCATGCACACAAATTTGACTGGCTCGCAAAGCAAACACTCATGTTTACGCTTAAGCAAATTTGAAACACAACTGCTCATGCGTTGGTTCGTGATAAGAAGACACCAACCCCTATACAGACCGAGAGAGCTACAGGCAGGTGGGGGGGGGAGGAATCTGAAGATTCTTTCTGAGATAAGCTTCTGATTTGCTTTAACAGAAATAACCACTATTATGCCAATAAACTGTAATTAGGCTTTTTGATTGTACTTTCATATATATTGAGGGATTCTTTTTTTTTTTTCCTTTCCATATAGTATTACTTTTCAGCACAAATCCCAAAGAAGCTTCTCCATCCACCTCCTCTCCTTGTCATTGTCTGAGTAAGTCTAGTTTACTTAGACGTTGTAGATGGTGAGAACCCATAGTGAATATATGGACAGTGCAGTGGGAATCAGATCCTCAAAGCAGCTGCGAAAGAAATGTTCTTTTAGCTGATGCCAAAATTCTTCTTCTGTATCTTTCTTATCTGATCTGTTGTGATATTCAGATTTTTTTCTCTTCTGAAGCACCTTTTATCTGCATTTTTTATGCAGCTAGATAAGGATAAAATTATGGATGCTGAAGCATGTATTGTCTATTTCCATTTCTCTGACAACTGCTAACAATTAGTATAAGAGAAGAGTTCTAAAAACACAATCAAACGGTTAAGATAATCTGATTAGCGCACTTAGCTTGCAGCCGAATCAGATGCTTTGGATGAACTATACATGTCTGTTTTGTATTCCCTCTTTGGTTATTTATCAAAATCGAAAAGAACCTGGAGTACGAAAACTTTTCCTTCTACGAGGCCTTTCAAGACACAGAGGAATCATGCATGAATTGTGATTGAACCAAATACAAGTCTTTAGGGAATAAAACATTGTTTTCATTTCAGTTATCATGTTACCTCTTTGAATTTGCTACTTATCTACACCTTAAACTTTAGATTGGTTGAAGATAACCATCATTGGGGAAGTAGAAATTCTTTTCCAAGGAGTCATGTAAAAATCACACATATAATCTTTGAAGATACTGATTAGAATACGGAAATTTTCTCAGAAGTCAGAACTATGAACAATAAGCAGTTACAATGATGAAGCAGACCAAGAAACAGGGTGAGGATTTATTTAGCAGGAGGGTGGAACTTTTGGGACAGTAAAACCCCAAGTGTAAATGAGATAATCGATGCTATGAGGATCCCTTTGTTTTCAGTGATTTTCCCAATCACAGATTTCTTTGAAGGACTCCCTTGGCCTGAATTCTGTCTCGCTTGATCTAGACAGTTTTCCTCTTCTGGATGGCTGTCTTTCTGTTCCTTGAGACTGTTTTGCTCTTCTGGATAGCTGTCTTTCTGTTCCTCGAGACTCTTTTCCTCTTCTGGATGACTGTCGTTCTGTTCCTTGAGACTGTTTTCCTCTTCTGGATGGCTGTCTTTCTGTTCCTTGAGACTGTTTTGCTCCTCTGGATGGCTGTTTTTCTGTTCCTCGAGACTCTTTCCCTCTTCTGGATGGCTGTTGTTCTGTTCCTTGAGACGACTGTTTTCCTCTTCTCGATGGTTATCGTTCTTTTCCTCCTCATTTTCGTTCGTTTTATGTCCCTTTTCATCCTTAGGGATCTCAGTTTCTTTCTTCTCCTCTTTTGTGGAGTCACTGTTTGAAGTTCCATTCTTACTTTCCTGTTTGTCCTCCTTTTCTTTCGCCACCTTTGGGACAGTTACTCGTAGTGTTTCTCCTTCGAATATCGTGGTGATGCTTTCAATGTCCACATCTTCTGGTACCTTGAAGGCCTTTTCAAAACGTACTCGTTTGCCCTCTCCCTTTTGTTTCTCTCCACTAACGACTATTGTCCCAGACTTGTCATTTTGAAGCTTGATGTCACCTTTCTTAAAACCTTGAGAACAATATTAAAAAATGCCATGTCATTTGTAACTGGTTCATGCAACTTCTATGTTTTAGCCATGAATAATCGGTGTTTTATGCTGTATTACATGAACTCAGCTACATATATGTATACATGACAAGGGTAAAAGAATTTGTTGCCGCACTCTGTCATATCAAAATAAGAGTTTTTTGCTTAAACCATACTGTTCATGTGTCTTAATAACATTCTGACTCAGATATCCTGCAGGTTTTCTTAAGTAAAGCTAAGGGTCCAGTAACACAGGTTTTAGTTCAGAAACTAGTTTCAACTTTCAAGAATATGATTAATTTTGTCCATTTCTAGAGCTAAAAATTCATATTAACTCGAAACATGCGTGCTTTACTGCAGAAAATGTAGGTCGAAAAATCACAACTAGATTAGAGATCAAAGTGGTTCCGTTACCAGGGAGGTCGACAAGGAGAATATGGCGATTAGGATCCTGTGTCCAGCCTGAAGAAGGGGTAATTTCTTCATATGTTTGACGAAGTGTGTCTTGTCTGCCGCGATTCCATCTTAGCCCTCTGAAATCTGCCATATTCTGATGATTGAACTGTAAACTTTGAAGCAGAAGCCTTGTATGAACTTTGTGTGAGGTTTTAATTTGATGGCAGGTGATTTCTGACTTATGATGACGATGATGAAGAAGAATGTGCTTTTAAGGTACTAGGATTGAGGATTTGGTTGTAAAAGATTACCTCTCCTCCTCGCATGTTCAAGACAAGGTTTTACTTGTAGTTTTATGCATTGCTTTATACCAAACTTTTGTCTTGGGTTTTAATATTTTAGTCTTATAAGTGGAAAGAGGACAATTCCTTCCTTTCTTTCTTGGTATGGAAATGTCTTTCTTCAGCTAACTTTTTTGACACATTTGAGCAGTTTAAGATATTGCTAAAGAAATCTTGAGCTTCATTAACTTGCAATCCAGATTAGGAAAGGAAGCTGAAGCACATTCTTCATAAGTCAAAAATTACCAACCATCAAATTGAATGTTTGAAACCTATGTTGCCGGTGTTCATACCCATGTCGGAGTGTCGAGTATTCGACACGGATACTTGAGTCAAACTGAAGAGTCCGAGCAACATAGTTTGAAACCACTCATAAATATCCTAAAATGCTTCTGATAAAGCTTACAGCTCAATTTTAATCATCAGACATTCAGGATACGTCAGACTACAGAGTGCTCCCTAATGCCCCATTTTCTACAGTTGCACATTGCAGATGCTAAGTGATAGTCAAAATTTTACATGGTAATTTGGATGTTGCCTGTTGGCCTTATTGTTTGGCATTTTCTTTTCTTTTTCTTTTTCCCCTTTTTGTAGTTGATGTTAAGTTGAACGTTTTGAAATTAGCTGGGTGGACTGAGAATTCACAAACCATAATATTTTGAATTGGATTTTTATTTGGGTCAAACGGAACAATAAACTCCAAGTTTACACCTTTAAAGTTCAAATCCAAAGAGTTTTTTCTTTGCAGAAAATCGAGCTATGTTAACCAGATGAGGTAGCTTTGGCGCATGTTTCAGAATTTAAGGCCAGTGCTCAGTGCTCTCTGGCGTACTAGCTAACATGTAAGCTCCTTGATACCAGAGGTTACTACTACATCTTAACACAACCAGATCCTCATAAGTCATGAATGCGAGTCTAAGCTATATAATATATGTTTGGTTATATGCATTTCATTAGCTAGCCTATATATTTCCGAAAAACAGAAACAACAACAACTTCAATCATGGTGATCTCCTTCGAGCATAGAGAAACCAACGTATATATCGGTCTGAAGGTATGCAGTCATGCAGATATATGGAGTTTCTTTTATTAGTGCTTGAAGCAATGCACATACAATCTATATATATAGTGAAGCTTCCATTCATTTCGCCTGAATAGATTTTGGATGTCTATAAGTATGTGTGGTCTTCATTTTCTCCTTGAAAAAAGGAGTTGAAATTTAGGACCTCCAAGTATCTAGAGGTAGCTAAAAAAGAGAGGAAATTTGGTTAAAAGATAACAAAATGGTTGTGGTGAAGTGTTCACCTTTCTTCTTTCTCTGCTTCCCATTACCTTTCTTTTCTCATTTTGATTTTCTTTCTGAATCTTTTCTCCATAAAAAAAATTTCACCCAACAATGGATTTTCAATCTAGTTGAACAGACTAACAATATAAAGAAAAAGCCAAAAGAATTAGAGAAAAGGGAGTTAACACCAGAACATTTTATTAAGAGGAAAAAATAATGAGGGCTATTATGCTAAGGCTGGTCTTCCTGTTCATGTTTGCTTCAATTATTCCCCTTGGACAGGGTAACATTGGCGATTTTGATCAACATTGGCTAAACCGACAGGCCGAGGCAAAGAAGGCGGCTGCAAAAGCCTACAATCCCAATCCTCAAAATGTCACCAACAACTTCAACAAGCAAGTCCACAAGTATGTCTGAATTACCTCATTGATTATATTCACGTACTGCTCTTTTCCTTTTCATGAAACTGGTAAGAACGTAATGATAGAATTCCATGTGTTGGGAAGTCCAAAGAGGTGCAAAAATGAGTTGATCATGCAAAATTGCATCTCTTCCATTAGTGTAATGTCATACATTTACTGTTATAAAGCCGATTTATGCAAGTTTGATAATTTGTGGCTCATTTCAGCCTCATCTAGTGTAATTTGGTGATACCTATTAGTAAGATTTAGGAGGAAAAGCTCCAAAATTGACTACATCCCAAATCATTTTTGCCCAAGATAAGTGTTTTTTGGCTTCTATTAATATGAAATTATTTTCATGGTACAGAGAATCGAATGGGACGATGAACAGCCCAAGGAGAGGCCTACGAACAGGGAAGCCTTCAGGACCATGCTTGGCCTCCAATCCAATAGACCGGTGTTGGCGTTGTGATAAGGACTGGTCCAAGAACCGTAAGAAGCTAACCGATTGTGTGCAAGGGTTTGGCCACAAGACCACCGGGGGAAAGAAAGGAGAATTCTACATGGTGACAAACCCTTCGGACGAGGACATGGTGAACCCAAAGCCTGGGACTCTTCGCCATGCTGTCATCCAGGACAAGCCACTTTGGATCATCTTCAAGCACTCAATGATTATAAGGCTTAGTGAGGAGCTCATAGTAGCAAGCAACAAGACCATTGATGGCCGTGGGGGCCACATCCACTTTGTTGGTGGGGCCGGGCTAATGTTACAGTATGTGGACAATGTGATCATACATGGTGTGCATATACATGATATAAAGAAGGGTGGTGGAGGGCTTATTAGGGACTCTGTGAATCATTATGGGTTTAGAAGTAGTAGTGATGGTGATGGGATTTCCTTGTTTGGAGCTACCAATGTGTGGATTGATCATGTCTCCATGTCCAATTGTCAAGATGGGTTGATTGATGCAATTGAGGCTTCTACTGCTATCACCATATCTAATTGTCACTTCACCGACCACAATGATGCAAGTATAGTCTTAATACTTCTTGCTTCATATGTAAATATATGCATGCATGGTAATTAGAAATTTAGAATGAACATTTTCCAGGAGATCAAATTATACTAGAGGCTCGAGCAATTAGCTATAGTCGATTATTTGTATGAATACTTATGCAAGGTATCTCTGCATTTGTATCAGTACTTGTAGCTACAAAATACTATTGTTGATTATTCATACTCTAAATTAACTAGGCCAACACATATGAGTACAGGTGATGCTGTTTGGAGCGAGTGATGGCAAATCAGAAGACCAAGTCATGCAAGTCACCCTGGCCTTCAACCACTTTGGCAAGCGTTTAATTCAAAGGATGCCAAGATGCAGATGGGGTTTCTTCCATGTGGTTAACAATGACTACACACACTGGGAAATGTATGCCATTGGAGGTAGCCAACATCCTACTATCATTAGTGAGGGTAATCGCTTCATTGCCCCGCCTAATAACTTTGCTAAAGAGGTAACACTGCTATCTCCTCTGGCACTCCACTAGTATATATGCATCAATGTTGAGACATAATTAATGGTATGAAAGAATCTAACTTGAAATTTGGTTAACAGTGCCAAATTTGTGATTAGACCATTTTTGCCTCTTTTTTCTCCCCTTAAAGGCTTTTATTTCTTAGGCACTAGTTACTTTGTTCTTTGGTAGGAGTTGAGCATTAATATGAATTGGATATAAGTTACACTGATCTATGTTACAGGAACTATTCATCAGCCGCCAGTAGTTGATACGAACGCGTTGAAGTTACTTATTTCAGTGAATAAAGAATTCATCATTAGTGTCTGAATGAATCCACCTGTGATAGTAGATGATTAAGTTTTCTTGAACCCAATATTGTGCAATGGAGAAATAAACAATCTTGCTGTATTCAGGTGACCAAGAGAGAGTATTCACCTGAAAATGTGTGGAAGAATTGGTTGTGGACATCAGATGGAGATCTAATGGTGAACGGGGCGTATTTCATACAATCTGGAGACAAAAAGCGTAAGGCCTCTTACACCAAGGAAGATGTGATCACTGCAAAACCTGGCAGCTATGTAAGGCGCCTCACTCGCTTTGCTGGTGCCCTTTATTGTAATGAAGGCAAACCATGTTAAAAGAACATGATGCTCGTTCTAATTCTAATTATTAGGGACATCAACGAGCCCAAAGCTTCTTCATTCACTTTATCTAACAGAATGACGAGTAGGGTTAGCTAGATAACGAGCAATCGGAGATGTATGAACAACGATCATGTTTGTTGTTCTAGTTGTCGTCCCAAAATTGCTGATTTCTCTACAGGCTTGTGAAAATGGAAGCAAGATTAACAAAGAGATTGTAAAGAAGCAAAGAATTAGTAGAAAGTGATCTCAAGGAATGTATATAGTAAACATATGTTTGCAAGTGATGATGTTTAATTTGTTGTATGGTGTTATGTGGATTAAGTCCTTTGGTTTGTTACAGTCGGTCCTAAAACTTCATAAATTACAAAAAGGGTACCATACATATGCCTTACAAAGATTAGTGTTACTATGTGATTTGTTCCGTTACATAGATTACAGTAGGGCTATCAATTATCATACTTTTAACTCCCCAATTGTCATCTGATTCGAAAAGAAAAAAGGCAAGGATCTTTAACTAAATTTTGGCGTTCACCTATGGACTCAGAGGGCTTTCTTTTGATGTATTCAGTCCCAAACCATTTGTTTTGAGTTCTCCTTGGTTTTTTAATAAATTTCAAGATTTCTCAGTTCACTAAAAGTAAAAAAGTACAGAAGGTATAGTACCAAGAAAATTTCCTGGTTACCTCAGCTGATTCTTGTTTATGTGATTATTATAAATGGGCAATACAAATTACAATGTATCTTTATCAACTGGGTACTCTGTTATACAACAAAAGAATTGAGTAACATGTTGCATCTGAATGGCAACAATCCATCATACAAAGTTACAAACAAGTGCCAAACTAATTGCAAAATTCCAGCCATATTATTCCTCCTCTGTATCAAGACCACCAATACGTTGCCGCCTCCTATCGAAAACAGCTCTGAAGGACTCCTGCTCAGCACGTAGCCTCTCTTTAAACACGGTATGCTTCTTCGTCTCTCCAGATTTTGCAGCCACTCGTGCATCCTCAGGCAATGGGTTCGACTTCTGCAGCAGTTTGATTGATTTTAGTAGGTCACTTAAAGATAATTGTACTGCTTCTCTTTTCCACCCTCTTTTTCCTCTCTTCTTTCTTTTTTATAGATAAAATGGGTATCCAAGCTTTTTTTTGCTAGACTATTCCTATGGGCCCTGAAGTTATCGACCAAGAAAACCTCCAGTGGCCTTGAGGGGACTCGAACTTGGGACCTCTGGAATAAGATCTCAGAGGCCTCCCCCCCCTCTTTTTCTTACTCCCTCCGTTTCACCAAGATGTTTACACTTTATTTTTCAAGGTCAAAGTTCACAAACTTTGACCATGAATAAGTGAAAAAATACAAAGATTTATAATGTAAAAATGCTATTGTTAGATTCATTTTAAAGAATACTTTTGAAATTTTATAATTTTATAATTTATATATGCATATAATTACTATTATTTACGGTCAAAGTGGTGCATTGGAGACCGTGTAAAAGCAAATGTAAACATCTTCATAAAACAGAGGGAGTAGTATATATGAAGACACAATTAAGTTGCAAGGGAGAAGAGAAGTAGCTACCCACCAAGTTGTAACCTGCGCCTGGACCAATTACTAGCGATACTACATTTGACTTCTTGACAGCGCCTATGGAGAAACCAGTATGACCACCCTAAAAAGACAGCAATATTTTCAGACAATTGGAGCAACTACATAGAATAAAGCTCTTAATTGAATCGGTTGGTCTGTTACTAATAAGAGTGCGGCAGAATTTCACACCATGAAAGAAAGAAAGAAAGAGCGGCAAAAAACACGGTCAGAAATCAACAGCAACACATGCCTCACGACAAAAATGCATCCATGCTAACAAGCTAAACACTCATGATATAGTTTATAGTTATCACTTAAAAGAAATTGCCGGCTTCCAAGATGCACCGGAATGAATAACAAAGACTACCACTAGCTCTGGTAAAGCTAAGAACGTAAACCAGCTGCTCAGACTTATGATTTCTACGGGGAAAATAAGAGCTGTTTGAAGAAAACCCCCGTTAAGAAGGATTCTTATTGAAGAAATCACCCTTAAGTAAACTATTTGCATCAAACCACCCTTAACTGTATATCCGTCTCCACACAGTCACCCATAACTACCTTCCCGTTAGTTATATATGAACTAATTGATAAGTTCCTATCTTAATTACCTAAAATTCTAATAATAACTAAAATAGATAAAATAAGGGAAAATGGTAAACACATAAAACTAACAGAATGTGGACATAATATGGGTTGGAACTTGGAAGTTCATCTAGAGGCAATAGAATAATAGGGTGGTTTGGCGCAAGTAATTTAGTTTGGGTTGTTTTCTGGGGAAAAAATTACTCATGCACAAGGTGTACCTACTTGCAAAGGCCTTGAAGAAGGATATAGGAGAGATCGAGTAAAAAATAGGTTGCCAGCATGAATTGAGTGTAATATTCATTTTGAACTGAGGGGCATACATAATGGATCAGTGCCAATACAACGTATACTTTCTTCTTCATGATGTTTAGTAAACTAAGGTCGTGTATCTTGAGCAAATATGCTTGTGAACAGAAAGGTCATAGGTGAATCTGCTCAGCAATACTAGCGAAATAGGCAACCTTCTCAATGATATTTGTGAAAAACCATTTACAGTAGATTACAGCAATTGTTTCTATTTCAATACTGAATGGCAATTATGGCATATAACAATGAAAATGTTCGTCTACCCCGTGCTTTTAACTGAGACAATAGATGAAAAAAACCAACGATCTATTAGATCGTGTCCTTAGACATCGCGATGCAATCATATCACATCTCAACTGGGCATGTATATTTCTAGGATTTCACAGTTTTGGATTTTCATCTAGATTTCAGAGTGCACAAAGCGTATCTCCTTCTCTACTTCAAAAAGGAGACTAGCAAAGTAAAAGGATATAGATAAAACATGTACGCGTCAAAACTAGAAATTCACCATTGTTTACAACTCAACCTGCTCAACCTTGTGCAAAAAAGAACACCAAAATCCAGTACTAAAATAGGCTTTTTCTCATTCCTTAAGATTCAGTTTCAATATAATTAAACAAATAGTGTATGTAAAACACAATGACTTTTGTTTCACACACAACAAAAGGATGAACAACTGTCCACAAGCTCAAGAACCTTATAATGAACAAAAAAGATCCAGGTAGACATCAATCACATGCTAGCTTTAGCAGAGTATATATGGAGGAGGAAAGCAAATATAACATACCATGAACAACTGTCAACAAGCAAAAAAGAACCTTATAAAGAACAAAAAATGCAGGTAGACATCAATCACATGCTAGCTTAAGCAGAGCATATATGAAGGATCAAAGCAAATATAACATACCTGATCACCCCAGTGCACACATTTACCTTCCTTTCTATACGTTTTAAGCAACCCAGATCGAACATTTCGCTTGCCCTTCAATACTTCAGTTCTCTCATCGTCTTCCTCATACAAAATGCCTGACCACTTACTGCGTCCTAAATCTTTGACTTCTTCTGTTGGATTGTCATCCTCAGCATCCCCGTAGCTCCTCTCATCCTTCAGAGACTCTGTATTTAACAAACAGACCTTTGACCATATACCCTCATCTATCATAACATTAAGGTATTGACGAAGTTTTGGGAGATCAAAATGTATGCCTTACTCCAAAACAGTCAAAACTCCAAAAATAGTTTGTGTTAATCCAAAGATTGGTAATTAAGTTTATTAAGGCACTTATAGCAATTCAACTCTGTTCTGTCTGTCAATCAGCCCAGGCTTTTGAATAATAAAGTATAATAAAATAAAAGTAAAAAAGGAGCTTGAAAGGCCTTTGTTATTTAGGCAATCACCAAAATCTATTTTATTTCGCGTTAAGAAGGCAAGTTAACCAGTGACAAGTGAACAAGAGGGGAAGCTACATACAGTACTGTACATCAGGTCATAGCCTTGTAGGCATACAATCAACAGAAAAATAAACTAAGTCTGGGCAACATTAAAGGGCATAATTAACACTCCCCTACGCTTTAAATAGAATTTAAAAAAAAAAAACTTAAACCTTCAGCAGAAAAGTAAAGGCATGACATTTAAAAATCAAAAAGAACTATAGCTAGAACCTCTTGCTATCAAAAATTAGAAGTCGGGAATCAAGAATATTCCATCCCAAATAAATTAATTATTGTATATGCTGATATGCTAATTGCCAAAGTATATTTTCTTTGTTTTTTGGATAACAGGAATATCCAAGTTTTGCTTGACTAATCCCATGGGCCCTGAAATTAACGACTAGGAAAACCTCCAGTGGCCCTGAGGAGACTCCAACTTGGGACCTCTGGAACAGATCTCAGAGGTCTTACCAACTGAGCCACCCCCTCAGGGTCGCCAAAGTATATTTTAATTAGGTTTATCTATGTTATGCGAGTGATGAAGCCAACAATACTCTGAGAAGGCTTTAATATTTTAAATCACAGAGACCGATAGCCCTGTGCAACAGTCTCTGCTATACTGATAGGAGTTTCATATAGTTGGGCCTCTGGGACTATTGTTTTAACCTTTAAACTTACCAAATAAGATAACATGATGAAGCCCAGATGATCATTATGATTGTCTGCTATACTGATAGCAATTTCGTAAAGTTTGGACCTCTCAGCAGAGGCTAATCTTCACCAGAACTTTTCCATATACAAAGATACATGAGGAAAATATGGGCACAAAGAAAATGATGGATCCCAACTTGTATTTAGCTGCAGCTCCTATTCCTTATCTTCACATATTTACCCACGTTTTAAAATTGGATGAGTAATGTAACAGAAAAAGCTCTTTGTTTAACAAGTCAACAACCATACCATTAGGTGCCAAAGTAGAGAGCAGGGTGTGGATTTTGGACCCCCGAGCTAAAGTGATGACAAAAATAGCTTTATTTATAAACAAACAAAATTAGTTTTTTCCCCCTGCCAGTCATATATGAGATCTACCAGGCTCAACACTACTAACAAAAACTGAAGAAATAATAATCACAACCAGGAATCATTTTACACAGCATCAATCACACTATTTGATTTTTTTTTTTTTTAAAAGTAGCATTCTGTGGCTTCTCATTTCATGCGCGTCTGTTTACGGGAATTTTCCTTCTTTTCATGGAGGTAATAAATAGTAACTTAATAACAGCAAAATATAGAGTTTTGCCTACAAAGAGAATGTGATTGATCTAACTACGGGGAATTTTGTTCCCAATTTTCCTGATTAATCAAGTATCTTGCAATTTGCAATGCCCTACTCAAGTTGACAGTAACAATGTGCTCAAGAGTATTGCATTTGAATACAAAGACTAAATCATACCATCAGATACAAGATGTCTACCTGAAGATACAGATACTTCTTCAGGTTCCCTCTCCTCCAACCTGTGCATATTTCCATCAAAATCCCCATCTTCTGTGTCCATGTCAACCTAGCACAAACATTACAGAATCATATGGGGTTGAACAGCCCAAAATATATTTGCAGAAATTTAGCAGCAGTACAGACTACAGAATGATGAAGGCACTATGGCAAATAAGATAACGCAGTTGTTTCTTTTACCTCTTGTATATTGCTATCTGTCAAATCATCTCCATGGAATAATGACTGTCATAAGCGGATAAAATATCAAGTTAAAAGAAGAATAAATACATAATGTGAGAGTGAGAGGAAATATTGTACTGTTTACACTATATAATGAAACACGAAACTAAAGAATAAACCTTGACATCCAGGTGTAAGTACAATGAAGGAGCTTCTTCCCATTGAGCGGCCATCTTTTCAACATCACCCTGAACGAAGCCGTGAACATTCCTAGCCGTACAACCCTAAAATTACCGAACAGACATAAAAAGTTATGAGGAACAATGATGGATAGTTCAACCCTCATACTCCATATACACATTCCACCATAACTTTCTACCACAAAATATGAAATGTTATGATAACACCACTGACTTGGTGTCACTCTCTAGATTGTAGCCAATAGGAAAACTCTCCCCATTTATAACTGCACTTTTTCACCCACGTGAATTGCAAATTGCTCCCTATAACGGAATTAAAGCGGGTAATAGCACTAATGCGGTGTTATCGTAACACTAGAAAATTGCTGACTTTCCATTATTTACAAAGCTAAGTCTAATAGGAATAGAGGGGCAAAAAAAAATGTTGGCCAAAATACTGGAGAAAAAGGATAGAATTTTCTCTACTGTTGTAACAAATACACACTCATTTAATGTAATATATGACGCCTATATCATGATCAACTATCTACATCAGTTTCCCTATCAAAACTACTCACCGCCGGATCCTTATATGGAGCTTCCAGCACGTAAACTTCATAACCAGATCTCTGGCAAGCAAAAGAAAACACAATATGAGTTACGAAAGCCAAAATAAACATATCAATGGGGAAAAGCAATTCAAATTAGGAGAACTGAATTCAGAATTAAAGAGGTGATCCATGGCTCCTGGCTCCAACCTCAACACTAGCTTTAGCATCAATATATCAGGTGGCAAATAACATAAGTAACTACTAAGAACCTAAGGGGTAAATGCTCTATTGTTTTTCTTTGCAAAGAACAAAAGGTAACAACCAATAACAACAAAATAACTACAGGAAAACTTTAAAGTCCAATAAAGCAAAGCCAAAAGAAACACCGGAAGGCGGAAAGCAAGACAACCCCTGGCGAGAAATTTTTTTACCTCCTAACTTGAAGAAAATCCTTTACAGGGATAAGGATTTCAGACCCAAAGAACAAGAAACAGAGGACACAGAAGCTCGCAGAACTTGTTTTATAGAGACAGAATATACCTTTGCAGTTGCCCAAAACTGAGCAAAATCAGCTACCCGCAGATTGCGGTCATCCACTAAGACGAGGCACAACATAACAGCGACAAATGAGTCAATTGCCAGTGAAAACTGCATCTGATGTCAGTGAAGATGAAAGCAGTGCAAGAGCACCACATGACCACTTAATCCCACAACTAAACAACTGAAAATGGTGTATTCCCGATAAACAGGAATGATATCCATCCTACTTGTCATGTGTCTATGTCCGTAAGTTTCTAAGATTACCAAAAGCATATTATTATCAATAAAAGAGAATGCCACACACATATAACTAATAAAGACAGATAGAATGAACATGAAATTAGAATAAACACCACTGGGATAAAGTTTCATAATCTCAAGGTATCATAATTATTAAGCATACCAATTACAAAGGTGAAAACACCCTCCTCAAGGGTCTTCTTAAAAGCTTTCAGCATGCTTGCTCTGTAAGCCTGTTACAGCAATATAATGTCAAGCTATCTAATCATGAATAAAAGAAAGTATGCCGATAAAAAATAATAATAAATACAAAAGAATGCACAAAACAGAAAGAGGTAAGTAATACACAATTTTGAGCTTATAATAAAAGGAATCTAAAAAATAGATCACAATATATTCAACTTAGAATTGACACTTATGTGCATACCTCCTCCATTTCAGGTTCATAGCAGTACTCCAACACCTTCCTCATCATAGATTTCTTCCCTCGCGCAGAAGATTTTGAAGCCTCATTCTCGTCACCCTATAGAGCAAAATTATGAGCATAAGATCCATATATTTAAGGAAGGAATACTAAAGCATTTTCGCATTTCTCAAAACAAAAAAAAAATGTCAATTTTGCTGATCAGACAAAAAGCTAGAACCATACCTTTTCAACCTCAGTCATAAAATAGTCATCCATTGAATGAATTCTAGGAGCATGTCCCCCATGCTCAACCTCCAAGTCACGTAACATCTTTGCTAAGTAACTCTTTCCACTTCCTGATAGAAAGCAGATTTAACTCATGAGGTCAAATATCCTTTAGGATATATTTAAGTATGATATTCTACTTATGAGACTAACTCTCTCATGCACATACTTTGAATTATAGGATAAACTTGATTACATTAGCTCCTTTAGTTTCAACTTTAAGGGACCTAATACTAGCTACCTTTGTTAATAGATTTTCTGCAAAACCCCATAATCAATCAGAAAAGACCAAATAAACTAACCAGTTGCACCCTGCTTATTAAAGCTTCAGTTTCAGAGAGCTTAGCAGAAAAAAACCTACCAGATCAAACAATATGTATTTCAATAAAAAGCAGAGATGCTATTGCTTCCACAATCATATTGGAGCACAAACCATTTTACAATGTATAACCAGGAGTAATAGTACTGCTGATGGAAGTTGTAATTGGTTGGTGGGAAAACAACACAGAAAGGAAGGAATAAAACATGCAGGTGAGAGCATTTGGCTGAAAGTACACTATGTTCCTTACAAAGCAATTGGAAGAACCGAAGCTCCTTCCCCTTTGGAGACATGTAAAGCATACAAAAAATCTAGTCCCAACTCCCATTCACAACATGAAGTGGTTATTCTCTAATTCCACTAAAATAAATATTAAGAAGAGCTTCATGGTGCAATATATGGTGAAAGACATGCTACAATGAAGTCATGACATCTGATCCTTTCTTCCCATGTTGAAAGCAGAACAGGGGTCATTTAATGTATAAAACATTTCAAATACACCACTCACCGGGAACTAGTTGTAGTAGTTCCACATGTAACAACATCAAAGTGTTTGTTTTTTTTAATATTCAAAGTAGCTGTCCCAGTCACACTGATGAACAGTTGAACACACTGAACAAAAATATACCCATGAATAGATATAAAGACATGCAACAAGAGCCCAGATATATGACAGTGATCCTAATCATTCTAAAGCACCTGAACAATGGCGACACATACATCATATACGGGGCAACTAAATCTGCCTATTGCAGAAATTGGGGGGAGGGGGGGGGGGGATACCACGAATTCATTTACAAATGTTGCGTAGAGGATAAAAGTTCCATTTATATCTAGCCCAAATAACTGACAGCACGAATCAAGTGCTTAGCTAACAGCACGGGAACTTAACATACCGACTCCACAATATTCACTCTCAAAATTAGATTACATCAAGAGTATAAAAAAGGGAAGTGCAACTCATCAGAGGCTAACAGTAAGCAAAGGTACCTGGTAAGCCTCGAAGTATTATCACAAAATGATCTGGACGAGTTGCTCGATGTGGTGGTTTGATTAAATGAGAAGCATCGATGATTTTTGGTTTATCAAGAAAATTGTTCTTTGATGGGAAAGGTTGACCCTCTCCAAGATAATGTCCAGATGATGCCAAAGCAGCTTGAGAATCCTGAAAAGCATGAAAAGGATATGAAATTCAATCATTCTTCTTTTGTTCTGAAATTCTCATAGTCCGTATGCACAATCAAACCTGCATAACTCTTACAACCAAAGCTAGAGCAGAGAAAAATAAAGAGTATTGAGACTCACCCTTTGAAACACACTTCTGGAAAGATGCGACAGATGAGAGTTCTGCAGATGTTGATGTGCCCGCATGCGTGAATCAGGAATATGGGGATATGTTGAATGAACGGCATCAGCAGAACTAACAGGGACAGGAAACAATGGAGATGACACTTTGGGTGGCGAACATGAATTGTGGTTTGCTGACCAGTGGCCTGGCGGCTCCATGGGCAAAGGTGGAGGTGGAGAGGAAGGAAGTGGAGGCTGAAAATCAGATCCCTGCGAAGCTTGAAAGTGACTAATATGTTCTGAATTACTATAACCTCCTTGGTTCTCCATATGTGTAGGTCCATAATGAGGCCTTACAGGAACATTATGACTACTGAACGGACTCTGATAGCCTTCAACTGGTCGTGCCCTAGATTCAAGTGGCAGTCTTACATCATTAAAGTGGCTGGGAGAATGATAATCATATCTCATTTGACCAGGTTGCTGCATTGTATTAGGTAACGGCGGCTGGCTGCCAGGGTAGTGACTTGATGTTGGCATATTACTTCTCTGGTCATAATGCAGGGCAGTACTGTTCGAATGCGTTGGCTCAATGTTATTACTATAAAAGCTTTCACTTGGAGCATGAGAGCTCCCATAGCTTGAATGACCAATATCATACCCAGTCCCTCCATGATTGAAACCCTTAGGTTCTGGAGTATTCCCCACTTGCCCATACCGAGGCAACTGATGATCATGATTATGAAATGCACTTCCCAAAGAACCATGTTGTACATCAGACACACTCCTTTTCACCCCATGATGCGATCCATAACCAGACTGAAACCCTAATTCTTCCCTTGGATAATTCCCACCATAACCCACATCCAAATTGTTCCTTATTCCCATATTCTCTCGACCCTCATCGACATTCCTATCAAAAACCGAACTTTCTTGCACATACCCTCTAACATCCCTATTCAAACCAACATCAAAGTTCGGCCCACCATGATCACGAATCAGTTGCAACCTCCTTTCATTAACTTCTGGTGGAGCATTTAACAAATTAGCATCACCCTCACCCCCATATAAACCAGGATGATAAATCCCATCAACCCTTAATCTTTTACTACTCCTATCATTCATATCATACTCATTACCCACATATCCACTATCATTATACCCATGATTTTGCATAGAATAAGGACCTCTATTAAAATTTCCAAAATCACCCATTTGGGGCAAACTAGGGTTTCGGTTAAAATACCCCGGAGCATGATATGGGTCACTGGGAGCATGATAAATATTAGGTCGGGCCACATTAATCGGGCCCTGATTAGGGTAAAAATGGGTTTCGGGGAATCTTGGGGGAAGAGGGCAAAAAGGGAAGTGAGAGATAGAACAAGTTGGGCAGATGTTACCTTGAATTGGGCGAGGGCGCCATGAATGGTCCATTGATTGAGCTCCGATTTGATTGGAGAGAGAAAACAGAGAATAGCGAGAAAGGTTTTCTGAGATTTGTGTGTGTGTGTGTTAGCTTAAAAAAAAATAATAATAAATTGTGTGTCTAATATGGTTTTCTTTTGGAAAAATTTAGCTTAGGACCTAAGCTCCGAGGTCTCGGGGCTTTTGTTTTGTGGGAATAGTAGATGAGGATTACATATGTAAAAGAATACAGATCTATTGCTTGTTACTCTATATTGTATAAGATCATAGGCAAGATCCTCACTAACAGACTAAAGAGGGTTGTGGATTTGATTGTTGGGCCTGCTCAGTCAGCTTTTATAGAGGGAAAACATATCATTGACAATGTAATTCTCAATCATGAATTGATCAAGGGTTATATTAGGAAGGGGATTTCTCCTAGATATATGCTTAATGTTGATTTGAGGAAGGCATATGACTCTATTAAATGGGGATTTCTCAAAATGGTCCTGTTTGAATTTGGTTTCCCATATAAATTTGTCTTATGGATCATGAGTTGCGTATCCAGTGTCAGCTACTGTATTCTCCTCAATGGCAGCCTTACCCCTATGTTTGTTGCAAAGAAAGGACTCAGACAAGGAAATCCTATGTGTCCTCTGCTTTTTGTCTTAGCCATGGAATACCTCAATCGATCCCTCAGGCAACTTAAAAAGAATCCAGACTTCAACTTTCATCCAAGGTGCGGAAAACTTGAAATTACGCATGTGTGCTTAGCTGATGATCTGTTATTATTCTGTAGAGGGGATAAAATCTCTATTAAGCTTCTCTTTGAAGCTTTTGAGCACTTCTCTAGTGTGTCTGGATTGAAAGCAAATGTTGATAAATCTGCTATTTATCTTGCTGGAGTTCCTGAGGTTGAGAAACAGCATATTGTTGATGAGATGGGGTTTATATTAGGTGATCTCCCTTTCAAATACCTTAGTGTTCCCCTCTCTCCAAAAAAAAGTTAACTATAATGCAGTGCAAGCCACTTGTTGATAAGATACTTGCTCGTGTGAACTGTTGGACCTCCAAATTTCTGTCTTATGGTGGCAGGGTGCAGTTGATTAACAGTGTATGGTTTGGGATCCAAACCTACTTGTCCCAAAAAATTTTGCTGCCAAAGAAAGTTATAAAAATGATTGTTGCAGTCTGTAGGACTTTCCTATGGACTGGCCAAGCCTCAACCTCAAAGAAGAGTCTTGTAGCCTGGGACAAGATCTGTACACCTCTCTTAGCTGGTGGTCTAAATGTGTTAAACATATACAGATGGAATAAGGCTGCACTAGGCAAGCTACTGTGGGCTATAACCCAGAAAAAAGATCGTCTGTGGATCAAATGGATACATACCTACTATCTGAAGCATGAAAGTGTGCTGGAAGTCAAGGTGCTAGCACAAGCAAGTTGGCTAGTAAGGAAAATTATTGAAACCAGGAAGTGGCTAGGGGATGCAAACAGTGCGCAACAACATCTGAATTCTTTCATCCTGCATGGTAAATTCAATATCAAACGAGCCTATACTTTCATGACTGGTGATACTCCTGCTGTTTCTTGGAAGAAAATAATTTAATGCCAGGGTTGCTGCCTCGTCATAGGTTTATTCTCTGGCTAGCCCTACATGGCCGTCTCAATACAGCAGTAAGGTGTGCGGTGTGGGGGTTACATGTTCCATTGACCTGTACGCTGTGTGATTCTGGAGTGGATGAAGATATGGAACATCTTTTTTTCAAATGTTCTTTCTCAAAGCGTATCTGGATTTGTTTACTCAATTGGTATGGTATAAATCGGCAACCTGCTGGTTGGTCTGAGGAAGTGAACTGGATTCAGAAAAAGATTAACAACAGCAAACCATCTTCTTGCATTCTTGGGTTTTTATTTGCAGCAGCAGTGTGTCATATCTGGAGTGCAAGAAACAGATTGAGAATTCAATAGGAAGAGAGGACAGTCCAGCAGATCATCTTTGCGATTGTCAATGAAGTACATACTAGGGGTGCTCCCATCCTTAAATGGAGAAAAATTCTAGAGAGTTTAAATAGTTATCTTGTTGTGTAAAATGCCAAAGAGCCCCGTGCTTTGTGGGTGATCTCTTGGCCTTAGAAGTTTGTTTCCTTGTAAACTGGTTGGAGAGTCAAACAACCAGCTGTACTTAAACTCCTCATATGGTTAATAAAACAACTTTTATTGACCCAAAAAAAAAATACTAGGTGAGAATAGGGATTAGAAAATTAGGATTGTAAAATGTTAAGGAGTAGGGATGGGGATAAAAAGACCTCTTAGGCTCTTATCCCATGGTTTTCTTTTGGAAAAATTTAGCTTTGGACCTAAGCTCCGAGGTCTCGGGGCTTTTGTTTTGTGTATGGGAATAGTAGGTGAGGATAGGGATTAGAAATTTAGGATTGTAAAATTTCAAGGAGTAGGGATGGGGATAAAAAGACCTCTTAGGCTCTTACCCCACGTTTTAAATCCCATAGAAGGGCTGGTATTGGAGGTGGGATAAGAATTTTAATAGTCAAAATACTATCATGCACATTAAAAATGACTGCAGATTTTGTCTCCTTTTTTATTTAAGGGCATTTTGGTAAACTAACTTTACAGTCTCCAATCTATTCTCTAATCTAATACCCACATAAAAACGGGTACTGGGATTAACCATACAAATTCTTTATCCCTCAACCCAAATCTCATCCCCATCTCCCTATAGTTTCATAATCCTATTTCCACTTTCCAAACGCCTCCTATACTTGATTTAATTAATCTCACTTGGGTGACACAAATATTTCAATTAAATTTACCTAAGTGACACTGGATGACGAAAGTTAAGTCGTCCTTATTTAGCTTGCGTGTACAATGGTTTAACATTGTCAAAAACTGATTTTTGTGATAAAACCGACTAGTAACGGCCTAATGGAACATATGACAATAAAACCCTCAACTTAAAACGACCAATTTTTCAATGTGTCGTGTTTGAATGAATTGGAAAAAAAAGAAGCAAATTGACTTACTTTTGAGGAAAATGTGATGTATCAATTATTTTGAGGGGTCAAATAATTAATTTGTGAAAGTGGATTATTATAAATTTGTTAGAAACATTAATTACTCACATTATAATGCTACAAAATGAACGATGTCGTTTTGCCTCTATAAAATAGCCAAGATCAGAGTTAATAACTCCAATTATCTAGTGTCACTCAAGTAAAATTAAGTTAAAAACTTTATGTTACCCAAGTAAAATTAGTTAAACCTTATATAACATAAAAAATATTAAAGCTTAAGTGAAAATTTTCCATTTCTTTTTCTTGTACCAGATTACTTGCTTGGGCGTGTGTTTTTTATTTTGTTTTGGCCTCAAAAAAAGATTTGTTAGTTTTTATTCCTTAAACCCCAAGCTAAATAATATTAAATTATTAACAAAACTTTCTTAATAATAATCCTACTCTATCTCGAATTCGGTAAAAATACTACCCCTAGCTATTAATACATGAATAACTTCAACTCATATGCTCTTAGTCGCACCAAAAATATTCATCAAAAGCCATAACAACACCATGGAAGAATTCGAAGTCTCCCAAGTTCCTCCGTCACCATCACCATATCAACCAGAACCATTAGTGGAAACCTCCACAAAAATAATCCGGCCACCTCTCATCCGAGTACTACCTTTATTCTCTCTTCCTCCTACTAATAGTCCATTTACCCACCACCATATACATCTCAAGTTCACCATTAAATTTAGCTTACAAGACGTAATATCATGGGGTTTCTTCGATGAAGATGGTCATGATTATCCAATTGGCGAAGAGACCACCACCTCGGAACCCGTTCCCGCCACCACTCTAATTCTCGAACCCACCGATGACGACGACGAGCAGTGCTGGTTCCATGTTCGGGCTGCTCTCGCTGCTACGGGCCTCGAGCCCAACTTCCATGGTGAAGTCGTTACGCCACTTCAGTCCCATGTTCGAGCCATCCAAACTTCTTGTTATCCTACTAGTAATAATATTAATAATATTAATAACAAAAATGTTGTTGTTGCATGGGTGAATGTCTCTGTAGACCTCCAACGAGTCACCAAAAATCGGATTTTAATCGACATCCAGCCTGGTCAAATAATAATAATAATAATAATAATAATAATAATAATAATAATAATAATAATAATAATAATAATAATAATAATAATAATAATAATAATAATAATAATAATAATAATAATAATAATAATGTTGTCGAAGATGATATGGTGAGGACGATGATGATGATGATGATGATGATGATGATGGAGCAGCCGTCTCATGATTTTAATGTTGTCGATGATGATCATCATGATGATGCGACGATGATGGAGCCACCGTGTCAAGATTTTGATCTTAATGGTTCTCTTGTCCATCATGAACATGATCATGATAATCAACTTCATCGTTCTCCTGTCCTCGATCATGATCATGATGATGGTCATGATATCATGATACAGCCGCAAGATCAAGAGTTACCATGATATTGTTTATAATAGCAACGATGATGATCATTATATTGATTATGGTGATTATGAAGATATTTTCAGTCGTTTCGTTGACGATATTGGTATGTTTGATAATGATGTTGCAAGTGATAATAATGAGCCATATATGTTGGCTTTGCCTACTGCAATGTCGTCGTCGGTGGTAAATTTAGAGAAGGTATTAGAAGTAAATTTAGAGAAGGTATTAGAAGTTATTATTAATATTGGGGAAATTACTACTACTACTACTTTGGAAGGAAAAGAGTGTGTTATTTGCTTGGAACAATTTCAAGTAGTTGGAGACAATCATGAGAAGAAGGATGATGATGATGATGATGATGATGATGATGATGATGATAATGGTGATCGTGTTGCTACGAGGTTGCCATGTAAGCATGTGTTTCATAAAAGTTGTATTATTAACTGGTTCAACAATAGTAATATGTGCCCTCTTTGCCGCTATGATTGCTCTAAAGTACTCTAAGCTATACTTTGTAATTACCAAGATTTTTTATAGTGTAGTTCAAGGGTTAAGTACTGAGGATTGTGGTCGAGTATTATGTATATAAGGGTGTTTTTGATACTACTCTATGTTATTATGTGCATCATTGGTTGATTACATGATCACTTATCACTGGGTACTCTGTTTACTATAATACTTGTACAACCAAAGAATTGAGTAACATGTTGCATCTGAATGGCAACAATATAATGCATCATACCAACTTACAAGCTAGTGGCAAACTACTGCAAAATTCCAGCCATATTATTCCTCCTCTGTATCAAGACCACCAAATACCAATACGTTGCTGCCTCTTATCGACAACAGCTCTGAAGGACTCCTGCTCAGCACGCAGCCTCTTTTTAAACACAGTAGGCTTCTCATCTCTCCACATTTTGCAGCCACTCGTGCCTCCCCAGGCAATGGGTTCGACTTCTGCAGCAGTTTAATTGATAAAGATAACTGCACTGCTTCGTCATCTCTTTTTTCTTCTCTTTTCCCCCCTTTTTTCATACTAAATATGAAGAACACAAGGAAAAGCCTGTGAAACATGACTAATGAACATGCTGGTACAGGACCGGGTCAACAGATGAAAAATACAGTCCCATTTATGGACAGTTAGTTGAAATCCAGCCACCCAACTTATTATTGAATACACAACCAAGTAGAACGGGAGAAGAGAAGTAGCTACCCACCAGGTTGTAGCCTGCGCCTAGACCAATAACTAGTGATACACTGATACTACGTTTGCCTTCTTGACAGCGCCTATGGAGAAACCAGTATGACCACCCTAAAAGATTGCAATGTGAAACCAGTATGACCACCTTAAAAGATAGCAATATTTTCAGGCAACTGGAGCAAATACTTAAAACGAAGCTCTTATTCGATTAGATCTGTTGGTCTGTTAATAATAAGAGTGCAGCATAATTTCACAACATGAAAGAAAGAAAGAGCTCCCACAAGCACGGTAGGAAATCAACATCAACACATGCCTCATGACGAAATGTATCCATGTACAGATTTCAGAGTACACAGAGCATATATCCTTCTCTACTTGATAAAGGAGGCGAGCAAAGTAAAAAAGGTTACAGATAAAACATGTCCTACGCGTCGAAACTACTCTCAGAAATTCACCATTGTTTACAACTCAACCTGTTCAACCTTGTGCAAAAAAGAACACCAAAATCCAGTACCAAATAGGCTTTTTATCATTCCTTAAGATTTTCAGTTTCCATAACCTAATTTTGTATGTAAAACACAAAAACTTTTTGTTTCACACACAAGAAAAGGATGAACAACTTTCAACAAGAAAGAAAGAACCTTATAATGAGCGAAAAATGCAGGTAGACACCAATGACATGCTAGCTTAAGCAGGGTTTAAATGAAGGATGAAAGCAAAAACTAACATACCTGACCACCCCAGTGTACACATTTACCTTCCTTTTTATACGTTTTAAGCAACCCAGACCGAATATTTTGCTTGCCCTTCAATACTTCCAGTTCTCTCATCATCTTCCTCATCCAAAATGCCTGACCACTTACTGCGTCCTAAATCTTTGACTTCTTCTGTTGGATTGTCATCCTCAGCATCCCCGTAGCTCCTCTCATCCTTCAGTGACTCTGTATTTTAACAAATAGAGCTTTGTCCATAAACCCTTGTCTATCATAACATTAAGGTCATACAACATAGCTACTCCCAGAATTTTAGCACAGGTACACACACAGCTAAACCTAATGTTCATCTTAACCATTGACGAAGTCCTGGGAGATCAAAATGTATACTTTACTCCAAAACAGTCAAAACTCCCAAAATAATTTGTGTTTTTCCAAAAATTGGTAACAAGGATTATTAAGGCGCTTATAGCAATTCAATCCTGTTCTGTCTATCAATCTGCCCTGGCTTTTAAATAATAAATTATTATAAAATAAAAAAGCTTTTTAAGGAGCTTGAAAGGCCTTTCTTATTTAGGCAATCACCAAAATCTATTTTATATCTTGTTAAGAATGCAAGTTAACCAGTGACAAGTGAACAAGAGGGAAAGCTACATAGTACATACACTACTGTACATCAGATCATTGCCTTGTAGGCATACAATCAACCGAAACAACAAACTAAGTCTGAGCACATTGAAGGACATGAATTTAACACTCTCCTATGCATAAATAAAAAAAAGTAAAAATAAAAATTTAAACCTTCAGCAACAAGTAAAGGCATGACATTTGGAAATCTACAAATCTATAGCTAGAACCTCTTGCTATCAAAAATTAGAAGTCGGGAATCACAGAACATTCCATCCGAAGTTTATTAGTTATTGTATATGCAAATATGCCAATTGCCAAAGTATATTTTCCTTTTTTTTTTAGATAAGCTTTGCTTGAGTAAACCGATGGGCCCTAAAGTTATTCACGAGGAAAATCTCCAGTGGCCCTGAGGGGACTCGAACTTGGAACCTCTGGAACAGATCTCAGAGCCCACAGGTCTCACCAAATTCCAACTGAGCTACCCATCAGGGTTGCAAAGTATATTTTCCTTCTAAAAGGAGGAAGTTGGATTAATGGAAGACACAGATAAAGATATGCAATGGAAAATGAGTAACTGACCATAAATTTAGGTTTAACTGACCACAAATCTATAGCCTAACCACAATTGTCTGGATTTAGGACCAGAAACATTAGTGGCAGAAACAGGAGAAATAATCACACTCAGGAATCATTTTACACAGCATCAAACACATATAAACCAGCATTTAACAAATTAGCATCACCCTCACCCCCATATAAACCAGGATGATAAATCCCATCAACCCTTAATCTTTTACTACTCCTATCATTGATATCATTCCCATTACCCACATACCCACTATCATTATATCCATGATTTTGCACAGAATAAGGAGGCCCTCTATTAAAATTTCCAGAATCACCCATTTGGGGCAAACTAGGGTTTCTGTTAAAATACCCCAAAGCATGATATGGGTCACTGGGAGCATGATGAATATTAGGTCGGGCCACATTAATCGGGTCCTGATTAGGGTCAAAATGGGTTTCAGGGAATCTAATTGGGGGAAGAGGACAAAAGGGGAAGTGAGAGATAGAACAAGTTGGGCAGATGTTACCTTGAATTGGGCGAGGGCGCCATGAATGGTCCATTGATTGAGCTCCGATTTGGTAGGAGAGAGAAAACAGAGAATAGCGAGCGAGAAAGGTTTTCTGAGATTTACTTGGCGTGTGTTTTTTTATTTTGTTTGGGCTCACAAAAAGATTTGTTAATTTTTATTCCGTAAACCCCAAGCTAATTAATATTTAATTTTTTTTTGAAGGATAATAAATATTTAATTATTAACAAAACTTTCTTAGTCCTACTCTATCTCGAATTTCGGTAAATACTACCCCTATATATATATATATGACACAAAAACTTCAACTCTATTTTCAAGACAAGAATCAAATCAAAATACTCCACACCCAAAAAATCATCAAACACACTCCATAACGCCATGGAAATCAGCCTGGAAAACTCCATAAATTTAATCTCTTTTTCTCCTGATAATCCAATTTCCCAACACCAACTTAAATTCAAAATAAAATTTAGCTTACGAGACGTATTTTCCTGGATTTATTTTGATGAAGATGGTCATGAATATCCGTTTTACGAGGCAACAAACATCTGGCCACCCGTCTCGACCCGGCAGCCCACCTTAATCCTCGAAGGCTCGAACCCAACGACGAACACTGTTGGACCCATGTCCGGGCTGCTCTCGCTGCTACGGGCCTTGAGCCCAACTTCCATGATGACGTGGTTAAGCGACTTGAGTCCCGTGTTGACGTCATCCAAACTTATTTTAATTAGGAATATTTGCTCTAAATAATCTAAAATTTGACTCGCGTGTCAAAAATAATCCCAATTCACAAAATATTAATCAATAATCCCAAATTATAATTTGTGGGCTAAAAATTAAACCCGGGTAAACAATGTCAAATATTCGGTTAATTTTGTGTTAAAATGTCACTGATATCCTTCTTTTATTTGCTTCATTTTCACTCCCTTACCAACATTTTCCTCCTTTTTTCTCTCTCCTGTACACCGGTAGTACCGCCACCACTGTCCTCAGAAGTTGGACAGTGGAGATTCCACAACGCTGAACCCCCCCCCCAGTCCCAAAACACAATTTAATGGTTTCTTGATTCTAGAAAAAAAAGGTAAAGAGAGAGTAATAGCAAGTTCTTCTAGTATGTGACTAAGATTTTGATTATAAATCGAACCCAAAACACAGTGTAATCGAGAGCAAGAGGACCACTGAGTGTTGTCTGAGATTTATAAGCTTTATAATCGCTGAGTTTCTTCAATTTAGATCTTCAGTTTGAGTATATTTCTCATTTTCAGCCCTTTTCATTGTCTATAATTTTTTGTGTTTATTTCTTCGTAATTTGGTAAATTGTTTAGTCAAACCTTCCAATTTTTGAAGGTGATAATGGTGGTGGAGGTGTTGGTGAAGAAGATAACAGGAGAGAGAAAATGGGGGGGGGGGTATTCTTGTAATGGTTTGGTTCACTTGGTTGGGTATGGTCCTTTTGGGCAGTTTAGGAGTGGGAAGATTTTTTAGTCTTTCTTTAGTTTTTTTAACAGCATTGCAATCAGAAAAGATAAATTCACTATGTTTTCAAAAGACTTATGAACTTGTACAATTTTCTTCAAATGAAAGGAGAGAGAGAGAATAAAAGGGAAAAGGAGAGGGATGGTGGCAGTAGAAGGCTGTGAATGGCGGTGAGGGCAGGCACTGGACTGTCACATGGAAGGGAGAGAAGGGTTAGAGAGGAGGGTTATTTTTGTAATTCACTTTACAAATTGGATGCCAGATCATCCTTTAGTAATAGAATACTTAACGTCATTCACTCGGTCTATTATTGGCACATAAGTTACAACTTGAAATTATTGGTTAGTATTTTGTAAGTTGGGATTATTTTCGGTACACGCGTGAAACTTCAGATTATTTAGAGCAAATTTTCCTTTTAATTATTGCTATTCCGCCAACAATGATACTAGTAATAATGATCATCAGATTTATCCTCCTGAAAACGATTGTGATCGAAGGTGGATATACATTGTAATTCAAGTACTTAATCAATAGTTAATAGTAGTCAATACTTAATTCTGGAAGATTAATTCTGGGTACACCGTACACGTGAACAAATTGCAATATTTACAGCATGTTATCCTCATTATTTTCAATATATTGCATTCTTTGTTTGTTACTATTGCTTACCTTGACCCGTTCACCTAACTAAGGGTGCGTTTGTTAGAGCTTATACGGCCAATTCAATTCAGTTTAAATGTCAATTCCGTAATTTCAAATTCAGTTAAATGATGATGTTCAATTCAGTTCAGTGATGCTGAACAAACGCACCCTAAATCATGTAGTATTTGTATTGTGTCATATGATCTCTCTTTCATTAGTCCCTAGTACTTAATTCTTTGGGACATTTGAATTGAATAATGCCAGCACTTTAAATTTGGAAATTTAGCCTTTGCATTGATTGATATTTCATAATCTGATGATTGTCCCCATCAAAACATTGATTGATTAACGACTACCCAAAAACAATGACTACTTTTGATGCAACATTTAGGAGAATTAATAAGCCAATCAACAAACTACATCCACCAACACTCATATTGGCATGTTATACAAAAATTAAAATCTGAATAATCCCTGTTCAAATTTGCGCCCATGAGAATTATCCAAATTCTTCCTAGCTGTCAGTTTCACTTCAAGTCAAAAACTCAACGAAACTTTCTTTTTGTACACCACCGCATGACAAGCAAGAGAGGTTTTATATGGGGTGATGTTATTGCCAGATCAATAAACACTATTACCAGGTCTAATATCAAAAGACTAGCTCTTCCATATTTTCATATATGGAAAAATATGGCATAGAATGACTTGGCAATAGTGTTTTATGACCTGGCAATAATATCGCTCTTTATATGCTTTATTTATTTATTTATTTATTTATAGGAAGAGAGGTATTACATGTTGAATATACTTATAAAGGGTCGAAACACTTTTACACGTTGATTAATTATTGCAATTGCCAAAATTTACATCACCGGTCATACCATAAAAAAAAAAGGAAAGAGAAGTAGTAGCCAAAATTTTGTTGGTATTTCACGGATGAAGGAAACCAAAAAAAAGAAAGAAAAGGAAAGTCGGTTTATATATCAAGAGCTATCTAGGAGAATCCTATTTCTACTCCATTTATGCAAGTTCATCGATCACTTAATAATTAGCTTGCAATCTATTAAGTCATATCCTAAACCATTATAAATACTCCTAGCTAGCTATTAAAGCAAGACAAACCTCAACTTTGCATCAATAAAAAATAGAGTAATCAAACTAATACTAATTCCTTCGTTATTCCTCTTAAAAGTTCGTCCCTGGCTATTTATTTTTTTAAAAAATCAAACTTTGTAAACTTTGATCGTAATGAGTACTAATCATATATACGAAACCAATTATATCCGTGCAGTATTTATGTACTGCCCTGATAGTTTCCGACGGTAGTAGCTACATTGCCTTCTTTGTTGTTCACCCTAAAAGAAACCCCCCGCTTAATCTTGTCACATCATTATACAAACGACGAAGAAATAATCGATATCCCACATGAATTGCCTCCATTAGAGTCTCGCACCATAGCCCATGACCCATACGATGTATCTTCATTACAAAGGCTTTGTTTGGAGCTCCATGGTATGAACATCGAATGCGAGGTTTTCCTAGAGCACGTACTAGATCGTCTTACAAAGAACATTGTTGATTGTATCAAGGATCATAATGCCAGGCCCAAGAAGAACGTTGCTAGTCAAGTGTTATTTTGTGTGTCTATCCACCGGGTCCTCGAGTACCGTGATCGGGTTTACGGGCCACTAGCAGGGCCGACGCCAGCCGATGACGGGGCTATAGAGAGTCTTAAGAGGGTTAAGGCTGAGGAATACTACAACAACTTGAGTGGTGGTGCCTTGGAGGAGGTCAAGAAGGATGAGAAGTGTTTGGTTTGCCTTGAGGATATGTTGTTGTCTAATAAGGAGGTGGACTTATTCGATGAGGAGGTGATCACGTGCTTGCCATGTGACCATGCCTTTCATGATCGTTGTATTGTTAAGTGGTTAAAGACTAGTCACTTTTGTCCTCTTTCCCGTTTCGAATTGCCGCATGTTGTATTGATACCCTAGCTTATTAATTAGATGATAAATCTGGTGATTGAATTGTACTAGAAATTATCCGCTAGTAATTAGTGATTGCACAGAAATAATATTATGTAATAGTATCGCTTGTGATCTATCTAGCACAATTGTAGCCGTGAGATATAGGGTAGTGTTGTTTTTAGGATGAGAATCTCTTGAATTTAGTATTATAGCAATCTAAAAGGACGTTTAATTATTATTAGATATCTAATTTGCAGTGATTGCGGCTTTGAGTTTAAAAAAGAAAAACAAAAAAAAAACAATTGAAACAACATTAGGGCTTAAAGAAAAACAACATTAGAAACTAAAAGGCCCAATAATTCTTCTCTTAACAAATAAGGCCCAATAATCCAAAGACAACGGAGTATTGTTGAAAATGTTGGGCCCAAAACACGTTCCAAAGGCTAAATTACACCCAGGCAGCACAGCGGCGAGTCGACAACCGAGTACCGACCGAGTTGAATCCGAGTCAAACTGAACTCCCCAACAAAAAATGTCAAAGAAATTGAACAACACTGAGTCAAACTCGGACTCACCATCATTATCAAGAACAGAGAAGAAAGAGAAGAAGAAAAGGAGTGGTGGGCTTGATATAGAAGGATACAGAATAGAGGGTTTATCAATTGGTGGTCAGGAAACATGTGTGATTTTTCCCACTCTCAAGATCGCCTTTGATATTGGGAGGTGCCCTCAACGCGCTGTCTCACAGGACTTCCTCTTTATCTCTCATGGACACATGGACCATATTGTATGTTTTTTCTGCATCTTTTCTATTGTATCTTGTTCTTCAACTAATGGGGTTCTTCCATTTTTTTGGGTTTGTTTGATTATGTGGTTGTATGTGATTGAATTATTTTTAGCATATCTATGTATGTTCTGTGATGAAAGCTGGAGTTGAAAAATGAAGTAAAGTTTTATTTTTTATTTTTTATTTTTTTAACCACAAATATGTAGGATGAGAGTAATGATAATAGGCCCTTCTGATTTGAGGAGCTACATGGTGATCATATGTTGAAATGGAGGAGTTGTGTTTTGATTGACACTTTAATGAACACCTTAGGCCTGTTCTCAGTCAATTTAGGTATAATTGTATCCGGGCAATGAAGCGGTTTTAGGGAGTAGATGTTACCATAGCATCAGTGTTGGCCACAAAGTAAAATTTGCAGAGGGAAATTCAAGCAATGTTTCTGTGGTGAATGTTTAATGAAACTGAGAAAGACTGTTTTCCTTCATGCTTTGATAAGTTTTTAAACCAGGCATGTCATTAGGGAACAAAAACAAAGTAGTTTCCATCATCGGAAAGGCAGTTGGGAGTTTTGCTTCGTTGTTCAGCCCATTGATCCACAGACTTTAGAAGTTCAGCTCTATTTTTGTTTTTTGTGTTTGTGTTGTTTTTTTTTTTTTTGTGTGTGTGTGTGTGTGTGTTGCCGAGGAGGGGGGGGGGGTGAGGTTCGCAGATACTAATTCAACTCTGTAGTGTTCCAATCTGATCTTAAGTTAACTGTTTATATCAGGGAGGTCTACCAATGTATGTTGCAACTCGTGGCTTGTTCTCTATGAAGCCTCCTACCATTTTTGTGCCTAAAGCTATTAAAGAGGATGTGCAAAAGCTTTTTGATGTACACAGAGCAATGGATCAATCTAAGCTGAAGCATATTTTGGTTGACCTGGATGTGGGTAATGTGCATAATTATTTGAAATAGCCTTTGTACATGCTCCTGTGTTCTCTTTTCTGAATACTGAATAGTGATGTCTATCAGTTTTACTTGTAATTTTGATCCCTGCATTAATTTTTCTTTTCAAGGGCAAGAGTTCCATCTTAGGAAGGATCTCAAAGTAAAAGCATTTAAAACATATCATGTCATTCCTAGCCAGGTAACAAGGAATTACTCCCCTAGTCAAATTTTTTTTGAGATTTCAGTTATGTGCGTAAGAAGACTCGCTAAGCCATGTTTATGTACTCTGCTCTACATCCTATCTTGCAGGGTTATGTAATTTATTCAGTTAAACAGAAGCTTAAGCAGGAGTACATTGGGCGTCCTGGGAATGAGATTAAGAAATTGAGGTTATCAGGTGTGGAGGTCTGTTTTGGCAGTTATTTTTCCAACTAACAAATGCTGATGCTATATAATACTTTGATACGACAAACATGTTGGATCTTATTTCTCCTTGAGGCTTCTGTGCTTTATATGTAACTAAGTCTTTTTTGTGTATTGATGGATTGATATATATTGGCAGATCACTGATACCATTACATCACCTGAGATAGCTTTCACTGGAGATACAATGGCAGACTTCATTGTTGATTCGGCTAATATTGATGCGTTAAGGGCAAGAATTCTTGTAATGGAGGTAACTCTTTTCTTGAACCCTTCTATTTGAATTTGTGTATAGGAGTTTAGATGTTGCTGGATCAGTAACTTAATGGTTGTTAATATTTGTGCTTGATATTGATACATAAAGGTAAGCCGATGTCGAGTTTATGTTCCTTTAATGTTTTGGGTTGGTCAAAGTCTGTTAACTTTATTGAACGAAAATGCCTAGGAATTGTGATTCAACTTTTCAAGTGTTTCTTAGTTTTCTGGGAGATTGCTTGTATATACCGTTCTGCAAGTTCGTCTTTCCTGTGTGATCATTTTATGCTTTTATTTTCCCTCACTTTTTACCTTCATCAAGGTAAGCATAATAAGTGCAAGCTAGGGCTGGGGGGGGGGGCGTCATTGGGAAGGGGCCAGGAGGCATTGTGATTGTTATACAAGAGTTCTCCATGCCGTCTCATCTTTGTCTCCCCTCTCCTATCTTAAGTAATATGCTCTGGCATGGAAGCTTACAATGACTTAATAGAAACTGCTGAGGCTACTGTTTAGACTCAAGCTCGCTAGCTCTCCATGTGAACCTTAAGCTTGGCATAATCCTTACGATACAAGCACCAATATCTGAATTTTCTTGCTTAAAATAGCACCATTTCAACAAGCTATTTGTAACCTTGGGCTCTTATACTGACTAATAACCTTCCAGCCCCATGGGCTTTCCTGGTATTCAAATTCCCAGCGAACGAAAGATAGGACCTGCAAATGGCTTGAACTTTGTGACGAGCATGCTAACGAATTAAGAGCATATAAGAATATCTAAATGCTCAGCTGGTAAGACCTCTGAGAAGTATTCGAGAGGTCCCAGGTTCGAGTCCCCTTATGGCCACTGGAGGTTTTCCTGGTCGTTAACTTCAGGGCCCATGGGATTAGTCAAGCAAAGCTTGGACACCCATGTTATCTAAAAAAAAAAAGAATATCTAAATGCTCATGAGAACAGAGGATATTTGTTGAGCTCAGCCTGCATAACTGAAAATCCGGCTGTCCAGTTATTGATCTTGTCAACCATCTGTTTACCAATCTTTGTGAACCAAGTGGCCACTTAGATGCATTTTAGGAATGCGTTGCACAATTTTCTTTTTCCTTATTTCAAATGGACGATAGCTTGCTTTTTTTTAGAAAAGGAATTTTTTTTACTTAAATCGTTAAAGAATACAAAAAGGAGGATAAGGTATCCTCATGAGCAAACAAAATAAAACTACAAATCTCGCCAATGGCGCTGTACAAGAGTAAGTAGTAGCTTGCTGTCAGCTGTGTTCCTTCCTTTGAGATTAAGAGATATGCTGAAGTTAATCCTTTATGTTCCCATGTAGTGTACCTTCTTGGACAACACTGTTGCAGTGGAACATGCAAGAGAATATGGACATACCCACCTAGATGAGGTATTATGTTGACCCTTTTGTTCTTCATAATCATTTATTCGAGATGTATTTTGCTAAGATTCTCCAAAACTACACCCAGGTGGTCAAATATGCTGAAAATTTTCAGAATAAAGCAATTCTTCTGATCCACTTTTCTGCACGATATCAAGTAAAAGTAAATACCTAACCTCTCAAACTCTGCTCTTTCTTGCTCTAATGCCTGTTGATTATTTCGCATCTTGCTGGAAAACGTTTTATAGTGAGTTTATCTCTTGCAAGAAATAAGTTTTTGATCATCTTATCATGCTTGTTGAAATGGGGTACTTAATAATCAGAGTTATGCTACTTGTTCTTCCATCTTCTGCATTTCTCTAAAGTGTTCACAAAACTAATAATTATAGTTTCATAGAAGTTTGATCAGCCGACTTATTCTGCCCCATCTTATCCCCGCAAATGTATGAACTAACAGATGATCAGCGACCGTAACTAGTACTCTGAAGCCAAACAGAATGGAGTTTACTGTTAGAATGCCCAAGTTGACTAAGGTGCCACTCCCTTCCCCTAATATATAAATAAATATGTAAATAATTGAAGGGTGAAAATAGGGAATTGGTTGGAGGAAGAAAAGAAGAAGATAGGCTATATGCATCTTTACAGGTATACATCTATGTTGTAGATGGTAGTGGGCAAGATAATTTAAGTAGTCACTGAATTCCTTTTTGTTTGCTCTAATAAGAATTCTACTAGTTAAGCAGGTATAAATCTCTGTTGTAGATAGTAGTGGGCAATAATCACCCCTTCCAAAACAAATGTCTCAAGTACAACTAGCATTTTTCCTTGGAAGCAGTGATTGTTGCGTTGGCAAAATCAATGTCCTTATTTTCCTTTGCGCATGGTCTGTTTTGGTATACCCCTTTTTCCCTTGCATAATATTTTCTACCAGCATTGGATAAGCTACCCTCTGATTCAACAGTCAAGTCAACATAACTTTGGTGTTTATTTTGGAACTTAGTTGGTTTTATGTATGCTACTGGGCACTTATAGTTGTGGTATATGGTGTTTGATTGGATTGTGGCCTGTGGGGAATGATCTAAATTCAAGTGAATAGTGACTGCCGTGTCATTGATTACCAAACTGTCCAAACACCATATTTCATCATTGTACATTTTGTGAGAATTTCTTTTTCGACATCAGAATTCACTTGTAACACTACCTTTGGCAGGAAATTGAAGCAGCAGTGTCCAGATTACCCACGACATTTTCTGGCCGAGTCTATGCGCTCACTGAAGGGATTTGATGGTTCTGCAAATATGCTGGCATTTGTAGTAACTGGAATACTCAGTTGGATGCTTTTGCTTAGCAGAGATTTTTTCCGTAAAGAAAGCCGATCTTTATTTCTCACCTCAAGTACCAAAAGCTCCCTGAAGAAGATTGGTTTGTATGAAAGCTTTACTCCCAAAACACAGATTTATTCTGCATTAAGGAATTGGGTTGTTTGAGAGGTTTGGTATGAATGGGTTCTGGGTTGGTTGAAGCTTTGATTATTAGTTGCACAAGTGTGGTAGCGCTTGTTTTAGTGATTCTAATTAATTATTTATTGGAAAGTTTGCGTTGAAACACCTAATAAATTACAGTAGTGACTTTGCAAAGAAACCCCTAGTAAAAAAAAAATTATATAAAAACACCTAATAACATTAAAAGCACTGGCAAAACAGGCTTGTAATCGGAAGCCCGTACCGGCCTATACAGACCTGTGTCTATGCCATTTTATGAAAAGCAGTCGCGAGAGGACTCAACAGTCTCACACACTGAGGCATGTCAAAAAGGAAGGAGGATGGTTCGAGCAAGTATCGAACCCTTAATTAACTCTAATGGTGTTACCATTGAGCCACAATTCCAAGTGGTAGAATGGGCAGACTAGATAGTCGCAAGTTGGCCTTATCGAGTAGACCAGAGTCATGTCCGACCACTTTCCTCACTCGAGTTACAAGTTGATGCTACCCAACTCGGCTAGAAACATCTACCCTACTTTTCAAGCCAAGTTATAAGTTTAATTCTCTGTTTTGCCCTAACCAGAGTTTGATTTACCCCAATTTTAATAATTGGATTTACCCAAACTAATTACGAAAACATCAATAACATAGGTAATTTGTTTTTTTTGTTGCCCTCCTTTTTCATGATTTAGTCGTAAGCATGTGGTGTGCAATGTTGTTAGAGTAGCTGCGTGGTTGATTATTGGATTTATTTGGACATTGTTTTCTTTTTTGGATTAATTGTGGTGTTTCTGGTTAGTTAATTTCATCATGGTTAAAGTTGAGGTGGAAGGTAAATTCTTTTTGAGCTGTATCTCTTGGACAATTGTTTGATTGTGATGGAATTTGGTAAGGGATATCACAGATGGATTAAATTTGCAGTTTGGGTAATTGGATGAGTGTGTAAAATGCTTGAATCTTCTACAAAATTAGTGGAGTTCAAACATCAAAGAAAATGTGGCTTGTTTATGTGGATTGTGGAGTATTCAAAATATTCTAATCAAAAGGGATGATATTTGGAGTTGAGTGTAGTTATAAGGGGCAAAAATTTCTGTCTTTGTCCATGTTGATGATGTTGTTGATCATTGAAAATCTTTTATTAATGTTTTTCTCAATGTAGCTCGGGGTTTTCCTAAGTACAAATTGATGAGATTTCAAAAGGCGCTTCATGTGACTGTTTAGATTTAGACTTGATTGTATTTAAAAAAAATCATCTTCGGTACTGTGCACAGAAGCGAAATACTGGTAATTGTAATGACAATGTCAACAGGAAGTATTTGACTGTGTTTGGTGACATCCTAGCATCGGTATACCTTGATTACCTCACAAACCTTCCAGCTGATAACAGTGTCGTCAAACGTCGAAATGTCGATTATCTGCCAGAGGCTTGTTAGCACACCAATTATCGAACCAGAAAGAGATGGAATCTCCATTTCCTACCATTCACCTAATGCCTTGACAAAGCAAAGTTGTAGAGTGAAGAATTCTCCGCCAAGCCCGAGAGCAAGATGTACCACCTGTGCATTCAAGTAAGCTATAGAGTTAGTAAGGTACTTGGCTGTGACAGATTTCACCCAAATATTATCAGGTTCTGAAAGTATTTTCCAAGCTAATTTACAAAGAAAGACCATGTTAACCGCGACATTGTTCCTAAGTCCTAACCCACCCATTTGTTTTGGCGACAAACAATATCCCAACTAACCAAAGAAAAGTTTTTATTATAGCTAGTATAAAAAAAATAAAAATAAAAATACAAACGTATTAATAAATCCATACATCGCACGAGTTTTATAGCTAATATTAAAAAAAAAAAAAAAAAATTTGCAATGTCCTGTCTTCTACGGCCCGGTCCCTGTTTCTGGACCACGTCTAGTCGGTCTTAGCCCTTTATGATCCTTTTTTTTTTCTGTCTAAATATATATTTTATTTAATTTTTGAAAGGGTACCCAGATAACGACCCGGCACGATGGGCTGGTAAGATCGGGCCTCCACCTAGACCAGCACATCTCGAGCTCAGAAGTCCAACCCATTTCGAACTGGACCAGAACTAGATGTACAAATGACCCCCCACTCCCAACCCCCCAATCCCATTCCAGCTAGACCAAGGCCCAACTGTTAATGTTACCCAAGTTGTGGGATGTATATTCATCAACCTCATCAGTCTGGTAAACATCCTTTAACTCATAAACTCAACACCAATGTTTATTTATTTATTTATTTATTTTAAGTTATTGAAAAGCAAACACACCCCTCTCTGCGCGCGCGCTCTCTCTCTCTCTCTCTCTCTCTCAATCTCAATCTCTTGTTAAGTAGTCCTGTAAGTTTCTTCTGTGTTCTGTTCTTCTTCACAGGGCTAGTAACAACAAAGACGAGATTTTTATTTTTTGTTGAGGGAGAAAGAAGATATTTTTATTTATTTGGTGGGAGAAAGATGAGATCTTTCAATCTGAAGTAGTATTTTTGTTGGGTTATAATTCATTGATTCAAGGTTTACAAGATTTTATTTATTGTTGAAAAGCAAACACCTTGATACTTACTCCTGTAAGTTTCTTCGGTTTAATTTAAGTTGGAAAAAATTAACATATTTTACTCAAGCAAGTATTCATATTTATCTTCCTCTATTATCTGTTCTCTATTCTCTGTGTTGGTGGTTCATTGTTTCGTTTATTAAACCATGAACAATTAGTCTTTGATTGATACTTTGCTTTTGTAATGACATGACATGGTATGATTTGCAGTGGTCTGGTGAGGTGTAGCTTAAGCTTGGCAATGTCTAATTCAACGATCATCATGTCCCCACAACACCAAGACCAAACCCAGGTAACTTTAATTTTTTTAATCCTTCTATCAAATTCAATTTGATGTTTTCTTAGTGATTTTGTTTAGTATTTTGCAGTGTTAGTGGTTTTGTTTTTAGTAGGAGTATTTATTTTTAACTATTCATTTGATCAGGTTTCACAGGATAGGATTAGTCAACTTCCGGATGATGTTATGTTTAAGTTTGTGTCTTGTTTGGAGATGAAAGATGCAGCCCAAACTAGCATCCTCTCAACAAGGTGGAGGCACTTGTGGACCTATAATTTGACTGATCTCAACTTTGATCCTTCAACAATCGTCCCTGGATTTTCCCATTGGTCTGTACGTTCCCCAGAAAACCAAACGCGTAAATACTTGACCTTGGTTAATCAAGTAGTGAGTGTGCATCGTGCTCCTTGTATCACTAAATTCAGAGTGGTGCTTTTTCGCACCAAACCAAGTGATTCCTGTGTCGACAGGTGGGTTCAATTTGCCATCTCAAAAAGAGTCCAGGAACTAGTTTTGGACATCCAGATCTATGAAAGGGAACACATCTACACTCTAGGATTTGATATTTTGAAGCACCCACCCTGCGATGTTGGCATTACTTTCCTCAAGTCCCTTGATTTGACTGACGTTGGTGTAACTGACGAATTTCTGGAATACATTTTGTTGAGGTGCTGCCTCCTCTTGGAACGGCTGCTTGTGGTGAATTCGAATGGTGTCGTGCATTTGAAAATCAACTCAAGCAAGCTGCAACATTTTAAAATATGGTAAGTGTAGAAATTTGCAGGAGTTAGAGATTAATGCTGTAAATCTTGTGAAGTTCGAATTTCAAGATGTTGGTCCCAGGCTTCAGCAGCCGCATTTAGTGTTCAAGAGTCTTCCATCACTTACGGAAGCAAATTTTGCTGGCAATTGTTGCGAATCCCCATTCCCATTCTTGCAGCTAATCTCATGCTTCTCAATGCCAGCTGTCCAAGCTTTCCTTACACCTGGAGGTGAGTAAACCCCGTAAACGTATGTAGGGTCTTCTACTTGCATTGTTCTCTCCCTCTTCCCACTCTTTTGATACAATAATAATGATCTAAAGCCACTTTACGTGCAACCAAAAACACAGAGTTTTTATGAATGGTATTATCCTCTTCGAGATACTTGTTTGATGCCCAATGCCACGCACCTGGAGTTGGTTGTTTCATGTAAGCCAACGTTTTCCCCTCATGTATTGACACCGTTCATAGGGGCATGCCCAAGTTTGTGCGAGTTCAGGCTCAAGGTAAGATATTTCATGCTTCATATTTATTCTAATTTGGTGAAGTTAATAGTTTCCATGATCAGATCATCAGAGTTAGTAGTAGTAATCTCAAAGATATCCACGTATTTTGAGGCTGCAGCATAGTGCCGCTAACTAATTATCAATAATGATCCCTGCAGATGTATTATTCTCATTGGTATAGGATGGAGCAGGAGGCTACTATACTCAAGGAAGTGGATGCAGAGCCAGAGTCTGATATTAGCAGGGTATCAATGTTGAAGCCTCAGATCATGAAGGCTCATTCAAAACTCAAGGTAGTGGAACTGATTGGATTTCTGGGTTGTGATTCTGATGTTCAATTAGCATTGTGCCGTTTGGATTGTACCACCCGTCTTGAGACGATTGTGTGCGATTCAAGGGGGTACTTAAATGTGGAAACTTCTAGAATCCGTGCTCATAAACTTGCCAAAATTTTGGGGCCATAAGTGAAGGTAATTATTCGATAATACCGTGAATCTGGAAGCCTTCAGCTCGTTTAGAGAACGCTCGATAGAACTTTGGTCGTATCAATCTTGAGAATAGTACTTCTGCCAATGGCTACAACTAGTATGGAAAATTTTCAAGTGTTACGATAACATTGAATACGTGGTGTTACCGAATAGATTACTTCAAATGGAAACTTTTCGTTATCTTTTTTTTTTTTTTTTCTTTTATTCATATATTCTAAAATTACCTTCTAGATTTAGAGGTTTGTGAGAAGGGTAACATATACTCACATGTGGCGTTATCAAAACACTACAAAATTTCTCAGCCATTATCTCATGCAAAGTGAAAGTAGAACAGATCAACACCAGTACACCACCAAAGAATACGGAGTAAACAATTCCATCTATTTTCCAATCGAGAATCTTATTGCACAAAATTGCTTCTTATGTTTGTCAACGTCAAAAGTCAAAACTCGACTACTTGAAATTGAATGGTTTAACTAGACTGCAAACGGCTATAACCCCATTCTTGGGTAACCTAAACAACCAAAAGGCTATAACCCCATTCTTTACGGTAATGTTTAGATTAACAAGACTGCACTCTCATTTTACATGATAGCAATGGCCAATGGGAGCCTTTAAGATCATCATTAGAACAAAATCCAAACGAAAACAAAACTTTTAAGATTATCATTGGAGTTCCAAGTTGCACATTGCAGCAAAATCCAAATGAAAACAAAACTTTTAAGATTATCATTAGAACAAAATGTGGATACAAATACAATTGTCTTGACAATAAGACGAGAAGCACAATTAGTTTTCAAGAGGTAAAAAACGATCAATGATACTCATTGGAACATATCTCATCATCAAGCTCTATATCAATGCCTGTCATTGCATTGATTTACAAGATCAAAATTGACATCCTTTTCGGAAACAAAATCTAAAACAAAGAGCGAAACCCATGCTAATTAAGCACCTCCAACCTCTGGTTTCATAATCTCAACCAGATTTGCAATTGAACAATATAGCTTTCCTTCCGAAGCCAAAGAACTGACAACTCCCTCAATTGCTTTCAACTCATCATGAAACTCTGAATGCAACGCCAAAGAAGAAAAATGCTCATCCACAACTAAACCAACACACTTGACTACATCTTCAAGTTTCGGCACCCATTGGCACATCTTCAATCCCAATACACTTGCAGCTCTAGGACATGGACTAGCCTGTGGAAATCTATCATATTTGCTCAACCACTTAGCCAAATACCTAGTCAAACCCAACAGTTCCTCAGCATTGAGCTTACTTATCGCACTTGAAAACACCACATCATCAACATTCGAATTCGACACCAAATAATGCAAACAAAGCTCAGACGACGAAAACCCATCATAGGCAACCATAAGGAGCACAGCTGCCTCCTTAGCCAATCCCAATTTCTTTTCACCCTTCTTATGGCTCGCTTTCTCAATCGCCATTAACGCCTCACTCTCCCACTCTTTCCTCACACTACCCATGCTCAAGCAAGCATCTTTATCTGGCAATAGAAAATACTTCAAAACCTTACACAAATCAGACGACTTTAAATCACTCAAATGCCTCACACACAAGCATATTAAATCAGACCGCCTTTTCGCAACCAAATTAAACACCAAATTTGAACAAAGCCCATGATCAACAAGCTTGTTAACAATTAGGGTTTCCAACAAAGCCCAATTCTCTACCAAAACACAACCCTCAATCACTAACCCCATCACATCTTTCCCAACAAAAGACCCAAACTTTCTCATCAAAGTACAAGTATAATCCTCATTATCGGCTTTCGAACCCGAATCTACAGCACCCACAAAACCCTTTTCTCCAATTTGCTCAAGAAATGGGTTGAGCAATTCAGAGAACGATGATGAGGAGAGAGAGTGAGGGTCTTTGAGCTTGCGTTTGAGTTTTTTGAAGAACTTGGAATTGGCATCGATTAGGTCTGAGTCTGATTGGGAGATTTGAAACCCTGTTAGAGGTTCGAGGAGAGAGAAAGTGTTAGGGTTAGGGTTTTGGGAGAGTGGTTTTAGGATTGGTAGAATTGGGTCTGAGTTTAAGGGAATGGGTTGTTTGAGAGGTTCAATAATGGGTTCTGGGTTGGTTGAAGCTTTGATTATTAGCTCTAGAAGTGTCATGGCGGTTGCAGAAACGGCAAACAGAAAGAGAGATGAGAGAGAGAGATGGTGTGAAGGGGGTTTAAGGAGGTTTTAGGATTTGGGGGCGAATGGAAAATGTAGGTGTCATTTTTACCTTCCATGTTAGTATATGAAGCCCATTGCTATTGGGCCACGTTTTTTTTGGTTTCTCTTCTTCCTTTGAAATGTGGACTGTGGTGGTGCCCATGATGGCTTGTGGTTGTGGATGGGTGTTTTTTTTTTGTTTGTTTTTTTTAAGAAAATTAAAAAAAATTAAGTACTTCATGAAAGTGTTCCGACTTTGGGTAAATGAAACTCGAACTCAGATCATAACTGAGGACAAGTCACTAGAGTCCATCACAGTAGGTGGGACTGTGGGAGGATGTGTGCAGAGCTAACACGTTAAATATTGCACGTAGAGTATACTCACAAGAATGATACTCAAAGGAAGAAATTGATATTTTCCTGAGATTTAATCATGGTAAGTAAGTGTGTCTTATTTCAATTAAATCTTAGAGTATTGAATTTGTTGGTCCTTATTGAGTTGTTGTGTTTCTTTATGAAGATTATCCATTGTTACTTACTAAACTTGGTGGATTTTGACTCGCTTTTTATGAACGAACCAATTGTCAAGTATGAGCAAAAAAAAATAAAAAAAAAATTGTCAATTGATGTAGACTTTACGTAGGAGTTTGTTTCTCATCAAAAAGCTCGTTCATAAACTTAACAGTCTTACCGGCAGTTACAGCTGAGTGTGTTTAAAACTGCAAGTGATTTAGCCTGCCCTTATGTTTGATAAAGATCCACTCCTAACACGAGTCCGAGTTTTACAACTGGTGTTCATGTTCATGTACAAGCATTTTTGGTATATGTTAATTCTCATCGTTCACCACACCATCCCATTTGTCAACTGTGAAGTTGAGATCTTATCCCTCCATATCAACCAAGGAAATAAAATTTTGAGCCCCAATCCGTGATTTTATGCAAAACTTGCAAATGCTATGCAAGGGTAATGGAGGCACGAGGAATTTAAAAGGCAAAAATACTGATATAATAGAAAACCAAATGATTTTGTCCGAAATCGTGAACAAAGTGAGTCATTCTTCTTATTGGGCTTCCTATGGCAGTGGAATGGCGACAAAAGCTTCAGAAAAGGTGCTTCGATAGCCCCTTGCTAAACAAATTCCCGTCAACAATTGTGTACTCCTTAATACTCCAAGGCGAAGGCCAATCATCGCCTGTAGATCCACCATTATTTCTTCAAGGTAAGAGGACGGCCAAGATAATCGACCTACAAATGGATGTGCATGGGTGTTTATTTCTTCAAGTTATAACAAATACGGCGTGTTTATTTATCTTGAATTGGACACCACATTCTGTTTCCTAAGCTGAAATTATGAGCTTGCTTACATTCGCAGCCTTTCAACTACACTCAAAAGGCTTATGATGCTGGTGGAGTTTGCCACTGGTGAGGTACAGGACCGACATCGTAAATGACCTCTCTATGGCAAGACCATACTAGCTTGATTGCTTCTGGTGTTCCAATTCCTGCACCTCTGGGATCTCCAGCTGGTCCAAACCTGTGATGATTTATTTCAAGAATTATAGAAGGCATCGAAAATTCAATTCCACAAGTATCATTGATGTAAACTTGGACTTACCAATGATTTTGTGGAGCTCCTGTAGTTCTTGCTCGTAGTCCAGCATAAGTAGTCCCATTGACCGATTTCCCAATGACTTCCTGCAATTTGACTACATTAACTCAAAATGCACAATGTTTGACGTGTGCCCTGACTCAAAATTTCGAATTCTAAACCTCGAGTACAGAGTCATATTTCCATTCTACAATAAGTGGTCCAATTATCAGCTCAACCGAGTTTTTTCAGATTTGGAGTATGATGGGCTAAAATAAAGACTCATCAAACTCATTGTTCAGCCAATTTATTGTGAAATAGCAGACAATCAAATAGCTTGTCCAGGGTATAACTGCGTATATCTAGGCAAGAGACTTGGGAGAGGAACTGGGGTAATTGTATGCTAAGGCAGTGATAATATGGTATGGTACTATGGTAGTAAATGGGTGACATCTTTATTAACTCAAGATTAACTATCTCCTTTCAGTCATTTCAAACACTATACATACAGTATATAGCAGTAATAGAGAATGTTAATAAGCATAAACATGCTTCAGTTCTATTTGGATTAGCCATATTTTGAGTTCTTGATCATTCAGGTAGGTGGTTCCATTATAAGTAGGAAAAAGTGAAAACTTAAAGATAATATGGTCCACAAATCTTGCCTGGAGGAATAACAAATCATTTGACACCACGGCAGCAGTCAAATGTGCATGCATCCTCTCTAAGGCTTCAAGCACCATTGGGAGCTGGCTTGCTTTATAGTCGGTGACAATCTGCAAAAGAAAAAACCAGAGCCAGTAAGTGCTAGCTTATAAAGTAAGTTTACAATCTATTAAATGTCCAGTATCCCATTACTTTTGACCACAAAACAAGGAGGAGAGAGTTCTTTGGGAAAAAAAAATCTACTTCCTCCGTTTACACTTCATTTTTCAAGGTCAAAGTTCACAAACTTTGACCATGAATTAGTGAAAAAATACACAGATATATAATATAAAAATGTTATTGTTAGATTCATTTTAAAGAATACTTTTGAAAAAGTATAATTTTGTAATTTATATATGCATATATTTACAATTATCTACGGTCAAAGTGGTGCACTGGAGACCGTGAAAAAGCAAATGTAAACATCTTCATGAAACAGAGGGAGTAACTAATAACAAAATAAACATTGAACCTTATCCTTGAGGACGATATACTAAACTCACCTGGAATGGTCCAAATATTTCTTTGGTTACAAGCTCAAAATTCTTTTCTTTCAAAATTTCCTCCAGTGCAACGTACACAGCAGTAGGTTTGAAAGCACCATAAATTGGTGGTATGGTGTGATTTTCTAAAGCTTCACCACCAAACAGTAACTTCGAACCCGATATTTTTAGCAGTTTTTTCATGTGGTCCAACATATCTTCAGTGGTGACCTGAGAGATTAAACCAAAATTATCACCACAAAAAACAAATTTGTTGTAAGCTAAAAGGCAGCACCTGTTACTAAAAAAACTACAATATAGTAGCATACAAGATGAATGTCAGGATTTTAGCAAAAACATCAATGAACTATGTCAGGATTTTAGCAAAAACATCAATGAACTATACCAGGCGGTTTCTCAAGGGTCAAAGCAGATAAAATCTTATTGAGAATGATCAATAAGTAAACTTCAAAGCATCAAATGAGAACACTGGAGAACTAGCATGAAATTTTGAGCACAAAACCAAAATAAACCTATCTAATAACATCTACAATTAACACGATTACACGAACGAGGTCCAACTATAAGTTCTAACCATAGCTTCCGGCTACCTAGAGCAAACACTCCCCATAGTAGGTCTCTGGGAACTGAACAGCAAAGAGGAAAGACCAAAAAGAAAAGCACAAGTAATGATTAAATGAACACAGGAGAAAATAAAGATGCATGCCAACAGCAAACATGGCAGAAGGGAATGGCTGATGTGGAAGAGGATCAAAAGGACAGAACAATATTAATATATATGTAAAAGGATAGCTAGACGAACAAATAAAAGGATCTGATTAGCTCTTCAAGCTATAAGGGATATGCCACATGGATAACTGGTTAAGTTCAATACTTTTTTGCTGTTCAAAAGGGGTGAAACAAAAAAGGAAGAAAAACTAAAATACAAACTCTCCATTTGTCCCCTTTTTAACACTACTTACACTCTTTGACTTTGTTCTAACTCTAAAGTAATCATTTTGGTAGTCCCCATCCACTACATTGTTTCTGACTGTTGACAACATAAATACATACATAGTTAATTAGTTACATTGATACATATATTTGAATTAAGTTAATTTCTGGGGTTCCAACAAAATATTTGATTGTATTTTGTTCCAGTCTCAAGACTCAAATTAGAAGACGAAAGCCGTGCATGAGGTGAATTACAGTACCTGCAATAGTAAACTATGCAAACTGGAGGAAAGGGAACTTACAGTAAGAACAGGTCCAATGGTTAGATCTTCTAGCTTCCTTCTCGCAGCAAGTTCTTTCAATTTGGAAATAAGAGGACTTGACGACCAATTCTGCATCAAAAATTCGGAAACCAAAAAACTAAGAAAATATCCAAGGCCACACTGGAATAACAGACTTTGTAACCAAGAAACTTCATAAAGTTCATATGTTTCCCATTTCTCATCCAAAAACTCCAAGAAACATGAGAGAAACCTCTCCGGAGTATTTATGTTCATGTTCTTCTTTCCCTTGTAACTCGTACCTCAAGATTCAAAAACTGCCTTTGTTCCGATCTTTCTTTTTAGTACTGAAAATGCCACTTTCTTCAAATGTATACACTAATTCCTAGTAGTTTGATGTATTCTTTATATTCTCAGTTCCTGCACAATTCCAGTGCCTAGATTTTGAAACATGCTGTTGGCTGTTTCAGTTTCATGTAGTATTTAATTCCTCATCGCCATTTTTGTGTAACATAGAAAAACATCAACTTCCTGTAGCCTATTTCTATCAAAGACAATAGAATAGGGCACAATATTATAATCACCTCATGCATGAAAAGGATTGATTGTGCAGAACACTTCTGCCCACTGCATGCATGTGCATCTTGATCACAGACCCAAGCAACATAATCTACCTGCCACCAGGAGCTTTTGGTATGAGAATCAGTACACAGAGAAGTACATATTAGAGAAGATATGAATTCTGAAATGCACCTCCTGAACGTCAGGCCCAAGTATTTTCCAATCGAAACCAGCATCCTCCAATCTAATACGACCTTTTAGGTCCAGAGCCAGTTTCTCCGCTACTCTTGAGCTTCCAGTGAAGAGTGTCATGCGAGGATTTGCCTGTAAAAGATATCAGGCTTGTCAACAAGAACTTAGCTTGTATTGACATCTTAGCTTGAAATAATTATAAAATATTAATATATCTAAAAGTTGATATTCACCAAGAGAAAACAAGCGTATATAAGCATAGGATCTATAGAAACCATTAACACATCTTTTTTTTTAGATAAGAGAAAATTTCATTAATCAAATAGTGAAAGACTACAGTGGGGAGGATAAGGTATCCTCAAAAAACAAGAAATAAAATATCTACAAATCACGCCAATGGCGTTGAATGACGGTGAGTGGTTGTATGGCAAAACCATTAATACTTCTTATGATACACAATTGCTGCTATGCTGTATGGCGAAAACTCTGGTATCAACCACTTCACACAAAATACCAAAACAGCAATAGACATCACGGAATGTGAAACAGCAACTGCAGGAAAAGATAGCTAATCACACAATGCGAAATTCCTTTCCTTGAAAAGGTTAAGTGATAACCCAAAATGACCTATGTTTACCTATGTTTTTTGGTGTATAGTTGAGCCCTTTTAATCCAACTTCGGCAGGGGAAAATATATACACTGTCACTCCCATCACATTAAGACCACCTCAACAACAAACTCTATTCACCATCACAACACCTAACAACAATGAAATCATGACACAACAACATCACCTCTACCAAAAGGCAATCATGCAAAATATCTTATGAAAGTAGTGCTGCTTCCAAAAGCAATCACGTAGATTTTCTTATGAAAATACTGATGTTCACAGAAGTAATAACATAAAAAATTTCATGAAAAAGTGACGCAAGAATCAACCTCCATCAGCAGCTTATTCATTGTCTTGCCATCCGAATTGATAAAGTCAACATCCTCAATAGGTAACCCACAAGCATGAAGCAGCCGCATCATTTGATCCATTACAATGCTTACCTGAGGAAAAGATATTTAAGAATCTGAAATCTGATCTGGTAATAAAGAATAAAGCTAACAGATACAATGTTACAGCAAGCTTAGTAACTAACGACTTGAAATGCAGAAGTCAAAGGGTCTGGAGTAAAAGAAATATTTTTGGAACCCTAGCGACTTTGTAGATGTGTGCATGTGCCGGCCCATATGCAAGCGACTGCCAAGCAGTGAAGCAGACACATTTAAGTTACTGACTATGCAGGAGTCAGGACTGCAGTAGTTCATATGTGCAATCTTTGCCTCCAGTTTCTATTTCCAATCATCCAATGGAACAGAAAGAGTCAGTGATGGCAATTTTCAGCTCCAAATTACAATAGAGTACACTAAAATGCTCCATAAACTATTTGTGCTTCTTATTTGTTTTCAAGCAGTAGAGAATAGACAGCAATCGCATTTGCAATCATGAATCCTATGGAAATGCCCACCGCTTAATTGCAGGGATAAAGCTGCAAACAGCTTAAACCCCGAACCAACTGAGGTGGAAGTCTCGTGAGAGTCACGGAAGTAATGATACATTATGCTATTAATCCTTCAAGTTGCTTGATTGTGTGATTATTTGGGACAACAAACACTGCTGCTAAATCTTCCGTCATTTTCCGAGGAATACTCGAACCAAGGATAGCTCTCCCATAAAACAGCACAACCGGCTTGCCGCACCCCCACCCTCCACCCCGAGAAGGATATCTTTCTGTGGACGGGTATTACATCTCGTGTTTTTTTTTTAGATAAGAGTGTACGGGTATTACATCTAGTGTTAAAAACTAATATGTGTCCTAATAAAACAATGTATTACATTTAGCATAACTAAGACAGCGCGTTGAGTTGCCTTTCAACAATTTTGTGATTGGCTTTTCGTTGCAAGAAGGAAACAAATGTACTGATCAAGATTCATGGTATATGCTTCTATCTTGCCACTGGAGGCCATTCACAAGTGAAGTCTTATCACTTTAGAGTAAACTATACAAACCTGCGACAAGTTAAGTTAATAAAGGTACAGTTTGCAAATGCACAGATGATGTCCACATTCACATTCAAATTGTTAAAACCAAAAGGAATCAACATAGCCCATCACATTGGTGGCTACTAGCAGCAGTATCTGCAGGATAACTGCTAAACTATACCTTGCTATCCACTTTGAGAAGAGGTTTGTTACCCATGTAAAGCGCACCCATTAACTGTAGAGCTGGGATCTCTAGAGGGAAATTGAAGGGAGTCACAATAACCACCTGTTAGAGAAAACTTGTACATTGTTAGGATAATAGGACTGCATGAGCATCTATCACAAAAATAGCCATAAACAAACCAAGTATGTAAGTCAAGAAATACAACCTATAATGCACATGTCAGATTAGTTGTTAAACCATGTTAATAAGCATATATCGACTAGGCATAGTAGACGTAGCTAAGTTGCCGGTTCAAAATTGACATACTTGTCTTTTTACATGTATGTGTCTCGAATTAACTAGAAAATCAATTTAAGATAGAAAAGAAGCGCACCGGGCCATAAGGCCAACGGAAACCATGACTTTGCTGCCCAAGATGATTCCCGGGTACGGCAAATGACCTTGCGAGGAAGCGGACCTGCTCAAAGAATATAGACAATGATAAACAGACATATAGTAGGGTAAAAACGAAATAACAATGACATTCATCCAAAATGGTCTTCACCAGAGAAAGGAAATATAAAAAAGGAAAAAAATATAAAGGTCAACATCAATGTTTAAGAGTTGACGCTTTCACTCCAATACCTGATCACCACAGAAATTTTCAAAAAATTTCTGTGTAACAAATACTTCAGCCTGAGCCTGCTGGTAACTCTTTGGAGAAACCCTTTGAATTAATCTTGCAAAGAAGTCTGCAACCTGGAAGGAGAAAAATAATGAGCATATTTGATCAACAAGTTAGTGTTCCAACTTCTAAGAACATGCAATACAGTATTTACCAATGATAAATACCTGAGGCTGAGAGAGCATGTGAGCTGCTTTTGTTGATATGTCTCCATACAGAAGATATCTGGGGACAGATTCTCAAGCATTAGCTAATCTTACAGTCATTTAGAGAATGTATAGTGCTACACTTACAAAACGACTAATTTTATTATATATATAAAATATCAAGAGAAACAAAAACCCATTTGAGGAGAGAACATTATTCTTGTCATTTATACAAAAGCAGAGGCAGCAAGCAGAAAAGGAAGGAATAAAAAGGACCTCTCTGGGGACTTGAATGGGTTGTGCAGTCCATGTTTAGGGCAGCTGGATAAGCTATCAACAAATGGCTGTATAGGCAATCAGCAGGTAAAACATTACATGTGTGAATACATTGGACCCAAATTGCTCTCAATGTTTATAAAGAAAACAATGGGTGGTGGGCCAAAGACAAGATCAAAACCCAAGAATCTCTACCAACTGCTAGGCAGTCACGTACCTTTATTTCTGATTTATCTACCTCCGCGACCTTAATGAATGGTTCACCATTTAGTGGATCAACTATTGTATTCCAGGAGGACGATCCAATCCATTTTCCCTGCACTGGAGATTGAAGGTAACAACTATTCATCATAATCTGTAGCCATGGAGTAGATTGAATAACAGGCTTGCGTATTCAAGAACAGTTTAAGAAAATCAAAACTACTGCAGTTGACCACAGTAGAATAGAATTGGCACGAACATCAAAAAATCAATCGAGCATCAATCAAACATTGGCTTTTCCCCAAAAGAAGTTGCAACTGGAATCAGCTCCATGAAAACATAATTACAGAAGAGAATACTATGGCTCACATAATTGCACAAATAACATAGCACGTTACAGAAAAATTTATCGAAGACAACAAAAAAAGATAACCATCATTTAGACTGAGACCAACACAGCCCCAAAGATACAACTTTTACATTGAATCCAGTTCTTAAAAATTATTCACAAAATTGTAGACCTACCTAAATTATGTACTTCAGCGGGTTGAGAGCCAGATATTTTTTCCGCTTCGACAGTAGCAAAAGGTATCGAGCTCATACATCTGTATCACAGGAGAAAGAAGATGAGCAAACTCAAGCGAAAGATTAAAGAAATCAAACAGGATCAGGTTCCTTGATCAACAGAACAGACAAAATGGCAACGTGAGAAATTGATTAACATACATGGAACCTAATGCAGTAATAGGAAACTGCTTTTAATCAATAATACAAATATTCTATGTCTGCAATTTCTATCAGAGGGGACAATGAACACAGTATAAGGTGACTTAACCACTTCCAGGTGCTGCTGATTTAGTAAGTAACACCACAGCAACATATATATCTTTACCGCAAGTAGGCAAGTTCCCATAACAAGCCACGAGTTTTCCTCTACTTCACTAAGTACAGTAAGTATACTATGATATATCAACCATTTTTCCGCTTTGGATGATGAATTGCGTTAGTAACTCCAATGTCTCAAAATACAGTCCTCTGCTTCCTACTTGTCAAAGTAGCATGGAATGATATGTTATACTGTAAACGTCTGATGACCAGGCCTCACCTCTGGCAGGTGTCTATGTCTCATCACCTAGTCGATGGTCCAGTTCTGGATCACTACAACATAACTTATTCTAAATTCAAAAGGAAAGTGGTTTGCACTCGGTTGTGGTTTTTAAAGGAACAGTCAAATTACTACACCCATATGTGTTAAGTCTGTCTCTGCAAGCTAGGTGAATACCGGGACCCATGATTTTTGACAAAGAAAGCCATTATTTGCAATAGTTGTTTGCACACATGTATGAGATACTTCTCCCTCCCAGCACTCATGCTGCGTTTACTGCATGTCTAAGTGGAGACTACTATGCCTTCCAGGTCATGTTGATATGACATTGAAGACATTGTTATCACTAGTTTTCATCTCTAACCTCCCTTCATATAACCTACGAAGCATAGAAACTCTATTGAGGTCATGTTTCCCATGTCACAAACTCTGGAAGATCAAGGAAGCTTAGGGGGAAACTTCTCCTTCATCTAAACAACACTTCTAGTAATTGACATCTAAAATCCTAAGATTATCTTCACTTTCTATGAAAGTTTTCTTTAGAATCTGCCCCAAATTACTTTGAAGAATATTTGTTTATCATTATAATTAGTTTTAATTATAACTTTAGGCGAACAAGCGGAAAAAACAAAGAATTTTATTATCCACTTTCGAGTTTCCGTGTTTCCTATTTTTTTTAAGAATCTGCGCTTCTGGTGTTCACATTTCTGCATTCGCCCTCCGTTTCCATGCTACCTTGCATATAACTACAACTACCAGGTGTACCAGCCACAATGTTAACAAAAAGGCCAGCCTAATAGCTAGCAAGGATCACCAGCTTTACACCAGTCATGGGACACGCTTAGTGAATCACTCATAGGTACTTTTAGTCATCACAGAAGCAATCAATTACATTTGTGACTGCTAATAACAGAACACTATTTAACCGATTAAGACCAACATGCTGCTTATGGTAAGCACAATGGCATTTCAAATGCTCAACAGTCCATGGATGATCAAATCATCTCTCAGACTTCACCAGCCCACCCCAATCAAAAATCACCATTTAGACACTCATAAATTTCTTAAAGCCCTAAAACCATAACATCCATAATTAGACCCAATAAATTCTTTTACTGAAGGATCATATCAAAAGGAATAAGCAGCAACCAACAAATTTAATCACAGACTTGCAAGAAATTTAAGTAACTAAAAATGGAAAAAGACATATAAAATCATCAATCACCTAAAATTTTCATCATTTCACAAAACCCTCAAAAACCCACATGCATATTACCCAAATAAATCAGACCCAGAAGATGAAAATGCATTAAAATCAAACCAAATTAATAAACACATTGATCCCATTTCAATTAGAAGCTTTTCGTACCTGGATATATTAAAAGAACCGAGCAAATTGAGGGCTTTTTTAGGAACCCTAGCCTTCATTTCTCTGCAAATTCCAATTCTAGACATGATCAGTAGATTTCGAGTTCTGTCGCTCTCTCTCTCTCTCTCTCTCTCTCTCTCTCTCTCTGTGTTTCAAGAGAACCAACAAAACAAAACAAGTAAGACTCTATCACTCACCCACCAAAGACTGTATTTAAATAGGCTACGGAAATTAAATGGGGGTTTTGTAATTGAGGGTTCTATGTGACGCTCAAACTCGTGTCTTCAATCCACGGGTGAGTTTAATTTCTAGGTAATCTTAGCCGTTGGATCAATGATTTAGTCAAAAAATCAGTGAAGATGCTGACTCAGAGCAGAATCAGATTTTATTATATTTTGACATATTTTTGCATTCAACGGCTCATATGATGCGAATGGCAGGCATTTTGTCAGATAATGACAAACTGAATCCGCACGTCTGAACCGTCTATTGAATGGGTCAAACTGGAAGAGTTCGGGTTGGAAAGCTCCTACATCCTAAACTAAAAGTATTTCTTATGTCCTAATAAAAATCATGTTTGTGTGAGAACAGAGATCACACCAACATTAAAAAGGTTACTTGTACCTTAAAATTAAAAAATTAAAAAAAGGTTACTTGTAAGTAGAAAGTCTAAAACAATACTCTGTTCGTTCCAAATCTGCTACCCAGTTTTTTTTACACGGAGTTTAATGGGAGTTGATTTTGGAACAAAATTTTTTTGTTTGTCCTTACTTTTTTTTTTTTGGTGAAACTTGTTTGTTTGTCCTTACTTTAACATGAGAGAGTGTGTGTGGGTTAGTAGTGGTTGAAAAGTAATGATGACAATAAAAAGTAAGGATTGATAAGTCTTTTACCCCTCAAAATTTTACTAAAAGAGGTAGTGGGTAAGAGAACTTAGAACGGATGTAAAGAAAAAGTGGGAAGGAGATTAGAAACGAAGGGAGTATGAAAGTAATATTGTTTGAAATTGTTTCATCCAACATGGTCTATGTTTAGGTGTTAGTATTTCATAAACAAAGTACACTATATATTTAGACACTAGTAAATACTAATGTTAGTCAATCAAAATATGAACTTGCGTTAGTTCATTGCCTTATTTGATTGGATATGGATTTAATGAGATTTGTTAAATAAAGAAACACTATCTTAATTTATTGATAAGGCTATCTTTTCCTATTCCAAACATACAAAAAAAAAAGTTACAAGATAATTGGATCTAAATATGTATTTTATCTTATATGAAATACACTTGTGCCTTTCAAAAAAAAAAAAAAATTGATATATGTACACTTGAACACTTCTGTGGTGAGGTTCACTAAAAACAAATGGAAATTGCTTCATGCAAATTCTAAATTAGTAGTAAAGGCAAATTCTTTTTCCAAGGCAAAAGCAGGCCCAAAAAAATGACAAAAGCAGGCCCAAAACAAAAAGTCAAAAGAAGGCCCTGATAACTCTGGATGGGTCAATGTACTGCTGGACTCCATTCAAAATACCTGGGTTTCGGCCCGATGTTCGTGTGGGACAATGGTTTTTGTTAGCTGTTCTACGGCCCAATGCTCACGCTTTAAACTTGATAAGTAACAATCCGAAACGATAACCTTGCTAACCCATCAGGATCAAGTCCTCTTTTTAGTATTACGGGTCACCCGAAAGGGTATATCCGTATGTGGGTCTATGGAGTTTTTTTCATCGCATCAAGTTTTTCTCTCTTTTTGTTTGGAATGATAAAAAGTGTGTTCATTTTAAAATTTTGACAAACAATCAATGTTATTTAATTGTCCACTTTTTTTTTGAAAATTTAATCATCCACTCTGAAATATGTGATTCACAATGATATGTGATTCACAATATTGTGAATTACAAATTTCAAAGTAGACAATTAAAGTGAGATGGAAGGAGTAAATGTATAGGTTTGTACATATTAAATTCGATTTTGTAGGTTGAGGCAGTAATATAGTATGACTCATTATTATCAATGAACTCAAATTATTGAGTACAACAATGTCTTTGTATTATTTTTTTTATGAAAATTGAGTTGCATCAATCAATTTAATATGAAAAAGCATACCTTACTTGAAGAGTCATACACATACTCCATCCATAATGCACATACATAAGATAAAGTATTCCTATATGTACATGATAAAAGCTAAGATCGATATATAGTCCCAAATTCAACGGTTGATGAAAATGATTGTGGATTGACCTAAGCTAGTTCCATTTTGTATTCCTAAAGCTTCGCTAGCTCCAGCACCCATAATCTAACAAATGAAGTCATAAGCCATGTAATAACTGGCCACTAGTTTTGATACCCGGGCGATGCCCTGGGTTAGTAATTTGTTTATGTGATGTATTCTGTATTTTCATAAGATTTAGAATAAGTTAATACGATGAAGTTTTGTTTGGAACATGATGTAAAAGTCCTCTCAACTAATTCTACAAAGTTATGAGACCCGTGCAATTCACTGAGTTGGCATTTCATTTAGGTATTGTAGTTGGTATTTTTATAATTAAGATCTAGAAGGAAATAATATGTTAAACTTCACTTGTTCATAAATTGACAGAGGAAATAAGGCTCCGTTTGATTCACCTGGATAAAACTGATCTGAACTGAACTGAAATGAACTGAACTGAACTGAAATGATTTTTTAAACTTGACCGTTAACCATTTAAAATTCGTCCAAACATAGTCAATATTGGACTCATTTGAAAGCATGCTTTGAGATCTTTCCGATGACATAATTATCATCATGAAATTATTTCGCAATAAAAAGTTATATGAGTGATAAAGTTACACATGAACTGAAGTGGACTGAACTGAATTGAATTTAAGTAAAATTAAGGTGAATCGAACAGAGCCTAAGAGTTCACTCCAATAATTTCAAGAAATGCTTATAGATGGTGAATTCAAAATGAACTCCTCAAAATAGTTAGACTACATTTCATTTACCATGTGATTTTCAATTAATATAACACAAATATGACTATCCTACATGTCTTGTCTTCCCAACTTTAATCAAAGATTATAGGACATATATATCTTATTTTGAAGGTTTTTTCAAGTCAAATTCAATAAGTAAGATTTATAAATCTTAGAGTTATGTAACTAAAGTTATTTTATTTTGTGGTGTAGAAACTATGCTAATAAATATATAATAAATACAACTAAAGATGATGAATTAATGAGTGACACTTGGAAATTGTGTTAGGCTATGTGGCAACTTTGTACTTATGTGTCGTCTACGTGTCATCTCCACACGAATACGATCCTACTAGGTGATGTCCTACTTATCCTCCCCACACGAAAGCAACCAAGGTTGCACTGTGCATTAATAGTAAGGTAAATATGGGCTCCTGCCCTCTTATTTCCCTACCTGTTTTTTTTTTTTTTTTTTTTTGAGTTTGGCAAAAAGGGTATGACTAAACAGTACTTCTCAACTCACGACGTCAAGAATTCCGTAGATTAACTCTTATAGGTGTTCCTTATAAAACTTAAACCGTTAACATAGTATATTAATTATGTAAATTATTTACCAATGAACCAACCACCTTTAAAATTGGATACTCAGTACTCACGTATCCTACATTACATATGAAGAATTAAAGTAATGCAAATACGTTACGTTGGCATGAGAAAAGGTCGGAAGGTGCCGTTTTTATAAAGATCGATCTTATATTATGGTGAGAAAAGGGAAGCATAATTAGGTCAATGGTTGCACATTGCTTGCCACCAATTGGATGGCGTCTTACCTTTGAGTTTGACAACCATGTTGAATCTTTGAATTTCCCATCATCACATGGGACAACCCATAGATCTTACTTTAAAATTAAATATTTATAATTTTGTGGACTTGTTGATTACTTCTTTCTTTTGTTTCTTCTCCTTTTTGTCCTACTTTTGATTCATATCCAATTATCCATTAGGTTGGCCACCGGAAAAAAAAATTCACAGTAAATTGTTCAATTGTATACGCGGTGGTGTTATTAAACGACCCTAACCCTAAACCCCCAAATTCTAATTCATAAAATTTGGGGTTTACAAATCCCATCTTTATTCCCTATTTCTAGGTTTTTTTCTTTAAAAAAATTAACGACTGAGTCGTGGTAATCTTGCCAAGAAAATAAATGAGACCCGTGAAACTTGTTATTAATTGTGATTTGTGACGGGTGAATACCTTGAATATGCAGGAAATGGATACTAATGTAAAATTAGAATAGTGCATTTAAATAATGAAGGTACCCGAGTTTTAAGATGAATGGAGAATATATCAATAATAAATACATATGAAAAGTCCACAATAAACGCGATTTAATCTAACGGGCACGGGATAGCCAACCTGAAAAAAAAAAAAAAAAAAAAGCCACACATGTGACGGGAAAAGTAATTACATGCTTTTTTTATTTTATTTGTAAGAAAAGTAAGTACATGCTACATGCTCCTATATGTACGATTAGCTATGTGATTTTGGTGCAATGAATTACTAGCAAACTAATTAACTACTCCTGCTCACTTATTAGACGTCAACGTCCTCGATCCCAAGGCTTACTATCGGGAGTTGCTGCAACTCTGCAACGACATCCCACGCCCGCAACTGAAAAGGAGTGACCATAGAAGCTACTAAATTATAGTACTAGTAGTTGAACATAGAATTTCCATATCCATTATTAGGGTGGTGTATTTAGTTGAAATCCAATTTTTTAATACTTTGTTTAGGTAGATAGATATTAAATTAAGTACGTCCCTAAGATAAAGGGTTTGACCCATCGATCAGGCTTATTTCTATAACATGTACAGCATTAAATTTGACAATCGCATAGCATCATGCTATTAAATCGGAAGGAAGGTTCAATACCATGCCATGGGGAACAAAAAGGATATATAGCACATTTTTAATTCGTATAATAGTATGTTAACTTTTGTCTTTGTTAGGGCCATGCAACCAACTGGAACTTTTTATAATTGATTTCCAACGTAAATCGCATTGAAATTTGGGACTTGTACTATATAGTATATAGGCTTTCGAAGTTCGAACCCACCCATGCATATATACATACATTGGGATTTACCTTATGTTTTTCTCAAAGAGTCAATGGTACTATTCAATTATAGTCATTTGCTAGATACCTATGCATATTATTATTGTTTGCATGAGCCAAGATAAATCTTGTAGATTTTTTAGCCAAGTGCATGTAAAACAGTTTTTGACGAGGACCACTTTGGCAGTCTATATATATCTCGAGTTTTCTTCCAATATACCAAAACCCAATTTCGAATATTTCATAACAATTACAAAAAACTATATGATCATATATGATAATGTTATATATAAATTACGGATAAATATGCGTGCATACTTATCCGATTATATATATATATATATATATATATATATATATATATATATATATATATATATATATATATATATATATATATATATATATATATATATATATATATATATATATATATACTCAAATTACATATAATTACGTTGCAGTGTTTTAATTATCATGAATGACATACATTCGATCTCTGATCGACCAATGTTTTGAATACACTTTTGGTACATTGATTATGTACACTAAGAGCATCTCTAATGCTACAAACCTTGAAGTGATTTTTATTGTTGACACATCATTAAAATTAAAACCTCATTTATTCAAATCTCTATGTTGTAATGCTATAAACCTCTAAGAGGGTTTTTGTATATGACACATCATACCCTATAAACTAGCGGGTTTGTCTAGACAAACCGGTTTGTACAAACCACTACACCAAAAGTGCCCTATGGCAACGCTAGAAAACGCTAGGTTAACCTAAGGTTTATAGGTTCATTACTATGGGAGGGAGATTTTTATAAAAGGTTTTTTCTCCACAAACCTTTCATAAAAACCTTCCATTATTGGAGATGCTCTAAGAAGCGAGTTTTAGGGCTAGCTGACTTTTATTCTTGGACGTACTTGTGATCAAGTTTTAAGAAAAGTGCCTCAAATTCTTTAAAATGAATAGTAATTTTAGGAGTAAGTACATATATTCTAAATGTGTATATATAATAATTCCAAGTTCTATGTAAATTATTTTTAGTACTTTTTTGGTATAGTACCCAAAAGTGTGATTAAGGAATAACTAGTAGAGTTTCAATGGGAATATATAATTGATAAACTTTCATGCAGAAGTGGCCGGAGATCGATAATTATGGTAAGAAAGAAGAAATTGAAATACACCCTTTTTCCTTAGGAACATAATTAATATTCCTTATTATTATTGTAATTGTAATATCTATACTTTTGTTGCTAATCGACTTAGGCATAGATTATACTCCGTACACATTAGTTTTGACCATGCTCCTATAGAATAGATTGTTGAGGTAACGCCCCAAATACCAAATAATATTTAGTTGTGTTTTATTTTATTTTAGTTTTGTAAAGAAAATAAAATAGAACAAAAAGAAAAAAAGAAAAAAAAAAAAAAAAGGAAGTTAAAAAGTTGGGAAAACAAAAAGGCTGAAGCCTTTTGGTTTTCTTTAGTTGATGATTGGGAAACAAAAGGTCTTAGCCTTTTGGTTTTCTTTAGTTGATGATTGGGAAACAAAAGGTCTTAGCCTTTTGGTCTTCTTTAGTTGTTGATGATTGAATATAAAAGGGGCAAGCCCTTTGTTTTTGAAATGGCCGAGTGATTGAGTTTGGCAGTAAAAGGAAGGCCGAAACAAACAAAAGTAAAGGAAGAGACCAAGTGAGTGAGAGACAAACAAAGAGTGAGAGAAATTGAGTATTTCTCCAAAGAGGTTTGTTCCAGTTCACGGTTGATTCGGTTTGTTCGGGTGAAGGTAATCGGAGTATTCGGATCGGTCATCGGCAGGTATTTGTGGGTGTATCTTTGGTTTTGTGGGAGTACCAAATTGAGTTAGAGTTTATCAATTTGTACTAGTACCAAAGATAGGTTGTTTACTTGTTGCTTGATCTTGTGAGTGTTGCCTTTGTACTCTTGATTATCATAGTGGATCATATTTTAGTGCGTGGAGATCCGCACCGTGGTTTTTCCCCTAATTGAGAGGGGTTTTCCACGTAAAATTGTTTGTGTTGTTTTTGGGTTCTTGCACTTTATTTTTCCGTTTATCTGTTGTTGTGATTGTGGGTAAATACCGTAGTTTTCCCCAACAGTGGTATCAGAGCTTTTGGTTGTAGGATCGGTGGTGGGAAAATTACTGTATTTGTTGAAGGAGGAATTATTTTGTGCAAGTAACATGTCTGGCAGTGTGCCCAAATTTGAAATCCCTTTGTTTGATGGTAAAATTAATTTTACTGTGTGGAAGAGTACTGTTGAAGATTTGTTGGTTCAGCAGAACTTAGATGAGGCTTTAGATGAGACAAAGCCTAGTGGGGTGACCGATGCCCAATGGACATCGAAGAAGAAGAAAGCTGTCAGTACTATTAGATTAGCTATGGTTCCGGAGATCAAGTATAATTACTTGACTGAGACAGATCCAAAGAAGTTGTTGGATAAGCTCCAGAGTGTATATGCATCAAAGTCACTGACTAACAAGCTTTGTTTGAGATATGAGTTGTACCAGCTAAAGATGGAGCAAGGTACAGTGTTGCAGGACCACATTAACAGTTTTAACCAGCTAGTATGTCAGTTGAGAAATGCAGATGAGAAGATCTCCGATCAAGAGGAGGCATTGTTATTGTTGGCTTCACTACCTAAGTCCTACAGGCCAATTGTGCAGACATTACTTGTAGGGAGGACAGAGATTACACTAGATGAAGCAATGACAGTGTTGAGAGAGAATGATCGGATGATGTTGCAGGTTGATGGTATCTCTTCAAGTGATGGAGGAGATAGAGTACTAGCTGTGGAGGTGTCCGAGAGAGGGAGGAATCATGAGAGAAGAGGTGGTGGCCCGAGAAGTAGGTCGAAGTCGCGCGCGAGAGACTTTAGTAACATAGAGTGTTACTATTGTGGTGAGAAGGGTCATATTCAGAGTCGTTGCCCAAAAATGAGAGATGATTTGAAGAGTTTCAAGCAGCTGCAAGAGGAGATGGGTAAGACCAAAATTGATGATGATAGCGGTTCCTCTAATGTAATTATGTCTTGTGATGGTAATAAGGAGTTGTTCTTGGCTAGTAACAATGAGGGGAAGGAAAGCCAAGAGAGTTGGGTGTTGGACTCCGGCGCTTCGGTTCACATTTGTAGAGACCATGCTATGTTTGATACTTTGTGCCAAGATGGAGAGTATGGTGACATCAACATGGGGAGTGGTAAGTTGAAGGCCAAAGGGATGGGAAGCATCTGCATTGAGCTCCATGGTGGTGTGACTAGAACCTTCCATAATGTGAGGTATGTACCCGATGCTCGTGTTAACGTGATTTCGTTGGGTGAGTTGACATCGCAAGGGTGTAGATACATTGCTACGGAAAGGTGGTGCAAAGTGTATCGTGGTGCTACTTTGATTGTGCAAGGAAAGAAGGCGGAGAACAACTTGTGCTATGTTGAGGGTCATTGCGTAGGGAGGAGCAAGGCCAAGAAGAAGGTCCATTTCTCGGACAAGGTGGAAGTATTTGGTGATTTGGGTCGAGGGAGGATTTGTTGAGGTAACGCCCCAAATACCAAATAATATTTAGTTGTGTTTTATTTTATTTTAGTTTTGTAAAGAAAATAAAATAGAACAAAAAGAAAAAAAAAAAAAAAAAAGGAAGTTAAAAAGTTGGGAAAACAAAAAGGCTGAAGCCTTTTGGTTTTCTTTAGTTGATGATTGGGAAACAAAAGGTCTTAGCCTTTTGGTTTTCTTTAGTTGATGATTGGGAAACAAAAGGTCTTAGCTTTTTGGTCTTCTTTAGTTGTTGATGATTGAATATAAAAGGGGCAAGCCCTTTGTTTTTGAAATGGCCGAGTGATTGAGTTTGGCAGTAAAAGGAAGGCCGAAACAAACAAAAGTAAAGGAAGAGACCAAGTGAGTGAGAGACAAACAAAGAGTGAGAGAAATTGAGTATTTCTCCAAAGAGGTTTGTTCCAGTTCACGGTTGATTCGGGTGTTCGGGTGAAGGTAATCGGAGTATTCGGATCGGTCATCGGCAGGTATTTGTGGGTGTATCTTTGGTTTTGTGGGAGTACCAAATTGAGTTAGAGTTTATCAATTTGTACTAGTACCAAAGACAGGTTGTTTACTTGTTGCTTGATCTTGTGAGTGTTGCCTTTGTACTCTTGATTATCATAGTGGATCATATTTTAGTGCGTGGAGATCCGCACCGTGGTTTTTCCCCTAATTGAGAGGGGTTTTCCACGTAAAATTGTTTGTGTTGTTTTTGGGTTCTTGCACTTTATTTTTCCGTTTATCTATTGTTGTGATTGTGGGTAAATACCGTAGTTTTCCCCAACATAGATGGTTGAATCAAATAAAATTGTAGAATCGTTTTAATCCTCAACTTGCAAGCATATCATATGTCATTTGACATTACTAGCTTTAACGTGTCAAATAACAATAAAATAATAATATTAAAAAAAAAAAAATAGTGGCCCATTTGAAAGTTTGCGTAGACAAATGTGTGAAATCGATTTCTTGCTTGAAAGGGTATGCGAGAGTTTCAAGCATTGAGACTATTTGGCGGGAACTGGAAAGGTAAAATATTCAGAGATCATCGTTAATCGTTGATAGAGATGAATATTTTTTATAAAGAAAATACTTATTTTCTTTTAATCGTAGTACGGTGTTGTGTATATCTTGTGGCATAAGACGTATTAGTTATGTTTTTCTCTAAACTCTTACGGCATAATCCTCGTGTTACCATCACATATATTGACTATATTATTTTCAACGTACACAATAGCCGCCATTTGACAATGTCCTTTGTTGAGGTTTAGCTTATATAACACCGAGGAGTAAGTTTTGCATAAGACATTTTCATAGTAAAATGATTATTGAAAGTAATACGGCCTTTTGTCCTTTTTTTTTGGTAAATCAGAGCATTGTATGTATTTAAATAAGTTAAAGCGTAACCACAATGTTTAATTCAGAGTTTCTCTCTGAGTTAGTACAAAATTAACAAAGTCTCCTCTCAAATAAGATTAATACAAACCGGGGGAGGGGCATTCCAAAATTCCAATTGTTCCATGATGCTACTACTCTTCCTAGATCGACAATTTTGTCAAGCTGTCTGCTGCCCTACTGCCATCTCGTCATTTGTTCAGAATGTAATATATTTTGTTTGGAAAAAACTCGTAATATCTTTCTGTCCGAAAACAATAAACACCTTTCTACAACGAAAAAAATATTTAAAATAAAATAGTATGTTTAGCCAAAAGAAAACATTTTTTATTCATAGTGTAACATTCGTCTCATGATAAGACAGTCTTATATATACGAAATTTTCCAATTTTTTGTTAGATCGATAAGCGATATCTGACCACGCCCGCCCCTTGTCAAATATAATCTCCAGTGATGTCAACTTAATATCATGTATGTGAACAATTCAATCTAATTAATAAGGTGCCAAATAATAAGACATTGGCGGGCGAGCAGGTCACCGGACTTGTTAAACCGCCGGGGATATATGCTGGCTAGGACATCCAGAAGGAGATCGAAGCGTTGGACGGAAATATGAAATGGGAGTACGTTGAAGTTTGACCTGAGAGAAGAAACGTCATCTCCATGTGACTTGTGTTATGTACGAAACTTCAACGCTCTCACTAATAAAAAGTCTTCTCTTTTGGTACGCCTAGTCTTCTAGTAATACTGTATATATGTATTAGTCCATTAGTATTACCCATAAGCCTCCACCGATGAACACGGCTTAAACACCTCCTTCGCTCTTTATTTTTTTTATTTTTATTTTTTTTCCTTTTTTTTGTAGGCTGGTTAGCTTGATTTCAACTCTGACACACGGTATATTATACTCGTAATACTATCTATATATATCCGGAAAGCGTTGAAGTTGAATTCTTCTGGCCTTGCCCATACATAACTCTAACCCTAATTAATTTGATTTGAAAAGAAATGATAATACTCCTGGTAGAGCAACATTATATGATAAAATAATGATCAAGAACAAAAAAATATTACTTGTCTTACATCTTAAAGCACATTACGTGTATTTTTTTTTTTTTTTGGGTGAATTGGAAAGCGTTAAACGCCCACATTACATGTACTTTATCTACCATTGTGTTACAAAATTTTCAGAATTATTATTACGAATCAGAGTAGATAAATTAGGAATGTGATGCTGATGTAAAGGATTAATTTTAAACCACATGAAGATAATAAGCCTTAGATGAGAACTCCATGAATCAATTGTCAGTCTTTCGAAAATACTTAACTTATATACAGAAAACAAATTACTTTACTGAAGAACAAAGTTATATACGGACCGGAGTATAAGCAATTAATTATATTGAATTAAGTGAATTAAATCCATGAAGATTTCTGTAGTAGATCAGAGCGAAATGTTAAAAAATCTTTATGAAATTAAATAAAAAACTGATTATTTACTTCAAGTCAAGGCCATAAGCTAGACTTTAGAATTTAATTAAGATTCGCCATTTTTTGTGAGAAATGGTATACAATCTATGACTATATGGCGCCGTTTTACAGGATTAAACGTACCAACCAATGACCATCTTTTTATTTTTTAAGAAAAAGGAATTGATCGATAATAATGCATATAGAAGTGAGGCGTTGACATAATGTACGAATATATATGCATAGGAGGTTTTCAATTCAAGTACATGGGGCTCTGTATAATATAAGTATATACTAGTACACATGTACATTTTCCCTTATTTCTTTGGTCCATTCTTATTATTATCAGTTTATTAGTATAATTAAATTATAAGTAATATAGATTAGTGGCCAGTTGTTTTGGTTTTTAAAGTCAAACAGTTGCTTGCTTGCTTGTTGCCAGCAGCCTCTATTAAAAGGAAAGACTTGTGTCTAAGTGCAGCGCAGAATTTGCTTGCTTTGAACAAACTAATTAAACTGTTGAAACAACAAGAGAGAGAGAGAGAGAGAGAGAGAGAGAGAGAGAGAGAGAGAGAGAGAGAGAGAGAGAGAGAAAGTAGAGAGAAAGTAAAGAAGGCATGCCTAATACGGAAGGCAATTCTTGTTCACCACCGTCTGCTGCAAAGATTGATAGTAATAGTAATAATAATCCTCTTAAAAGGCCTGCTGCTGATGATTCTTCTTCCACCAGTACAACTAGTGGTGATGATCATAATCAACTTCATTTTAAGGTACTTACAATATTATTAGGGAGTATTATTTGTTATTTGTGAAAATTATCCATTTTTTGGTACTCTGATTAGTTGTATATATATAATATATGTATATCTTTATATATTTAGATTGAGCAAGGATCCTCCCCATTTTATACTAATTTTATGACAATTGCACGCAGAGTGCAAATGGGAATAAGAAGCAGGCTCATTTGGATGATCAAATTATGAAACCATTTACATCATCCCACCACAAAACTAAAGATCCAACCGCTATCAAACTGGTACTCGATCTTATATACCCATTCACCTGAGTTAGTACACATGATTCATACGTACATACTCGTGTATTTGAAAATTTTGAGGATATATATATATATATATATATATATATATATATATATATATATATATATATATATATATATATATATATATATATATATATATATATATATATATATATATATGAAAACAGCAGATCAGCAATGTTATGGTTATGAGTAAGTAATTAAACTTTAGTAGTATACTCTGTGATTCTTTGATGAAAATAAAACCTATCAGCTCAATTCCCCTAAAAAATAAACACAAATTCTTATTTGAGGCTCTCAACGTAAGGCGCTTTATATGTCATGCTGATGTCAGACTTGGTTATAAAGGTGATCGACCTCAGGTTGAGGCGATCTCATATACGAGTATATAAGATCGATTATTGGAAGAAAAAAAAAAGAGAAAAAAACCCCTATCTGCTCAATATATTCCAACGCCTCACTTCTCATTCTCAAACACTACAAAGTAAATCAAAACTTCATTATCTAAATTTTTAATGCGCACACAGGGACCAATACCAACATATAATTGCATTGGGATGTGTTTTCATCATGTACTGGTTTAATGAAAGCAAGGTGGTAGTAACATTTTTAATTTCAGCGACTTATGCTCATTTATTGGGTTTCGTCTCCAACCCTGCACTTTGACTCTTGTTTATGAATTAAGAAAATTACACGAACCTTCCTCTATTTTATTTTTATTCTAGTCTAATTAAATAAGTATAAGGGATCTACGCTGATCCTTAAGTTCCAGATCCAATAATATTGGCAGATATACTAGCCATTTCTCCATGAATGTCAAAGATTTTTCTCTTTCTAGCCATTCAGCCAAAGCTCCTAATCATATTATTTTATCGTCTTAGAATCCCAAAAGAAATATAGGCTTCCATTTACTAAATAGAGGCCGGGTGTGATCTCTATCTCTTTTTTTACTGAAATATGACGCTCCATTTAGAAAATAGAAGCATAGAAGAGGATCCCAACTCATATATTCTAACTATATACGTAGATTCGCTTGGTTAGAGTGTCATTAAACTAGGCTGGTTCAGTCTTAAATTAAAATGCATTTTGAGCAATAAAGAACTAGTAATGCATTTTGAGCAATAAAGAACTAGTAATGCATTTTGAGTAGTAATGCTATCTACTATTTGGAAGATATATACTCTATTATACTTAGCTCCTTGTTACAGCGACGAGATTATCACTATCTTTATTACTACTCCCTCCGTTTCTGAAAAATATTAACATTTTAAACTATTTTTCCCCTTTGTTTCACGTATAGGATGGAGATATTGAGTCAACTAAAGCTGAAATGGGTGAAGTGATGGAAGAAAACCAAAGGCTTAAGCAGTATTTAGATAAAATCATGAAGGATTATCAAGCACTACAGATGAAGTATTACGAAATTGCTCAACAAGAATTCAAGAAGCCTAAGGATACCAACAATAATACAACTCCTCCTCCTCCTCGAGCTATGGCCATGGATGATGATGAGGATGAACGCGAACTTGTTTCCCTTAGCCTAGGGAGAACTTCAAGTCTCGATTCGAAGAGGAGTATCAACAAGCTGATTAGTACTACTTCTAATTCATCAAACAAAGAAAAAGATGAAGCGGCTAGTAGGAATAAGAGTAATAATGTGGAGGAAGCTAGGGACGACAGAAGCTTGGCTCTTGGACTGGATTGCAATCTCGGTCATCAACAACCCTTAATGCCAACTTCGAGCCATGATAATAGCAACGGCGAGACAAAGGAAGGAGGAGAAGCTAGTGGTGGCAAAGAGACAGGGTCACCAAGTACCGCGCCTGAGAATAGTAATACTAGAAGTGGTAGTGGAGATGATGAAGTTATGCAACAACCCCCTGTAAAGAAGGCTAGAGTTTCTGTTAGAGCTAGATGTGAAACTCCTACTGTAAGTATGCATAACCTATATATGTTTTATATCATCATTAACATACATCTTAATGTACTTTTGTTACATAATTAGATTAAATTGTTTGAAAATAATGTCTTTTAATTATGCAGATGAATGATGGTTGTCAATGGAGGAAGTACGGGCAAAAAATTGCATAAGGGAATCCATGCCCTCGAGCCTACTATCGTTGCACTGTTGCACCATCTTGTCCCGTAAGAAAACAGGTAAATTTTTTTTTGGGTTCACAACATGAGTATTCACCGTTGATCATAATGACTAGCTATCTCCCCTACCGAGTTGCAATTTACTCTAATTTTGATTGGAACATTTACACTCAAGTTCAATTCTTGCTCACCTAATGTGTTGTACTTTTAAAAATGTAGGTGCAAAGATGTGCTGAGGACATGTCCATATTGATAACCACCTATGAAGGAACTCACAATCACTCACTCCCAATTTCAGCAACCGCAATGGCTTCCACCACTTCAGCTGCTGCCTACATGTTGATGTCTGGATCATCAACCTCTAGCCAACAAGGATCGCACGAGCAAACAACAACCACAATACCCACCACAACCACGGCTGCTGATCAGCTTCATGGCGGCCTTAACTTCAATATCCTCGATAACTCCAAATCGCGACCATTCTATTTACCCAATTCATCCACCACATTTTCTCCTACACTTTCCCACCCAACCATAACCCTTGACCTTACTTCCACCCCATCATCATCTTCCACAACCCAGTTTAATAGGCTAATAACTCCAAGTACTTTTGCACCAAGATACTCTTCCACAAACCTCACCTTCAATTCTTCAGATAATTCTAACAATAATACACTTCCAAGCTCTTGGTCTAATAGCTTACTTAACTATGGCAATAATACTCAATCCTACAATAAAACCCAAGTTAGTACATTAGACATTGGATCAACAAGACACAATAATCCTCATCATGATAACAATAATAATACTTTTAATTTCCACTCCTTGTTACCAAACAACAACCTTAATAACCTCCCTAATCAACAACAACATCATCTACCAGACACAATTGCTCAAGCAGCAAAAGTTCTCACTTCGGACCCAAAATTCCAATCAGTTCTTACAGCCGCGCTTTCATCCTTCATAGCTAGCAACAACAACAACAATAATAATGTTAGTGGTGGTATTGTAGGAAATAATAGTGCTCATGGAGGAGAAAACAACAATCATAGTAGCGACTTTGCACAAAAGATTAAATGGGGTGGTGTTCAAATATCTTCAAGTACTTCAACTTTGCAATCAACTTCAAGCAAGGGTACTAATGGTTGTGGTTCAAGCTTGTTGAGCATGGCTCCTTCGACCACGAGTTCTCAACCGGCTGGAAGCTTAGTGTTTCTGTCTCCTCCATCATCTTTCTCTGGATCAAAAAGTGCATCTGCTTCCCCTGTTGATAATAGAGACCACGCCAGCTGAACCACAACAAAAGATCATTCATTGATTTGTAGATTACTAGTTACTTTGGACATGCTTAGGGAGAATTTAACTTTCATTTGTAGGTACTATAACAATTCTTCAAACTATTTTTTAAATTTTTGCTTAATCTTATCAGCATTGAGAATTGTAAATCGAAATTAATTGTCTTCACACTTGACATATATATACACCCCGTTAATCACTTTCAATTGTCATGCCTAGCTACCATAGGTAAAAGAACACTTTTTGTGACAATATCTAACATTCGATTCATGTTCCATTTATATAATGTCGCTCAAGGCCTCACCTTGAGACCGCCTCATATGAATTTTTGTGAACTTATTATATGATAGTCTCTTATTCCTTCTACTAGTAATGTGAGGCAACTTGTGTGTGCATTCCCATCGTTAATACCAACCTCTAAATTAAAGTCGAAAACAACCCCTAAAACTTACCACACCAGTTGAGATTTCACCTCTAATGCTCAAAACTTGTTGTTAACACGAATAAACAAATTCCACTATCGGTCAATCATTGATCAATTTTACAACTATCCTAAACTTGTTACCCCTTTTGTCCAATTTCAAAAGTCGGATTATATATTACATACACGATAATCTATACGTTAGATTATTTATGTCCGATCTCTTATTTTTCTTCCCATGTATTTTTTTCTTTTTCCCAATGTAACACACCATACATCACAAAAATTCATATGAGGCGGGTCTTAACATGAAGACACCTTTAAGGTTGTTCATAACTGGATATCCGAAATTTCGGATAGTGAATTTTGATATCCGAATCCGTGTCCGAAATTTCGGATTCGGATACTCGAATATCCTATATCCAAAAAAGTTAATTTTTTTCTATTTTAATTGACTCTAATTTGGTTGTTTTTTGGATATTTTTGGATATTTCGGATATCCAAAATTATCCATAAAATCCTAAAAATATTGATATTTTTCAGATAGTTTCGGATATCCGTATCCGAAAAATTTCCGAAATTACGATTTTTCGGATATTCGGATATCCGAAATTTTCAAAATTGATATCCGAATCCGTATCCGAAATTCCGAATATCCACTTTTCGGATATCCGTTTTTCGGATATTTTCGGATCGAATACTTGAATACGGATTCTTTTGAACAGCCTAGACACCTCTAACAAGTATGATCGATATCATACTAACGTTATGTTGGACTCTAGGGGGCGGCCTCAAGACCTATTTGCCATACATTCTCTATCATACTTCACAATATTCCTCAATCGTCATCACCTTGACACCTTCCTAAAAAAAAACTTGATATTCACTGTTCTCATCTCATAAGTCGAGTCAGCCAGGCCCTACATGGTAAAGAAATGACTAATAGAATTTCAGGTAATTAAAGTAGGAAAGTATCAATTTATTCAGTTCCTTTGTTCCCCTTCACAAACCCTCTATAACGCGGGATCCCCCAACTGGGTCTTCCCCCAAAACCCTAATTTTACCGCCTTCTCTCTCTCGCCTCAATCAATCTCCCAATTCATCGACAATTCGTTGCGGATTTCTCGTCGACATCACTGGGAGGTAATCATCATCGTCTCTCTTTCAATCAATTTCTTTGTTTATATGTGCTTTTGAATTTGTCATTTTTCTTTCAATTAATAATCGAGGGTTTTGAACGAACAAATTGATAGAAAATTCGGTTTTGATTTCTTAATTTTTATGCTAGATATTGTTAGTTTCGTGTGTTATGGTAGTGAAATTATGGAAGAGGTTAGTTTTGCGGTATACGAATAAAAAAGGGGTCATTTTTTGCTCCCCTTGCTTTAATGGTGGAGGGTGTGGGTGTGGGTGTGGGTGTGGGTGTGCTTAGAATTAGATAAATATAGTGCTTTCAAGATAATCCCTGAATCATTGGTCAAGTTTTAAGCTTTAGATTGTAATGGACTGTGTGTAAGGGTGTAACGAGGTGAGGCTGCGGACCGGGCGGGATCAATGTCATGTGCAACCTCCTGTTCCGCCAATAGGTACAGCCGTACAGGAGTTCACTGCCTTGCTTGTTATATCGTTAACAGGTGTAAATTATAGGCACTCATATTAGGCTCGTGAATTGTTCTACATATTATCGCTAATCTAATTTCCAATTTATACAAATCATAGTGGCTAATTCTAAACAACACAAACCATTAAAAAGCAGCCGAACCTGAAAAACAAAATTAACTGTAGACATTAAGCTATAGAGAAGCTTCACTTGCTAAACTCTCAAAAATCACATATATTCAAAGACCAAAGCTAAACAACTGACTTTAAAGGTGCATTTGAGGCTTGAAACGTTGCAATATTGGTTAACTATTTTCAATTTTTGTGTTGTATATTCTCTCAAATCAATGTAAATAGTTTCATCATGAAAATTCACAATTTTCGAAGGGCTGACAAGAAATTATAGTGATCTAGTCCTTGATGGCGTGATCTTGTAAATCCATAGAAAGATAAATTGGCAACTTGGAGAATATTTTTAAATTACAGGGAAATGCAACCATGAGTAAAATGTAAAAACTTTCTCTGTAGAGGGTTGAAACCCATGGTGATCTATTATAGTGCTATGTCTAAACTGGTTGGTTTCTTAGATGCATAGATTGAACATTTCAGGAGCTGTACTAGTTGATGATTTAATTTTTGCTGATGGTGCTGATACTTCCTGTTGTAGGTGGTAAAAATGTCAACTCCTGCAAGGAAGAGGCTGATGAGGGATTTTAAGCGGTTGCAACAAGACCCTCCTGCTGGCATTAGTGGAGCACCGCAAGATAATAACATAATGCTATGGAATGCTGTCATATTTGGGTAAGGCTGGTGGATTATATCTTACTTTTTTCCTGTCTTTGTTATTCTTATCTTTGTTCCCTCTTTTTGTGTGGTGGTTATCAGTAAGATGAATGAGCTATTTTTTCTTGGTTTGTGGTTTAACTTGCAGTCCAGACGACACTCCCTGGGATGGAGGTGAGTCGGTTTCAATGACAAACGTTCTAGTTTTCTAATAGCATGCCTTAGAAGCTTTGTGTAATTCAGTCTGGATCTGATGGTTTGTTGTATCTTCTAACATTTTCCATCTCCATCAGTTACTCAGAAATGTGCATCATTTGTGATCGGAGCAAAATGTTCAATATTTTTCCTATACTGTTTTATGTGTCTTTATTTGGAGGATGGGGGTAGGTCAGATGCTTTTTTTCTCTGATCACTAATATAGGGAGGGTAAGACTTACACATACAATCTATGAGGGAGTCAGAGCTGAACTTTAATCAAGTTGGATGACAGTTTATCCCACCAGATCAGAGATTCGCACTTACAATTACGACAACAATTCAGTATGCATCCCACCGAGGGCAGGGTCTGGGGTGGTCTAGATGTACGCAACCTTTCCCCTAATTTTCTTGGACTTGTGAACCAAAAAAGTTTTGAAATTTTAATGTAATAAGTAGTTGCAAATATACTCAAGAAAGGTATTTCGAAGGTATTAAAAGGATCTAGCTAGCAAAGTGTGGCAATTGGGAAAGAACCAAATAGCGATTCATGCTTCTAAAGGGTAGTTCAGAGCTCTCGAATAGTGGGGAATAATTGGGTTTTGTGTACTTGGTTTAAGGTCATATAGTCGTCCAATATGGAACAGGTAGAGGAAAGATTTTCTGCCAGCAAAGTCTCTGAGTAAATTTAAGATGAGAATGTCTTGTTTACCAGAATCTGGTGTGTGAAGCTGAATGTGATTTCTTAGAGTAAATGGAGACGGTTTAGTTGGTATGGGACTAAAGTTAGTACCCTCTAAAGAGCTGGAAGAAAGCTCTTGGGTGACATCTTATGAAATCTGGCGGAAACAAATTTTCTGGAGGATGAGATTGTCAAGTTATAGTGCTATTTAGGTTCGTATATGAATTGAATATCTTGGTATCTTTTTTAGGGAAAGGCAGATTTGTGTTTAGGTTGAAATAGTTGTTTGTTGATGGTGTAATTGGGAGTGGGAGGTTGCTTATAATCCCTAGTATTTCTTCATTGAGTTGATTCCACTTTTTTCTCTTCTTTTTATTTGGAATTTGCGGATGGGAGGGGGGGGGTGGAATGTCGTCGTGGAGGTCAGCCATGCCTCTTTTAGCGTGGGGCAGCATAATATCTATATTCTGCACCTCTGATGAGTGATGCAGAGCAACTGGGAGTTGGTATGTGGAGGATAGCCATGCGTCTTTATAGCATGGCATCTCTTTCTGGGTAATCCGGAATGCATATGACAAAAACTGTCAGTGAGGCAACGAAAATCTACTGTCTTGGTAAAACTTTAATTGGTGACGCAGAGTTGTGAGCAACTGGGACAACTGGCTCCACTCATCCCTGTATGGCTCCATTTGGTGTATCCTTTATTTATGATAGTATGCTTCCCTCTTTATCATACGTTACTTGATTCTTGTGTGTAGGCAGTAGGTCTGTAGAATTAAGTAATGAGACTGTAAAGAGCATAACATGGTTGGTAGAGAGTAGAGACGTATCTTTTCTGTGTCTACTTTTTTTTTGTTTTGCATTATTATGCAAGGTATTGGTTGATAATCTTCTGGGCTCATGATTTGATTTACTTTTTGTGATGCCAACTCTTGACCTTTTATCTTGTTCTGATTTTCCCCAACTAAAACTCTCTTTGAGAATTTCAGGTACGTTTAAGTTGACACTTCAGTTTACGGAAGATTATCCAAATAAGCCGCCGACAGTTCGTTTCGTGTCTCGAATGTTTCATCCTAATAGTATGTGGCCCCTAGAGTTTTTCCTGTTCTTAGGTTTATCTTTTATGATGAAATACATTTCATGCTTGGTAACTCCTCATGGCCTGTTATTTGTCCAGTTTATGTTGATGGGAGTATCTGTTTGGACATCCTGCAAAACCAGTGGAGTCCTATATATGATGTAGCAGCTATTCTTACATCCATACAGGTTAGTTGCGGGGCTTGGCGTTAGCATGCTGTGGAAGTTTTATGCCTCCTGCTGCATAAAAACTAAATTAGATGTTATTTAGCCTGTGTTCAGTCGTGAACTAATCAAATTTGTTGTGGATCCATGATCGTTCACTGCTTGGAACAATTTGATTTTGTATTTCTGATTTCTCTTCTTTTCTCTTCTGCCCACCTCTCCATTGTGAATGAAATGAAAGAACAAATTGTCCTAAACAATGTAAACGGAAAGTGCATTAATGGAGAGAAATTTTCAGGATCCTTATAGTCTGTTAGACTGGTAACAATTATTAGCAGACTGGTAGTATATTTAAGACCCTCATAGTCACTCCGTCACCATCTTGACCCTATGCAGAATCCAAGGGAGCACTTATCTGACACAGAATCCTTTTGTATCGCCTATCTAATAAGTTATAGAAAAAGATATTGGATATTTCTTGGTAACATCATGTGTAATATGAGCTCATTGTATGATATGCCATCTCTCTTTTCTGAAATCTTGGCAGTACTATTCTTGACTTCAGCTTGAATGATGAGCCTATCTATTAGAGTAGAGGTGAATGATGAGCCTTTTTTTTTTCTTTTTTTATTTTGATATAGTTGAATGATGAGCCTTAACATACTGGTGTCTTAATTTTAAAATGTGATGATGCAATCATTTTATTATTACATGTTTCTTAGTACGAACATGTCAATTACAGTCATTAGTTTGTGCTTGATCAACTTGTTACTAACAACTTTATTTATGAGTTTTTATTGATGATGCACTATAACGTCTCATCTGTAGTTTTCAGCAAAATCTGTGTGTGAAATAGTTCTCTGTTCTTTTTCCGGCAGGGGGGGGTGGGTGTCGAGCAGATATTTTGGGGTGGTTAAAGAGACCTAAGGGAGTCCTTGGCAGAGAGTAACTCTGAGTAATTCCTACTGTAGTAATAGGGGCCTCATTGATAAGTTGTACAATAACATGAGCCGTATGATTTCTCAGAACCAGTAGTGCGTGGATCCTGCATTTCCTGCTACTCATGCGGACTTTCTCTGTGAATAAATTAATGAATGATAAAGCCGAGCCTGCAAAAGAGCTGAGTTATAGCATTAGGCTCTAATAACCTTTTGGCCAGTCTCCGCAATCGTTATTCAAGTTCATAAGTTTGAATTCATCATAATATGAAATTTCCTAATCATGGTAGTAATGTGTTCGTTGGTTCCACTTGTGATTGTGTGTAACACCCTCCTTCCAGAGTTGGGTGAATTGCTTAAATTGGTTATCGATTTTTTTTCTAACTATGCTTTGTGTTTCCCATATTGCTGCAGTCTCTGCTTTGTGATCCAAACCCCAACTCACCTGCCAATTCTGAAGCTGCTCGAATGTTTAGCGAGAATAAGCGCGAGTATAACCGACGGGTCCGAGAAATTGTGGAACAGAGCTGGACAGCAGACTAACAGAGCTCTCTGATGCAATTGCAGTATTCTTGGAATGCTGTGGGGCATGTTGCAATGGCCCCTCTATCTATATATATTTCGGAACCATTTGTATCATTTAATTTATAATGCACTTTGTATCGAACTTGTTAAACATTTGCTCTGCCTTGTGTAAATGGAATGATCAAGATGCTTCCTTTCTTTTGTAATACTTACGGAGGCAACATGACTGATTTCTGGTTGTAGATTGGTCTGCGATTGAAATTGAAGGACAAGAACGTTGTGTGGATGAAGCCATTGTTGTACAGGTCATTATTACAACCATGTAATGTCCAAAAGCCAAGCAATGTCTGTCAATTTGTTTCATGCTTCATTTGTCAAAGAGCATTTTCGTAACATCCAAAGCAGTATATTTGACATAAATTCACTCAAATAGAAAAAGAAGAAATTGCCAATAAAATAATCTGAAGTTTGACCAATGATCATTATGTGTATTATCTATTTATCTCAATCATTTGCAGTTGTTAATAGTCTCACAATATTGCTCTATTAACTTTGGTGTTGAAGATTCAAAGAAATAGAGATCAAAATAATGATTATATATTCACAGTATGTATTTTTAAAGTAATGTAAATTACACACATCATAATCAAAATTTATTACTGTGATTCCCTCAAAAAAAAATTATTACTGTAATACTTCTTCACACTTTTTGTACTTCTTTGGTAGAGAGGATAAGAAATAATGTTGGAGAAGATTCTAACTTGTAGAACTCTTATAAAATCCTTTGAGGATCAAGTAGTACTAAGAATAGTTAGTTTTGCAAATTGGGTTATAATAAGTAAATTTCTTTTTTTCTTTTTTTTTTTTTTCTAAACTCGGGTTCCTGATTCATGATTTCATGGTAGAGAACACAATCATCATTAAATATTAATTTATTTGCCTTGACAAATCATTTTAGTGATTGTTTGAGTTTTTTGTTTTTTTTTTGGGTAGATAGTTGAGTTTTTGGACCATAAAAGCACAATGCTAAAAAAAAGTTAAGTTCCTTGATTTTCAACAGTTTATTATGAAAAAATAGATGATATGTGAAATTACAACACCACCGTTAATCATTCATATGTCATGGTTGCAAATCGGTCTTCAGTGTAAAAGAGACTGTCATTACTCATTACTAGTAAAGCACTGCACAAATACTTAAGATTCATACCAGATAGATGAAACATCAACCAGATGATAAGAAACATATTCTTTCCCCAATACCAAAGTGACTCTTTAAACCTTTCTACAGATAGACTTCAAAAAAGGAAGATAAAATAAACCTTTCTATAGGATAGCCCTCTACTAAAAACATTGAAGACAAACCCCTAATACCAAAAGACAAACTGTAGTCAACAACTCAACATTTCTTGTGCTGAAGGTCGCCTAATTTTCTTGTGTCACACTTATCTCTCCCATCAGAGGAGCATCCTGCAAAATAGGGACGTGGTCATTCAAATACGAAAATGGCACTTGCAAGCGAGAAAGCAACAGGAAATTCAAAAATTCTGACTGTAGGTAAACAACATTGACATGAAAATACAGCTGAGCGACAGACACAACACAATGTAGTTACCAAGTTTTCTTTGTTTCCCTCCAGTGTTTTCCCGATGTCCAGTGGCTTAGTGATGACTGCAAATTGTAAATAAACAAATATCACATGAGCCATGTTGGACTGTACTTTTGGCAATATAATACAAAAGCATGTCCTCTTATGGTGCTAAGTACCTTCTTCAGCTACAGATTTTTCATCCTCATACTTGATCTTCTCCTCTCCATTATTTGATTGCTGCTTACCTGGCTTCTGAACTTTCCTCTTGATGTTATTACCCCCACTTTCTGCTGCCATTTTCTCATTCATAGAGTTACGAGTGACAGAGGCTCTAGTCTTAGTTGCTGTATTAGTTCTCTGAACAATTTCTTTCTTAGAAGATACTTTGGCTGAAGAAGCTTGACTATCAGTGTTCAGGGATTTAGGTTTGAGCTTTCTGTTTCCTGCTGTGGAAGTAGCACTGGAAACACCGTCATCAGAGGGAGTAGTTGCTTCTTCAGGCACATGAGAGCAGGTCTCGGATATCTGCAACTGTTCAAAGGTCTCTGATATTTCATAGCTGTCAAATAAGCCTTTGACGGTCTCTCCATGTTCAGCCAGGCTGTGCTTCCGCACATACGATTTTAGCTCATCACGCAGTAGCTGCAGAGGCTGAACAAAATTCATAATACAAAATAATTAAGATGTTAGGAATCTGAATTGCACTTTGTTTCCCTGCAGCCAGTATTCATTAGATGAGACAATTTATAAAATGAATAAGCACAACAGTTCTTAGGTTGCAGGTTCACTATTCTAGAATATAAGACCTACATGCTTTTTATAATTAGTGACAGTAAGTTCAATGCCACCCAGGCAGCTAAGAGCTTGAAAGTTTAAAGTAGGGTTAAATTATTCATGCTAACAGCTAACATTAACCTTGAAAAACTATCAATGTCAAATTGTCAATACTCAATACTCAAAAGGTCACATATGGTCTTCGAACCTCAGTTCAATGCAAAAGGCTGTAAAACAGACAGCTTTCACTGAGCTTCATTTTATAAAGCAAACTAGGTTAACCAGGCTGTAGAACTATTCTTGTAACACAAAATCAACTAGATAAAATGTTCACCATGTACTACCTCACATCGTGCCTCCAGGGCAAGCTTGAAGAAACCAAGTGAAATGGAGTGTTTAGCAGCAGACTCTGATAGCTTAATTTGTTGTAGCCAATATGAGGACGAAGACAGAATGTTGAACTTCCGACGAATTGATGATCTCGAAACATCAGAAAGTGGTGTGTCACATTTATCCTGCCCATTAGCAGATCTTCTTGCCCTAGCCTCTGAAATAGGGGTGATGTTATTTGCAGGTTTTTGCGCGGGGCTCACAGTTGACTTGGTAGGAATAGATAGCCTTCTTGGTGGTTTGCCAGATTTGTCCTTGGCAGAGAGCTCAAGAACACTAACACTTTTACTCACACTAGAAGGAGGTCTTGCCCTGACAAATATATAAAGACAATGGATTATTAGAAGAATGAGCAACGCACAAGGAGAATTCATGAATAAATTTTACTAGTATCTTTGAGTAGAAGCATATGCTTTTTGAACAATTTTGGCAACAAGTCATGAAATTTCTACCAAATATGATAACTTTACTCTCTAGTTTTAACTCCATCAATCCCAAATTACAATTCTTGTAAGCCTTTTGCAGTTTCCAAGATGCAGTAGTCACCAAGACAATAACTATCAGCAAGTAACAATTTAAGTCCAGGGATATGAAAATGCACACATGGCCCAGAAATGCTGAGCCATCATTTCTACTGGTATGATATACCAAGAAGGGAGAGCTGAACATAATCAAATTAGAAGAGTCAAGTCTTTTGTGTGTGTGTGTGTGTGTGTGTTTGTTTTTTGTTTTTTTAAATTTAGCGCAATTGAATTAAGACTTCAAAGACAACCCTAATCAAAAGTTTCAATTTTTAGACGTGGGATGATAACAACATTTACAAAGAACAACTGTATTCCAAAATGACATGCCCTAAAACTCAACAACAAGGATCGTGAAAGCATCTCTTGAAAGTAACTGCATATCAGCCAACAAGCATATCACTAGAATCAACGAACATTTCTATTTTCTAGGCCTAAAAACAAACCCCAATATAAAATCTAGAAAGAAAGAAAAAAAAAGAAAAAAAAAAAGACATTTTATACGTGCGCTCCAGTTTCAGTAGAATAGAATAAGAATATAAATGATTACCCAATCGAAAAACCATAACCCCATGAAACCCTAGAATTCTCGCGCTGCACCATCCTCATACAGATTTATAAACAAACTAACTAAATCCTCAACCCAAAACTTCAAAATTGGCGATTTTCATTGCCCTAACTATACTAAACTCAACCCAAAACTTGACCCGTTTCTCAAAACTGAAAAATGGGAGAATGATATAACGAGAGAGATACCTCTTAGAAGCAGAAACATTAGGAGCGTCAGGGGATTTAATGGGCTGATCCTTCAATTTACCCGCAGATCGCAATGGATATCTAAGTATCGATTTCCTTATCACATTCACTGTATAAGAAAATCATATCACAAAATTAGTTCGTTTACACCAAAATTCAGTCACATAAAATGAAATTGAAAGCGATAAATTCCGCAAAAGCTGAAACCCTATACATAAGAGAGAGAATAAAACTAACCAGAAGAAGCAGATGGCAGTTGTTGATCGTTGGCAGAAATAGAATCCTCCATTTTTGAAGAGAGAGAAATTGGATGAGAGAGAGAAGCAAGAAGTTGAGGAAATTAGCTAAAGCAGGGAATTCTGGAATTAGAGAGAGAGACCATCGCCAGTCGCCACTTTATTCTCTCATTTGGGCGGGAAAATTCTGGGCTGTTTATTTAATTTAATTAACAAAAAAGTTTTAATTCAATTCAAAATTTAAACAATTTCGTTAACGGTGGAGATTGGCGACGTGGGAGCAAGAGATTGGATGAAGTAAGAGGAGAACGGTTTGATTTTGGCGGGACCCAGGGTTCTCTTTTTAATCTTTTCTACAGACGCTCCCGGATTGAATTTTTTTTTTCTTTTTTGGGTCTCCTTTTTCCTTATTTGTTTTTTTAGGTTCGAATTTCAAATTTCAAATCTTCGACTGTTGTGTGTGGGATACTGTTCACTAACGGCCCATTTGACTAATCTGCCTAAACTGTAAGTTACTTGTTGGGCTTAAAAATAAGCAAAGTACTAGCCACACCACGAGAAATTATTGTGTAGTTCAGCCGCATTTACTCTCTTCTCTCACAAAATAAGTAGAGCCTACTCTAAATTTAAATTGATAATTTTCTATTTTGTGAGAGAATGAAGAAATGCTCATAGACAACACAATAATTCTTCCCAAACCACCCCTCACAAAAAAGAAAAAGAAAAAAGAAAGAAGAAAAAGAGCAACATATCCATTTGATTTGACTATCTTGCAAGAGTAGCACAATAAGGATGTTCGTAAAAACTTGTGTGGACTTCAACAATTTTATCCTAATCTCAGGAGTATGTACTTCCAATTATATAAATATGTATTTTTTTATGAGCAAAGACATGCTACAATGCAAATTGTTAAATTTATTAGGTATATTCCAGTAATTTTTCTTACACTAACAATAATTAACACAAGCTAAGGAGTTGTATTAAAACATGTGAGTTTATTTTGTATTTCGCTCAATTCATCACTACTGGCTACCGAGTAGGCTAATACCTTTAGGCCATACATTCTCCCTAAATATACGACCCTCCAAAAAAAAAAAATTTGTTTTTTGATAATTGACTTCCAATATGCTTCTTGAAATCCTAATTGTAAGCAGAGTGGTTTACGCGTATGCAATGATGAAGAGATATTTATGGAAAACGAATGGAGATAGTTGCATGTTTTTAGGGAAATTGTCTAAATTAGTTATGTTTTTCAATATACAAATATTTACGTGAGGCTTGCTGAGTATTTGTGAATAACGAAGGGGGGCTACTTCAATTGAATTAGCTTCTCCGTTTCACCTGTAAGTGCATAGGTGAGATACTAAAAATCCACAAATTTGATAGGCAATAATAACAAGTTCCAACCGAAAAATGGCTTCTAACACGAAATTTGCTTATGCGGTTCTCGTCATTGTTGCAGGTATTGTCTCTCGCTCATTTCTAATCTATCTCAAATGTCATCCATATCTATTAAATATCAATTGTACACAAGGCACCAAATCAATCATATATCTTTGATATTCATGTATTGGTTAATGCATAATTCTTTACTCATACTTTTAACGATAAAGTAACCTTTAACTTTATTGAAAATAAAACTTGAATTCAGATTATTACTATTAACAAGTCAGGGGGCGGTGAGCGCTACCCACCGTACCCCAAACTGGCAAACTCAACACAATTTTTTACCCACCGTCAAAGATAATGCATGCTATGAGCTCCATTGTAGTGATCAACAGTTCTGTTATTCGTTGTTCATTGTTTCTGTCTTTGATTCTCCTGTGCGCTGTTGCAATCGGCGTTGTCATCACTGTAAACCCCTGATCTGTCGAACCCAATCTCATAATGAAAATCAAAGTTTTTAAATCAATATAGCTTGTGCGTGCTTTGTTCTGCTTGCACAATATTAGTAATCTGCCTGGAAAAACTTCAACAAGCAATTGCTGAAACCTCAGTTTTTTTTTGGATAATTAGCTGAAGCCTCAGACCTCAGTTACATCTTAGAAGAATGGTTAGTTACCTTTTCTTGAGGAAGTTTATGCCTCAACAGTCACTAAACAATGATTCACTAAATAAAAAAAGTGCTTGCTGCTTAGAGTTGACACAATCTTCATTTTAAAGTCATAACATACTATTGTTGGATGTCATGTCCCAGTAATGGAATTTATTCCTGGATACACTTCTTTTTGTTAAGAGTATTGTTTTGATTTGCATACACACTCTTACAGACTACAAAAGGTTTTCGCGGAGTGCAAAAACCTCTTCTGTTTTCCTAGCCTTAAGGAAGGAGATGACTGTCCACGCTTCCCATTGTTACGTACAACACCAAGATGTGGTGAAGACCTTATGTGCTGGATTGTGGCTCCTTTCTTCAAAGTGTAAACCTTTGGGTAAACAAGATGATCAATGTGACCCTTACCAAGGTTTTTCCCGTACCACTCCACCTTGTGGAAAAGGTTTTATGTGTGTTCGTACTGATGCCGGATTGTTGTCTCCTTTTAAGTGTGAAGCCAAGGAGTAAATATACATGTATATGAGCCTGAGATGAGTTGTTGGATTGAGTGAAGACCCATTCTTACCTTCTGAAAAAAATGTTTATTGCTCTCCCGTCCTTCAAATCCGAACCATGATGAGCACATTATCTAATCTATATAAGATGAAGATTAATAAACCAATTGCATGGTTGGCCCTTTGTATCTTTTATTTTTTTTTAGTAGTTATGTAGATTGCAAATTTAAGCTCATAGTATTTTTTTGTATTTATGATACACTTTGAAATGTTGGACAACAGCCCATAACCGCTCAAGCCCAATTAGGGTGTCAAGGTGCCATTTACATCCTTATCCTCATTACATCCCGTGAGTACCTCATCTACCTATTTGATCCTGGTGGAGAGAGTATGAGTCCAGTGTCATGGGATTTTTGCAAGTTGTTACGATCATGGTTGCCCAGTTGGTGTATGCTCATGTCTTCTCGACGCCCTCTCTTGCCTTGCCGCACCCTTGAAGACAAGGGTGCTTTGAAGGGGACGGTATTGATACACTTCGAAATGTTGGACAACAGCCCATAACCGCTCAGACAGCCCACATGACCCTTTCTTTTATTGAGTCTTTTGCTGTTATTTTCATTTTCTAGCTTATTCACCAAGCCAAGTAGTGATATAAATATCCTTGTAAATCATTTCAGAAGAGGAGGTCGATCAATATGAAATGTTCTTCTCCCTGCTCTAGCTATGGCTATCTACTCCTTCCCCATGTTTGTTTCTCTCTCCTCAAATTCATGTGTTAATTTCATGTTCAATTGAGTTTCTCAGTTGCCTCTTTCTCCATTTCTTTGAGTGTGGCCCTATTAATTCAATATATCCTAAATAACAAAATCCCTAAAAATTACAAGTGTATCAATTTACACATGTACAAGTTTATTCAAATAGATGTGAAATCACTATACATGAATAAATAAGACATTTTAAATTGTATGATTACATAATATCCACTATTTACAAGTTGTCGTATGAGTGTCTCTGTTAAAAAGAGAGTTCATGTAATATAAGCAAAAATATACAAAAACCATATATATCAAATCAAAATATCTATGTCCGGTTCTTATTCACTATACCGCAAGTCCAAGTATTTGTGTTAACCCAGTAGAACTATATATGATTTGAAGAAAATAACCTAGGAGGTTGGTGGCTAATTAATTTTCTTCTTAGTTGTTTTAATTTTCGAAAATAATTTTATTTCTCATCAAATTGGGAAGATAAAAATAAGGGAGGAAATAGAAGGGGCAAGTGCGATATAAGAGATGAGGAAATCGATCATCTTGAATTAAATTTTGACTGGAAAATATCATTTGATGTGTTCAATATTAACGTTTTTCTTTTTTAAGGTAACATTATAAACTCGTTTACTAAGTGTATCTAGAAAATTTGTTAAACTTATTAAATATATTTTAGAAAATTTTGCTTACACTAACAAAAGTTAACACAAGGAATTGTATTGAAACATGTGAAATGATTTTGTATTTCTCTCAATTCATCACTACTAGCTGGTAAGTACTCGTGGTTGTAATAATACCTGAAAATTAAGTATTAAGATTAGTGGTAATAATGGTAGTTACCTGTAATAAGAGGAGTTAGACCCTGTTCTCTTCATCTTTTTTTACTAAACTTATTTGCAAAATATTAAACTGAACTGAAATTTGTTGAATTGAACTGAATTTTTCTGAATTGAACTTATATTTACAGAATCTACAATTACAAAGAGTAAAATTGTACATCGGTTTACCGAACTGAATTTTTCTCATCTGAACTTCTTTTTACTGAACTGAACAAAATTTTACTTAGCTGGATTGGAATTTTCAAGGAGAAGTTGAAGGGAAACATGCCATTAGTAGTTTATTTTATTTGGATCATTTGTGGCTCTTTATAATTTTTAAAGTGACCATACATAGGCTTCGTTTGATTCAACTCGATTTCACGTAACTGAATTTAACTTAACTAAACTGAATTGAACTTAATGATACTGAACTAAACTGAACTGGACTTATTAATAGCCATGAACTGAACTTAACTGAATTATTATAATTATTCTAATTAATTATTATAATTATGATTATAATAATTATAATCTGAACTGAACTGAATTGAAGTTAACGACACTGAACTGGACTTAACTTAACTTAACTGAACTTAGTGACACTGAACTGGACTGAATTGAACTGAACTAAACTTAATTTAAGTGAAATTAACTTGAATCAAACAGAGCCATAGTGTAATACTTATAATGGGAGATCCAAATAAAGAGTGGAACTAAATTATCTATCTGATCTATTAGAAATCGTACAAAAAACATGGAGATCAAGAAAAAGATAAATAGAAAAAAGAAGCGAATTGTAGGTAGTTGCCAAGTGGCATACATGTGCCAATTTTGTGTAGATACTAGTTTTCATCCCCACGCTTCGCACGGGCTCATAAAATAATTTTATAAGTAGATAAAAATTAATAGTAATATTTTTCAAAATATTTCATGATAAAATTACTACTATTTATTAGATACATTGTTTGAAAGAAAGGTCTGTATATAAGGTACATGTCAATTTTTAAAAGTATATAATTCCATTCCATCGTCATTCATAATGAGATTAGACTAAATTTAGTTCGACAATTGAAAACTATATATGCATAATAATATCGAAATTTTCTATCTCGTAATTTTTATTACTAAATGTAAATAACTAAATACTACTTTATTATGTATGTTTTCTATTAAGTTATTATGTGTCCCCTTAATATATTACTTTATTTTTAATAAGTTACTTAATCGATAAAGACAATAATTAAACTTCTGGATTAGTTATACATTAACTGCACATTTACGTTGAAAGTTAATATGGTTTAACACAAATCTCATTTTTTAAATATGGATAAACTTCTCCATGGTCGTGTCAGCTTGTACAAAATCTATTTTGGATATTAATTGTTGTTAACCATTTAATGGATAAAATTTTAGTATCTAACAAATAAACATAATAAATTAAAACTATTCAAAATCATATGATGCATAAAAATAAATTTATATGCATTAGTGTTAGTGTTAGTCCAAGTGGTAAACAACATAGTTGACGGTCTAGTGTCCCTTAAACACAACTATGATCCTCTTATATGCCGCCCCACTTGAAGTCACTACTCACCACGCAAATAGCACGTGCTTGTAAGAGGTTTACATAAAGCACTTTAATAATAATTTCGGTCTTGCTTGATTATTAATCTTTGTTGAGTACAAAATTAATACTTAAAAGTTCGCTTATTTTCTACCCAAAATTCCCTAAAAAAAAGGAAGAAGTTAAAGGCTTCTACGAATTTCATTGGATCAAATATAGGACATATATATCTTATTTAGAAGTACATTTCAATCCCTATCCAATGAAGTAAGAATTATAATTTACAGAGTTGTGTAATTAGAGTTATATTGTATTATAATTTGAACAATTTGCTAATGATTGTAACTGTCATACTAATAAAGGCTAATAATGGTGAGTAATAATTGGTGACACTTGCTTGCTTACATGGCGTCTAGGTGTCATCACTACGCCAATGTGGACACTTATGTGTCGTCTCACGTATCGTCACCACACGAAGAAAGACCCATATATATATATATATGATTTGGTAGTTATCTCATATGCTAGATATTGTTAATATATATTATTATTTTATTACTTATTTCTTCCCATGAAAATGTCTACACTTAATTTTTTAAGGTCAAATTTTACAATTTTTGACCATAAATATTTCAAAAAATATAAAGATTATATTGTAAAAATACTTTTGTTGGATTCATTTTAAATAGTACTTTCGAGAAATCATAATCTTATAATGTATGTATTCATATAATTGTAATTATTTACAGTCAAAGTAAATAGTGTCTTGGAAACCATAAAAAACTAGTGTGGACATTTTCATGAGACTGAAGAAGTATTACACAGTATATTAGTATTTGGTGGTATAAAAGCACAACCAATCTAGTGCATTCATTGCATCAAAAAGATCTAGTGCAAATATTAGAGCTGATCATGGACGGGACGGGACGGCCCGAAAAGATCGGCCCGCCCGACTCTGAATTTGAGCGGGTATAGACAAGATTTTTGGAGTTTTTTTTTATTGGGCGGGCTTAGCCCGGCCTGTTAAAATAAATCGGCGGGTAAGGAAAGCAAATTTTGGCCCGTGGGCAGATCCGCCCAGCCCGCTTTATTTTATTTTATATTTATTTTCATGAAAAAAATAAAATTTTATGCACTGTCTTGTTTGTCTAGCTAGTTAGTAGTTACGTACAACTACATCTCCCAATTGCTCCGATGCACGGATACTTGGGCTGGGTCAAGTATCCCGTACCGGATATGGGTACTGCCCGGATACGTCCTGGATACAGCTAAAAACAAATCGGATACATACTCTTGAAGTATCCTATTTTTTTGAATTAATTTTAATGCTGAAATAGTTAGGATATGACTAGGATACTAGGTGGATACGTGCGGGATACGGCTACAAGAAACTGATCCACAAATTTATTTTTAAACCTTTTTTTTTTACACTTTTTTAATTTAAAATATTACTATCTTAATTTAACTACTAGCTAGCCTAAAAATCAAAATAATCTTCAATTTTCATTTCATTTACCAAAATCAGAAACCCAAACCCACCCAAACCCAAACCCAAACCCAAACCCTAACCCTAACCCCTCTTTGTCTCTCTCTCTCTCCATCCTCTTTCTCTCTCCAACCTGCTCCGATCTGAGCTCAGCCATCGATCCACCACCAAGCTCACGACAGCCACCAGCACACGACAACACAGAGCCGGCGAGGCCAAGCTCCGAGCGAGCTCCTGCGACTCTGCGACAGCACCACCGAGCACGGCGTCCAGCTCAGATTGAGCGACAGCAACCGAGCCACCATCAATTCAGCCGGTAAGTCCTCCTCCCTTCCATCTCACTTTGATCTTTATAATTTTGGTTTTTCAATTTTCAGACAAAAATAATTTTGGGCTTTGCTTATTAGTTATTGCTTTTTGAGTTTATATTCTGCTTTTTTTTTTTTATAATTTATTTATTGCTGTTTTAGTTTATATTCTGCTTAGTTAGTTATTTAATTGCTTAATTGACTGTTTGCTTTCTGTATTCTGTCCATACTTTTCTGTTTGCTTGATTGCTTCCTGTTTTGCTACCTTATTTTTCCAGGTGCTTAAATTGTTGTAAATTGGTTGAAATATGGATGGTAGTAGTAGTTCTGGTGGGGGATTTCAAAGTGGCTCAGCATCATGTAATAATAGTGTTACCAGTGAAGAAATGAAATTATATCCTTTGTGGCAATTTGTGAAAAGGGGTGAAAGAACATCAATAACAGGGAGTGGTAATTCTATTTGGGAATGCTCATTTTGTAAAATCACTAAGCAAAGTTCTTATACTAGAATCTGTGCTCACTTATGAAAGAGAAGGGACAAGGCATTGCTGCTTGTGCGAAAGTTTCTACCAGAGAAATTGCAACCTTTAGGAAACTAGAGGATGAAAGTGAATTGTATAAGAAATCTTGTGCTGAAAAGAGACCTCCATTACCAAACCAAACAGTCACTCATTCTAGTTCATATCAATCTAGTGTCCCTCCACCCCCTTCAATTGGATTTTTTGGGAATTTGAAAAAAAGAAAAAGTGACAAAACCAACTCCATTTCGATGCTTTTGATATTCAGAATCGTAATCAATTGGATGCAAAGATTGCTAGGATGTTTTACACAGGAGGATTAGCCTTTAACCTTGCTAGAAACCCATACTATGTTGATTCTTACACCTTTGCTGCTGAGCATAATCTGTCTGGTTATGTACCACCTGGTTATAATAGGCTAAGAACCACTTTACTCCAACAAAAGGAAAATGTTGAGAACTTTAGAAGATATTGGATGTCTTGAGATGGCAGAATTATCTCTTGATGAGCCGGAGTTAGAGAATGAAATCATAAGGGATGATTTTGTGAACTTTGGGTTGTAAGTTGTGAAGTTTGATTCTTTTTATGTTTGAGTTGTAACTTGTAAGACTATAAGTGTAAAACCGTTGTTTTGTAAGACTTTAATGTTTGCTTATGTTGATGGTTAAGACTATATGGTTTTGTTGTGTTGAAGTGGTATTTTCTAAAAAGTTTGTTTTTTTTCTTTTCCTTTTTTTTAATATATTATTATATTATATACTGTTGTATCCGTATCCGGAAATTTTTGAAATTGCAGTATCCCATATCCGTATTCGTACCCGTACTCGTATCCGTATCCGTGTCCATGCAACCTAGCCCAATTGTCTAAGACCCAAAAACAAAAACAAAATAAAAATCAAAACACACAAAATGAGTTGAAAAGTGAAAACCTACCGTTCTCACTCTCCCACTCCCAACCGTTTCTCTCTTTCTTTGAGTTTCTTCTCTTTCCAAGATCTCCTTCATTTTCAATTCTTCAAATCAAGGAGAAGCATATGAGTTCAAGACTTGAAGTAGACTTTCTCCATCTTTCTCAGGTAATTCTTCTGTTCGTTTGAGATTATTGATAATTAGTAATTATCATCTAGATTTTCTGAGTTTGATTTCTTTTTTCTTTGTTTAATTTTTTAGGGTTTGAGCTTCATCTGATTTTAGAGGTTTGTTTTTCCCTTCTCTCTCATCAATTTTTTGTTTAAAACTTCCTATCTACGTTTCTGTTTCTTGTTGATTTTGTTGCTGTGTTGTTGTAAATCTGTTACAAAAATATATTGTTGTGTTGTTTCTCATTGAAATTAATTTGTTTTTGTAGGTTATTTACTATTTAATTGTTAAATCTGTTAGTACTAGTGAAGTAAAGTAGTAAACATTCTTATGTGATCTTAATAATTTGCTGTTGTGTGTGGTGCTGTAATTTGCCTCTACTTGATGCTGATTTTGTTGTCTTGTGTTGAACTTTCTATTGTTTGCTACTGTAATTTGAAGAAGTAATTTACTGTTGTTTACTGCTGTAATTTACAGTAGTAATTTGCTGTTGTAGTTTGTTGTTGTCATTACTTAATTTGGGTGAGAAACATCAAAATAATGAAGACTTGGAGTGTTCATGGTAAAATTGTCTTAAAATAGTTTGGAAGTGCATTTTTATAGTTAGATTAATTGTTGTAACTCAAAAACAAATTCAAGAATTTTGATTATATAAAAGAGCCCGAAAGCCTGTGGGCAAGCCCGGCCCGTTAGTTAGGGCGGATAAGGGCCACCATTTTCAGCCCTGATGGGCGGACAAGGACACCAATTTTCCAGCCCGTTGGACAATTTTTTCATGCGAAGCCCGTCCCGTGTCCAGTCCGAGCCCTGAAATGATCAGCTCTAAGTGCAATGCATTCATTTGGGGAAATTGGATTGTATCTGAAGGACTTTGAGTTGAGTTAGAGACAAAGAGCAACAGCTTGACTATTGTTTTACAATTTACGCATAGAGAAATCGAAAATGTGAGTTAAATTAGTAACATTAGATTACGATTATATAAGTTTGGAGTTAGATGGTTAATAAGTAAGTTAGTAAATTAGCTTGTGGGAACTCGTATGTTTGGGAGTATACGCTTTAAAAGTATTTTATTAGTATCCGCTTAAGTATTAAAATTATGATTTTATATAGGTAAATTATTTGACAAGTATGTTATTATTTCCAAGTACCTACATGTACCTTGTTTTTGTGTGAAGTTCGTTGAACTAGCATGTTTAATTAAAGAAAATATATTAAACTTGTGTTTGTGTGGTATATGACATACCTTATGAGATCTACGTGAAGAGAAGGGCTGAATTAAGTGGATGTTCTTAAGTCATATATGTTTATGCAAAGGAAGATTACTATAAAGACTACGTACATATGGTAAAAGAGTTGGTAGACTTTGTCCACCTACGGGGTCCAAGGTCTACCTACAAAACCTCACGTTGATAGGTTCACTTATGAGAATATGACAATGATCGGATCTTGCATACACGAACTATGATTAAGGAAATGTACTTGTGTGTTATTGAGATTGATTATGTTGCGTGACTTTTGTTAGTAAATGATTATCTGTGTGTGCGGAAACGAGACGTGAGTGAGGACAAAGCGCCCCCTTTAAATGATTTTCAAATATTATTTTGGAGTGCTATAAAATGTTTTCCTTTTTAAGTTTTACATTTGGGGGATCGACGACTCTAGAAGTGAGGATTCAATATACTAGCTTGTAAAAGGAGGTTATTAAGTTAGCCCTTTAGAGTTTGTACTCAGATTGATTTAGTAATACAATAGTTTATTATTTCTCTAGTTTGTCGAGCATCTATCCTAAAATGGTTACTTTATGTCACCTTGTATTTACCTTCTGGGAGATACGACGGTAACACCAATTTCTTTATTCTAACTTCCGCTACCTAAACCTGATTAATTATTCTAAACAGATACCTGATTATCTAGGGGCGTTACAGTAGTACCCATACAATCTGACGTCATGCTTGTATGAGCCGCCTCAAACAAGTTTTTGTGCTCCCTACGACCCCCAAAATGTTTATTGTTTATTTTTTATTTTTTATTTTTTGATAATTGACTGCCCAAAATGCTTCTCCAAATCCTAATTGTGAGCAGAGTAGTTTACAGTAATGCAATGATGAAGAGATATTTATGGAGAACGCATGGTGATTTTTGCATGTTATTTTAGGAAAATTGACTAAATTGGTTATTTTCATTCTTTATATATATGTACGAGGCTTGCTGAGGATTTGTGAGGTGTGAAGGGGGAAGCTACATTAACTAAATCAATTAGCTTCCCCGTTTCACCTATTGGTGCATTGGTGATATAACAAGTTCCAACCGAAAAATGGCGTCTAACTGTAACACAAAATTTGCTTACGCGGTTCTCGTCTTAGTTGCAGGTATTGTCTCTCATTTCTAATCAACCATTGTTTTTCATTTATTGGTTCATGCATAATTCTTTACCTTTTATTTAAACGACAAAAGTAACTTTTAACTTTGTTAAAAATGAGACTTGAACCTAGATCATTACTAATAAGTGAGGGGTGAGCTACTGCGCTACCCACCCCAAGCTCTGCATAATTCTTTACTAATGGGACATGCATGTACGTACATACGCAGCAATGAAGCAAATGGTGCATGTCAAAGGAAACACGTGCCTAAAAAGTGACGATTGTCCTAAAAGATATGCATGTGTGAAGTCAATCTTATCTAAGCAATGTGTACCATATCTTGGCGAGGGTGAACAATGCTCACCATTCTTAAGCACAGTACCACCATGCGGTGAAGGACTTATGTGTGGGAAAGCAAAGGGGTCTTCATGGTTTTCTTTGGCATTTAATTGCATACCTAGCCTTAAGGATGGAGATGACTGTCCACGCTTCCCATTGTTACGTACAACACCAAGATGTGGTGAAGGCCTTATGTGCATGCAAGCTGAGGGATTGTGGCTCCTTTCTTCAAAGTGTAAATCTTTGGGCAAACAAGATGATCAATGTAACCCTTACCAAGGTTTTTTCCAAACCACTCCACCATGTGGTAAAGGTTTTATGTGTGTTCGTACTGATGCTGGAATGTTTTCTCCTTTCAAGTGTGAACGCAAGGAGTAAATATATATGTATATATTTATGTATATGTATATTTTCCTCCATTCGTTCAAATTCAGACCATGACCACATCATCTAATCTATATGGCGAAGATTAAAAAAACAAATGCATGGTTTGGTAGTTATTTTTTTATTTATTTGTGGTTATTTACATTGCAAATTTATATTTTTGTATTTACACATGTACAAGTTTGAATAAATGTAAAATCAGTATTCAAACATGGATAAATAAGACATTTAAATTTTTATGGTTACAAATGCACTACTTATTACGAGTTGTCTTATTAGTATCTCAATTGAAAAGAGTTCAAGTAATATAAGCAAAAATAGACAGAAATCAGATCAAATCAAAATATTGCCAATTATTATTCCGATCCCGCAACTTCTAGATCTGAAACTATGTTTTGAAGAAAATGAAAGTAGTAAAAAAAAAAAATGAAACTCAAAATAAGACTATGACTAAAATGAAACTATTCGAGTTTCATGGATGGGTTGCATTTTTTTTTCGAGGCATAATTTCATTTGGTGCATACAAGGATACAACTAGCTACCCAAACCCGTGGAGTCTAGGCAATAAATTGCGAAATATCTCATAAACTTAGTAGATTACTAAGAAAAAAACCAGCTCAAAACTTCGTTCACTTTATCCCTAAAAGTTTAATAAACCACAGCAATATCACCACCAACATCATTATTAATTATAATTATTGTAATGGTCTATTTCTAGCAGCGCAAAAAAAATCATTACTTTTTGGTTGTAAAATACAATGGACTAAATCAAAATGACTCTTTTTATTAAACGATTTGCAATAGTCATTAATTCGTTACTTAATGTGAAATGTTGATGTCGTTGCACATCATGTCGATGATCAAATGAAAACAACCTTCGTATCTTCATATTTGGTAAACCTACTAAAGCAAAACATATGGATTGGGTGACACTTCCCTTCAGGAAGTAACATATGATAGAAATGTACTAGGTAACACTACTGTTTTTTCAAATAATAACACCTTTTGTTAGACGACCAAAATTGTTTAAAATAAAATAACACTCTTTAATTTTAAAAGTAATACTTTTTGTCAAAAAATATAACGATTGTTAAACGATAAAACTGTGTTGTAAGGGGAGAGTTTTAATCTATAACCCGGTTACAAAAGTTATGAAATTGGTAATTATATAGTTTAGCTTAATGATTGATCTGTTGAGTTAGATTTATGAGGATGGTAGATGACTAACGTTTTTGTCCCTTTACAACGGTTGTTGATCCCATCACTCATAAGAGTCATGACTCATTGCTACGTTTCCCATTTCCCTGACTGTCTATACCAGTCATTATCCACTACCCAGCCTGGCCCTTAATCCATACTCTAAAAGATTTGCCCCCACTTACCGGTTCCCAACAACGGCCAAAATAGGGTAAATGTATAGGAATTATTCGAGCCCTTTATTGGTACTACGTTGACGGATATAGTGTTTGCACTGTTATTCAGGTAGTCTGATATGTTCTGTTACGAGATCTAACTTTTCATATTCAGGCGCAACCGAACTTTTCATAAGTCATGTCTGAAATCTCGGTAAGATCTATTTGAAATCTCGGTAAGATCTTGTAACATGTTCGCTATTAAACACGAGAGTTCGAACATCACATATGAGTGTTTCGGTTGCCATTCACTATGTATCATTTTCTTGATTACCGAAAAAAGAGGGTAGTAAACGCAAAACAAAAAGGAAAACAGAAAAACCGTAAAAATAATCTCACTCTAATGGCATTTTAGTAATCCACATCAGCGAAAAGAATCGAAACACTCCCTCATTTCCGAAGCAACTACATTAGTTGTCAGTCCCAAAGCACACAAAAACAAATCCTATTTTACCTCGTTAAATCACAGCCGTTGATTACTTCATCACTCTACCAATTACACCCACGTGTCAAATCTAACGGATGAAAACAGATACTCATATTATTTATTGTGTACTCGTTCACACCATATCAACGCCTCTCTCTCTCTACTCTCTCTGCATTAATTTTTCAACTTTTCTGGGAAAATAAAATATTTTGGTTTGGGTATTTTTCGGTGTTCAGTACAGAGTTGCTGTAGCAAATAGTGGAGCTTGAGAGTGGTGGAAAAATTTTAAAAAAAGGGAAAGTGATTAAGCAGTAAGCATTTCACCTTCCATTAAAATCACTAAGCTTTCCTTTCATGGTTACTCTATTTCTCTCTCATCCATATGCATTTTCCTTTTTGCATACACTTTAAGCATAAATATTATATATATATGTATGTTGTACTTTTATTGACAGTTTGTTTTTGGTTTATTGGTGGTTGCTAGATTTAGGGCGTGTAGGAGCAGCATTTTGTTTGGTAAGTCACGGATCTGAATCTTCTTGAGCTTTTTTTATTGCCAGGTAGTTGAATGTTTTGTGATTATGGTAAACTGTGATTTTCTTTGTGTTTTTATTTGTTTCCTTGTTTTATTTTTGTTTTTTGTTGGTTTGTTGTGTGTCGGTGTTTACTAGGAAGTTGATCTCACTTTGTTTTGTTGCTGGGTTTCTGTTTTTTGTGATGGGTTGTGGTGTGCTTCCTGTTTTTGCAAGATTTGCTTGCTATTGAAGGAAATGTTGAGAAAAATGGGCTGGAAATCAGAAGGTCCTTTTGGAAATCAATTAAAATATATTTTTTTTTTTGGGAGGGGGGGGGGGGAGGGAGGGTTCTGTTCAGTTGATTCTGGTTTGAATGACTGGCGGATAAATTATGCATTTTGTGTCTCCAAGAGGGTGTGGAACCATTTTGGGGGAACATTTGCTTTGAATGATTTATTTCTTCACTGTTTCTTATGTGAAACAAAGCAGCACCAAGGGATTGGACAGTGTTACCTTGATCTCGCCATAAAAGATTTGTTTCATTTTGATAGGAAATTGTAGTGTGGGAATTTTGTAGTGCCAAGTAGGTTTTTTGATTTGAGGTAATCAGGCCTTCATTCCTTTTCCCATACTTAATGGAGGTTAGGAAACTTGATGTGATGAATTGAGAAAAATTATGCTGAGTTTGCCTGAACTTGAAGTGAAGGAATGGACAAGAAAAGTTGTTGGTTATACAAACTTGCTCGGTTGCAGTTGAGCAAAGTAATGCAAAGTAGTTTCTAAATTAAGTGTGTGCCATAACTTATGCTGTTATCTCGATTTAGTACCTCTTACTTATGCAAAACACATGATGACCATTTATTCAGATTTTAGCTTTTGGTATTGATAGCCTTACATATATCATTGTCTTACTTGGTTTGCTAGGCGTCTTTGTTCAGCGCCTTGTGGTTCTTGTGGTGGTTGCAGGAGCTTCTATTATTTCTTTTTTTCAATGGGGAAGTCACCAGGAAGGTGGATCAAGAATGTACTGTTTGGGAAGAAGGCTACAAAGTCCCACTTTGCCAAGGGGAAAGAGGTACTTGCTGAAGACTAATTTGTTCCTGATATTAGCATGAATCTATGTCGAGTGTTATGATTTGTGTCTCTCATTTTCTACATTTACTAAAGCCTTGCTAGTTGTAATTGTATTTTTCAAAATCGGTCTGTTACCTCACATGATGGTTTCTGGTTAGCCGGTCTTTGGTTCTTCTTCTGATGTGCTGACGGCCTGAAACTATATGTTGCTTGTTCTTGGTTTGCATTGTGAGAATATATATATTTTTTTCAATGATAAATTGTTCTGTTTGTAAGAACTAAGAAGTAAATGTATCATGACTCTTCTAATAAAATACTTCCAATGTTGAAATGCTTCATAAATCTACTGATGCACCTATCGATAATGGTTCTACACTGCTGCATGTACTTGTGCACCTTATAAGTTCTTTTCTATGACCTCTCGCTGGGGAGAGATACATAGTTATTACTTGGTTGAATTTTGATGTCAGTGAATTTTTGACATGGCTTTCATGTACTATTCAGTGGGCACTTTTCAACTCTCATGTAGCATTCTTTTTCAGTAATACATTGCACCTTGAATATTGTTGAAGAATATTCTGTGGAAATAATCAAGTTCAATGAGTGACTTATTGTCCTTCCTTGATTATGATTTATATGAATGTGAAATGTGTAGATGAATTTGTTTTCACATTCTGATATACACTCTCTCCTCATGATAAGAAATCTGCCACTGAGAAAGAAGTGCATGTTCGTGCGAGGGCACCTGAAAGTGGCAATGATATTAATCAGTTTGAGGTGTCAAGTGGTCCAGTCAATGCAGTTCATATGGAGGAGCAAAATACAATTTCAGAGCACAGGGAGGATTCTCTAAGCCAGCAGGATGCGGAGGTACCAGTATCTGAAAATCAGAACACTGATGTAAAGCAAACAACGGAGTCTGACACGTTAACTGAAGCTGAGATATCAGCACGAGAAAACGCTGCAACAAAGACACAGGCTGTGTTTAGGGGCTATTTGGTAACTTCTCTTGCAGTAGCGCCATGTTGTAACACAATGTCAACCCATAGTTTCTCACTATTTTCCATCTTATTTTGTGATCCCATCATCTGGTAGTGACATAATTGATATATAAACTGTTTCAATCTACCTATGTTACGGTATGATTTCCAAAAAGTTCATTCACCTTTCTTTCATGTATACTATAAATGCATAAATGCATCAGCGCCAATGCTTCAGCAGATTTGTATTCTTGTATAATGGTTTACAAATAGTACGGACTGCCATGGTTGCGTCATATCTCTTACAGTAATCATTCCTTAATATACTAGTTGCTGCTTTTGTTTCCATTCCTATTGTCTAATTCTGGCTACCAGATTGGAGCTATCCTATAGCATGCCACTTCCGGAATATCAGCCTTTTCTGGTTTATTGAATTGTTTTGCATGTGTTCATTTCTTCGTCTCTGTCTGTGATGGGGCCTTATTGGCAGCAGTTTCTATTACATCATTTTAACCTGTCAGCAGTTGTGGGTTGGTGTTTACTTTTCCTGATTTAAACTTATTCTGTGAAGGCACGCCGTGCATTCAAGGCTTTGAAAGGCATTATAAGGCTCCAGGCTCTTATTCGTGGGCACCTGGTCAGAAGACAAGCTGTTTCAACCTTATATTGCATAATAGGCGTTGTCAAGCTGCAGGCATTTGTTCGTGGGTCAAGGACTAGATGTTCTGATGCCGGCCTTGAAGTGCAGAGAGTCTGCATTGTGAAGCCTCTGGTAACTACCTTCAAGATCTCTAAAAGTTATTTCTTTAACCTTTTCTGATGCTCTTGTGATTGCTTTTATAAGGAAGGCCCTATATTCAACTTCAGCTTATGGACCCTGATGGCAATTGAGTTTGACTTGCTCAACAACATACAACATACCTCTTGTTATTGCTTTGTTAGGCATGCATACTTGAGTTGAAACTCTTATGAAGGCTTATAATGAAACTAAGGGCAGAACTAGACTAAGAATCTAAAGAACTTGTGTGTTCAAAATCCTTATCCATGAAATTTGGTCAGGTAGGTTGTCTTACCTTGGAATCTGTGATGCAGTCAGATTGATCATAAACCAGTATTGTGTTTCTTACAAACACTAGAGAGATTTTATGTCTTCCTCTGTTAGGATTACCAAGCCACATCTCTTATGTATGATTACTTGTGCATGTTGGCATCTATGTTGCACGAAAATGGAAGTGGGGAATTGGAGACCTAGAAATGGTAGATGTGGAAACTCATATCTCAAAAAATTAAGAAACTTGGAGAAGCAAAAGAAGAGGAAAAAAGTAGCTGTTAAAGTTGACCTGGGCAATATGAAAAGAAACTAATTTAATGAAGGTAATTTTGACATTTAGAGGTCAAGAGAGGGAAGAACTTGGTGTTCAGATAAGAAGAGGTTTCCATCAAATTTTTGAGTGCATCAAAGTTGCAATTGTTTTTTTTTTCAGCCTCACTTGGTATTGTATGAAGTTTGAACTAGATTCGGCTCACGATTACATGTTTTAGTCATTCAACTATGATCCTTATGGATAATTGTTCTCATGGTTATATAGGTGGTAATGTTATGTGACATTGGTCATGAGAGCCTTATGGATTACCATAATTGATCATACAATTATTCTATTTGAGGTCAAGAGGTATCACCAATCTGACACAACTTCTTGTTGGAGGACATTTTGTCCTCTTCTGTATCACTTTTCACTAACATTTACTTTTTTCTTCTACAACAACAACAACAACAACAACAACCCAGTAAGTATCTCGCCTAGGATGTGGTTTGGGGAAGTCTAGATGTATGCAACCTTACTAATAACTAGTCGCTAGTACTATCGGAAAGAACTTTTTTCTTCTATAGAATATAAATCATAACTGGCTATAGTGTCATACTTATTGAATACCATTGAAACTTGAATGTATTGCTTCTTAGGCCCTGTTCTCTTCACCTTCTTTTTACTAAACTTATCTGCAGAATATTGAATTGAACTGAAATTTACTGAACTGAACTGATTTTTTCTGAACTGAACTTATTTTTACTGAATCTACAATAACAAAGAGTAAAATTGTACTTCGTTTTCCAAAGTAAACTGAATTTTTCTGAACTGAACTTCTTTTTACTGAACTGAACTGAATTGAATTTTCCTAAACTGAACTGAAATCTACTGAATACTTCATGGTGAAGTTAAAGAGAACAGGGCCTTAGTTCCCAATTAAATTTGTCCCCGAATAATGCCAAACTCATTTTAATATTAGGAACTTTTAGGGGGTGTTTGGTTGGAGCAAATGGAATGGAATGGAATCAATAAATCCATTTCTAGTGTTTGGTTTGCATATTTGGGCAAGGAACTTGAATCCCTTCGGATTTAAAACCCTCCAGATTTAACACCACTTGAAACTCCCCAATTTCTAGTGTTATCAAAATGATACCTCTTCTTTTCATTTAAAAATCAAATAAAAATAAAAAACACAAAATCAAAATAAAAACCAAACCAAACTAAAAGAATGGTGGACTTTCTCTCTCCTCACCATCCCACCCCAACTCCACCACCACCACCACCACAACTCCACCACCACCACCACCACAACAGCCTCTGTCTCCTCGCCGTCAACTCTCTCTCTCCTCACCTTACCTCCACCGCCACCACGACTTCGACCACCTCACCACCACCGTACATTCTACCACCGACTTCGACTTCGACCACCGTCACCTCACCAATTTCTAGTGCATTCTCTCTCCTTGCCTCGAGTTTCTCTCTCCTCAGCATCCCACCCCTCCTTCACCACAACTCAGATCTGAGAAAGGGGGTGTTGTTCATTTCATGGTGTACATGCGGGGTACCGTGGTTTTTAGGGAGGAGAGAGAAAAGGGGTCGGTGGGTTTTTAGGGAGGAGAGAGAAAAGGGGTGGGTGGGTTTTTTTTTGTTTTACATTAAATTCTATTTTTAAAGAAATTAAAAGTTAATACTCCTCACCAAAAATTAATTGAAAAAAATGATAAATTGGATTCCACCTTCACTAAACCAAACAACTTATATAAAGTATGGAGTCCCATTCCATACCTAGAGGTTTCAAGTTCCATACCGTTTTCATTCCATTTCGTTGAACCAAACGGGCCCTTAATGGTTTGTTATTCAGCATTGTGGAGTGTAGTTACCGTTGGTTAGCATTATTTGTCTTCAAATTTCTATTTTTTTTGGGCTGTGTTTTCCTGCGTGCGCGTCCACGTGTTTTTATTGGAATCAGTTATCTCCTTATAGTCCATGCAAGTGCTGATTAAGCCTGTTTGTTGCTTTACTTCCTACTTCATGCTAACACTGCCAAAAGTTTCAGGATGGGAAAGTCAAGGTTTGTGGAGAAAGTGTGTCTGCTAGCATAACAAGTTTGTCAGCAAATGCATTTATCAGAAAAGTAAGTTCCGCTTTGCTCTTGGCTAAGTGGCTATCTGTTTATCATGTGGAGCTGGGTGTGTGCAACTACAATCTAGTGATCAAATTAGATAGGCAGGGGTATATACCTACAGTGTAAATCAGTAAAATCATGTTGACTCAAATAGAAATGTCCCCCCTCCCACCACATTTGATCCATGTCTTTGCATTTTATGCTACAGTTCCTAATCCTGGTGAATATGCAAAATTAGATTCAGTGAAGTTCTCTAGTGTCATTTTGATTTCCATGAATTGCTAGATATTATGAGTCACAAGAAGTTTGAAATTTTGACTGAAAAATTGATCTTTGCTGCTTAATTGCGGTATATTTAATTGCGGTTGTGGTGATTGGTTTCTGTTAGTCTTATTTGCCTATACTCTATACTGAGAACTTTTTTGGTATTATGCAAAGCTTCTGGCTCCATCACCTACAGTAATGCCTCTGCGAGTTCAGTATGAGGTGACAGACTCAAATTCAGTTCAGAACTGGTTGGAAAGATGGTCTGTCTCTTGCCCTTGGAAACCAGTCTCTCCACCAAAGAAAGTTGTCAATTCCAAAGTCCAGAAAAAGCAGGGGAACTCACATGCTGTTGAGGTTGAAACAGGTAGGCCAAAACGCAGTGTTCGCAAGGTTCCTTCCCTATTTGATAGCAACTCGGGGCAGTCGACCTCTGAATTGGAGAAACCACGACGTAACCTAAAGAAAGCCTCGAGCCATCCAACAGAATCCATTCAAGAAAATCCACAAATGGAGCTTGAGAAGGTTAAACGTAGCTTGAGAAAGGTCAACACCCCTGTAACTGAAAGCTCCGGTCAAGCTGAAATAACTGAGAAGCCAACTCAAAGCCAAGGGAAAACGATGACCTCTATTGTTCAGGAGGTTTCAGTTGTAATTGAAGGGAGTCCAGTTGAGAAGGTCAATGAAGAAACAAGCTTAATTGTTAAGGAGGAGACAATTATTGTAGCTAAGACAACTGAAGAGGAGGCTTTGGAGGAGCCTAAAGAAACTAATGAGACTGTAGAATTCTCAAACGGTGACGAAGGTAACACCAAATCAGAGAGTTTGGAGAGTGACGAGAAGGATGAGAATACTCCTGTGCCGAATGGCGAGTTAAAATCTAATGAAGATTCGTTGAATGAAACTCAGAAATCCAACAGAAGGGCTTCTTTCCCGACAAAGCAGGAGCATGTGGATGATGGCTTGCAAAATACTCCAAAACTTCCAAGCTATATGCAGGCAACTCAATCTGCAAAGGCAAAGCTGAAAGCACAGGGCTCCCCAAGACTTGCCCAGGAAGGGGCTGAGAAGAACAATGTCACTGAGAAGAACAATGTCACTAGGCGTCATTCACTTCCATCTTCAACAAATGGGAAAGTCAGTTCAGCATCACCACGGGCACCGAAACCACTTCAAGGTAGTGGAAAGGGTGGAAACAAAAGTGACAAATCTTTGTTATCCTCGAGAGATGGGAGTGGTAAGCTCTTTGAACCCCATACTGATCTCACTTTGATGTTCTTCTAGACATATTGATGACAGCTGACCCTCTTAATTTTTCTTTTGACGAAGAGCAAATAACCTGAGACGAACTACATTATCAAATTGACCTGGGAATCAAGCTATTAGTATTGGTATCCCATTACTTAGACTTGGGTGTAGGGGTTTATAAATTAATATAGGTGAGATATAGTGTGGTCTTTAACTGAGGCTCTTTTCAGAGTATTTCTGAGCATGGGATAAATGAAAACAGGATTTTACTTTATGTAGAGTTCATTTGGATTTCAAATCCTGTGGCATTGTTTCAACAAATCTTCAACATGCTAATATGCTATGAGTAACTGTATGCCTTTGGTTCCTTGGAGATTTATATCCCATTAGCGAGGGTTAATGACTTAAAGTACATAATTTTGACTGCTTGCTAGCACTAGTCATTGTCCATTTGTCCTGCACCATTCAGACTTCTATGTGAAGAGTGGTCAAGTTTAATATGAATAGCAAGAGATCTTTCTTTCCTTATTTGTTACTCCGTAGTATATTTTTGTTAACATCACAGTGTTGTAATGAGCTTTATAAATTGCTTTTACAGGAGGGAAGGCTGGCCGTGAATGGCGAAGGTGAAATGCATTACAGACATGACTGTTTCAAGTAAAGTTTCTCGGCATTTTGTGATGTGACCTTTGACTGCATAAATATTTAGCCTGAACCGTAGTGTGACTTGATCAAAATGTGGTGTGTGGATACCATCGTGCTTTTCTTTGTGTAATCTGGGTGCCTCTTGAGTGAATGTAAATTGCAGGCTTCAGTGTTTCCATTCTGCTGCAGTAACTTAATTTATGAACTGTATTGTCTCCTTGATGTGGAACATGTTATACTATGGTTGTGTACTTGTGTATAAAGTTCTATTTTACTGTTCTTTACTCTCACATTATCGTTATATATTGACTTCATTCAGTGTTTTAATACCCATTTGTCTCAAACTCTTCATCAGCCTTGCTATCATGTCTGACAACCATGTTCCTGTGAGTAATTATTTGGGGTCAAATGTCCTATAGGCTACCAATAAGTGGTTGGTGTGAGTGGTTTGACACTCTCATTTCTTAAGCAAGGTCGAGGGTTCGAATCTTGTAAATGGAGAAATCATTTAGTGGGAGCACTTTACCCCTTCGTGGGTCAACCCGGTGCGAACAAGATTAACCTTGGCCCAAAGGACTTAGGCGAACTTGTGGTTAAACCCAAAAAAAATAATGTCCTATAGGCTTCAATCCAGTCAACAACTCGCAACGCATCTCAAATTATTGCCATCAAGAGCATAAGATATTTTACCGTAGTGAGAGTGCAAATTACACTCACACAGTCACACTTCTCTCAACAACAACAATAACAACATTTCAGTAAATATCCCGTCCGGGTGGGGTTTGGAGAGGTCTAGATGTACGCAGTATTACCTCTATTAGGACTCAAGGAGTGACTTCCGAAAGACCCACAAATAAATTTTTTTTGAAAACATTTGCGAAAAAGGTTTACAGTCACACTTCTCTCACGAGGTCAAAACAAAGGAAAGAGAAAATAAAAACAAATTATTGCGAAGTCCATGTGTCACAAGCTAAAGTTGATAGTGCGAATTGCACTCTTAAAGTGAGAGTGTGCTTAGCATTTTTCTTATAGTAATTCATGAATTCTGACATAAAATCATCTTATGGTTAATGGTTCTCCAAACCTTCCTGTGATTCTGATATCCTTTTACATACTCATTTAAGGTGGGTGGGACATTACCCCTGCTCTTCATGTAACCTGGCAGTACTACAACTTGAACCAACTCAGTAAAGGATGCACAAATGGCGCCCATCAAGATACGACTGCCATAGGTGTAGATGAAAGTCACACACACATGCTATGTCCATATTCAACATGGCCTCATGTGAGGCCAGATGGAAATAGTGCAACTTATTTCTTGCACATTGGCATTTCAATGATTGTTTTATAACTCTCAATTTTAGTGACTTTTCCGTCTGACTGTCTACCACTCTTATTGAAGGACTTTTAGACGATGAAAAAAAGTTAAGTGTGAAGTTAAAATGGCCAAACACTTGTTTTTTTCTATGACTATTTAGTATTTAGACGTAATTTAATTCTACTGCCCATTTTCATCAAAGAAATAAATAAAAGGCTACCAATATTTGCTGATTTTACCAAACATCTTGTAATCATCTAATTTAACCGTCTACTCAAACTGCAACCAGTTAATCAAACCACCCACCAGTCCACCAGTACTTGAAAAACAGGGTCGAGTCTTGGAAACTTCTAAACTAATAGAGTATCTAGATTAGCTACATGGATCTAGTATTATGAACATGTAAGAGTGGTAAATACAATTTCCTACTGATGAAAAGATTCTTCAGAAACTTGGTCACGATCAACGACAATTCCCTCAATTGCTCAATTTCTCCTGCAAACTTAAGAAAACTTGGTTTTTACATTAGTATGAACAGGCATCTCAACTAACTAACCCAGAGTCATCTTGTTATCAGTATACTCAATCCAGGGTATTTCTGTGATTCTCATTGGACTCTCCTCTTGGAAATTCTAGCTCCAACTGTTAATCTGAACTTCAATAGTCAGCACTGGACTTGCTTAAACGATCGAGGTGCCGGTTAGATTTGCCCTATTTTGTTGCACTTCCCTTCTCTTCCTGACCATTAACATTCAGAAATACTTCTTCTAAAGTGGCAAGGCCAAGTTGTATGTCTGATATACCAAACTCACTCTGTCTTTCTTGAACCTCTCCAAATGTATTCTGACAGTCACAATAAACCAGTGAGATATGATCACAGAATAGAGTGGAAAATGAGTGCATGAAGCTAAAATTGACCTAAGAATTCTACTGTCTTCTGATGGCAATTATTGAAGAAAAAGTTCTCTTGAAGGGTTTACTAACTTTCTAGGAGTTCATATCTTTCCCTAACATGCTTAGTTGCTTACCTTAAGCAGCTTTTCTCTGTCATGGGGAATGACGAAGGTGAGATATCCGATGGTTTCGTCTGTGGGTATAACTTCCAATTTCTGCCATAATTCATTAAGCTAAGATAAGGCAAAGAGAAAAGAAATCTTATACTGTTAAGATATACTCTTCAAAAAGCTTTATATTATGGTTCTTACGCGCTTAAGAAACTCTTTCAATGCCTCTCGAGCTCTAGCATTAGTTGCTTCATTCGCGTTATTGCTGAAGCTCATATTAGCGACAAAACCAGTCCCATACCGCATTTTCAATCTGATTGGAGTCCCTACGCAGCGGAGCCTCCCCTTTGCCATAATCCCTATACGATCACTTAGAACATCAGCCTCTTCCATCGAGTGTGTTGTTAGAACAATGGCTCGTCCCCTTTTTGCAGTTTCTATGATGTCCCAGACATGTCTCCTGGTAACTGGATCCATACCTGTTGTCTGCAATTCAGAAGTAGAATGCAATGACAAGCTAATAAAGTGACCAGGAAAAACATGTATGTAAGCATGAAAATAAGTCAAACATCCATACCGGTTCATCTAGAATGACCAACTTTGGATCACCAAGAAGAGCTGCTGCAACACTAAGACGCCGTCTCATACCTCCACTGTAGCTACCAGCTCTGACCTTAGCTGAACCAGCAAGCTGGACGTCCTCGAGTAACTTCTGAGTAATCTGGTTGTCATTTAGTCAAAATTGATGAAGCCAAAAGGAGGCATTAATTGGCATCTAAATTTCCCCCCGTCTTATGGAGAATGCAACCTTAGGTATTGGTTTGGGATTAAATTGACCAGGATGGACTTACTAAGAATATGGTAATGTTCAGGTAAGGGTCCATAGGGAGTGGTTAGGCAATGCAAGTTAACTTAACCAAGGCTAAAGTTTCATGAATAAAGTGCATGTTTGAAATAGTACAGTGGATGCCTTCTTCTTAGCAGCGCTGATGGCATTGCAATATCTTTGTGATTGAGGAAGCTCTCATGATTACAAAGTCACGGTCATTTCAGAGGGTTAGAAATGAGGATCTTTCAGATATTGCAGTTCTTTAACAGACATATTTAAGGAAATTGAGCAGCAAGTTATTGCCTCCAACAATGTTTTGAAGGGTGGTGTGATAATAAGGGCCCTTGACAAAGGGTAATCATGAAACAGTTATCTTTGATCATTTTCGAGATATTCTTCCCAAACCCCGCCCTACTCATTTTACTGGAAATGCAACAGTGTAGACTGTAGAGGCATGTCAATGATGAGATGGTTCGAGGGTGAAAATATGATTCTTACCGTTAGAATTGAATGGGATTGCAGACCTTTTATGTTGGAAAAAAGTTCAAGATGCTCTTCACCAGTTAATACACTCCAGAGGATATCAAACTACAAGAAAACTTAATTCTCAGTCAAGAATAAATGGAAACTTTTGAATGCAGAGAGATCGATATGAAGAGAAAGCTAAATAAGAATTACCTGCGGGCAAACACCTATCATTTTTCGGATATTTGTCATTCCAACAGAATTCCGGATAGAGTTTTCATAGATAAGTGCTGTCAATGGGATGGTTCATGGGTGAAAATATGTTCCATTACCGTATTATGAAAAGGTATGGAGTAATTTGCAACAAGGCCGGGAGAAAGAAGAGAAAGAGAAAATATTACCGTCTCCTCCACTTGCTGATATTATTCCAGTCAAGCAGCTGATAGTTGTGCTCTTTCCAGCCCCATTATGTCCTAGGAGACAAAAGAGCTGGTCCTTTGGGAAGTTCACCCATAATCCCTAGAGAAAATTGAAGGAATACTATTGAAATGGATCCATATACAGCTGACTGTTGGCTTTCCATACATGTACAGCAATTTAATAATGTTGAAATGATAATATTGCATGACATACAAGGGATATGGATAACTTGGCAGTATGAGTACCTTGATTGCATGGAAAGGAGGAGATCTCAGTTTCCCTTTGTAAGTCTTAACGAGACCTCGTATCTGCACAGCAACATTTGGATCCACAGCACCACTGCCTAATTGCTCTTTTATGTTGTTTTCTTCTTCTAGAACATCTTGATCATCTGGAGTGAATTCCTCTGGCTTCGGAGTCCAACTTGCGAAGCTAAAAATGCCACCCCCTAAAGCATGAGGAATGAATATTGGTTGGTTCCACAAAATAAGTTCCTCTAAGCTGAGAAGCGTTTTAAGTATATATGTACAGACCTGAAGCTTGGTTTCCCCCTCGTCCTGTCCAGTATCCCGGGTTCAGAAAGTAAACCAACGATTTTGGTATTCCGTTAACACTTGGAACGACGTTGTCCAAGTATAAAGCCAAGACAAACCACAGAATGAAATCTCCTATGAGCTGAAGAAATGCCCCATCCTAGTCAAATTGTATAAAGAGAGGATATAAGGTTAGCAAAACAAAGTACTAGCGCATGAAGCCGTTAATGATGAAATAGTAATGCTCCAATAGAAGTAAGAGTAGATTTGCGAATGAATGATTTCGACACATGGAGACTTACAATGGTGTAGAGGCATTCCTGCACTGAACATTTGTTTCGTGACTTCCAACTTATCCCAGGATCATTAGGATCTTTAGTTACCGCCATGAGCCTCATAATAATACTGTTAAATGGACCTGGTGGTAAGATCTTTTGGAGAATGTTGAACACCTTTCGCTTCTGTGCCAAATTTAGGAAAACAATCTGCAGAATTTGCGTATAGCAGTATATGATGAATCATAACTAGAATTAGAAATAGATATAAAATGTCTAACTGACTGAAATATGAATGGTTTTTGGTAGCTCATAATCCAAGAACTAGCTTGATGTTCAATTACAATGGTCACTTGCCTGAACAGCCAGATTGGTGAAAAAAACGCCGATTGTTAGTAGGAATACCGAACTTGTTGCATTGATAAGAGTAGACATCGCAAAGGCAACACTTGTCTAGACAAGAATAACAAGGGGAAAGAGTAGAAATCATTAGGTGGAGTGCAGGATAAACAACCAACAAGGAACACACACAAAAGCCGAGGAACCTATTAAGAGGACTCAAGGCAAAGGAAGGAACCTATTAAACTCGAGAATAGCTTGACTTACCATAGCAAGGAGGTAAAGGAAGAGCAGGAGGAACAAAATAAGAAAATTGTTTTGCGCGAAGAAACTAAATCTGAAGATCAACCCGAAGATTACTGTGGACATTGCAACAATGAATATCATCACGATCTCCCACGCCAACCAGGAAAGCCAGTAGGCAGAATCATAAAGTCCCATAATGTTCATTGCCTATGAAAAATCATTTAAAATAGTAAGAATAGGGACGGATCTAAATGATAAAAAATGCCAAGTTCTTGTAACTAATCATAAACATAATCATTTTGTGCTTTTGACAATCTTGGTATTTGTGTTTTCTGCTTAGTTCAAAAGCTTGCCTGGCGAAGATAAAGTTCTTTCTCCATGACCAGGGAGGTTACTTGATTCTGGAAAACAAATAATGTCATCAATGCAAAACATGTCGATCCCATAGTGGAAAAAATGTTCTGCGTTAGCGAAACCCTTGCTGGATGTGCAAATGCCTTCAATCCGACAGTCCAGGTAAAGTTTGGATCTAAACCAGAAGGTGTTCACAAAATGGACAAAAAAAAAAATAAAAATAAAGAGAGAGAAAGAAGTTAGTACATAATAAAAGGTTTGGCATTTAGTACAGGGGATCATTATCTTTGAGTCAGAAATTTACATTTATAATAACATTAGCTCTGTATGTTGTGGAAGAAGGTGTATGAGTACTAGCTTTTTACCTCCAACAAGTATCTTAGCGATTTCACGTTCTGCAGCAATCTGAAGAGGAGTTTGGAATATGTAGCTGGTATCTTTTGCATCATACTGTGGAATTAACTTGAAGTCCATAGCTGATGATTGTTGCATTTTTCTGAAGAAGATGCAGAGCTCCTGGACAACGTGCAGGGTTATCAAAGAGCCATGCATCTGTCTCCTCTTGTGTTTTAAACCATTTTACCTGCAAAATCATTCAATACATTAAAGCATGTAGGATAATTGCTATGTGCTATGTGCAATGTGCAATGTGCTTGTTATGAGATTTCCATACAGGAAACCTTAGCTTGTAACGACGATAAGTTGATGATATAAGTATTGTATATACTCCATAGTCCATACCATACATGTTAGGTATGTACCTTAGTAGATGGAATTGTTCGACCAGGATTATTAGCCAAAATACCATCAACGATACGTTGTAAGCTAGGATTATTGGAGGTACTACCACTCCAAACAAAATCATAACAGGGAAGTCGAACACTGAAGTCCTCGCAGGGCAAGATGGGTTGCGTCAAGTTGGTATACTCTGGATCCCTTTCTTCTCTATACTGAGGATCTGACTTATTAATCATGCCCATGGACTTGTCCATCCCGTACATGGCCAATATGAAAACGAAAGGGATGAAGAATTGTAAGAACAACCCTTTCTTGTTCCTCCCTGTCAACCGAATGTTTTTCTTCAACAATGCCTTGAATTGTTACCATACCAGGCTCATTCCACTCTCAAGCTCCATTTCTATCAACCTTACTTGTACTTGTAAACTATAATATACTAGAATTAATTTAAGTTGCTCATATGATGATTCTTGTTTTTTTTTTTTTTTTTTTTTTTTTTTTTTTTTTTTTTTGTTTTGGGGGGAATGATCTTTACATACCTACATGCTCCATATTTTAGCTTAATGCTTTTTGTAGAAGACCAAAATTCTCGGCGTTTTCTCCTCCTCACCCACCTTGCCATTGTTTCCCCGCATAGTAAGGTTTTCCATAGACTGTCCACACACTTTTTTTTTTTTTTTTTTTTTTTTTTTTTTTGTGAGGGAAAAAAATGGACTTTGTTAAGCCATCAAATTTATGAGTGGCTTATATTTCTTCTCATGACTTTTAATACTCAACAAGTGGTGGAGAAATTATAGGTCATGTTAGAGATCAAAACAAGAAGGAATAAAAGGGTGAAAACATACAATTAATCCATTTCTCTCAATTTTCTCTTTTACATGCACCCTTGTAAGTTGTAACAAAAGGCCTTGAAATCGCTAAACGAAAAAAAAATAAAATACAAACTTCTTGATTGCTAGTTGATTAGATTCAATAATTGCCATTAAAGTTGTGGGTTTATTCAAAATTTTGGGTTTTTTCTTGTAAATTTTGAAAGACATGGCAGTTGCAATACATGGACGTGCAAGTTCAGGGACCCAGTTTAACGCTTTGCTAAGAAAAAGCATAAACTTTCAGGTGCTCTTTCTCCCATCGCCTTCTCTTTAGTCTTTACATTGTATCTTAATGAACATTTTTTCAATATAAAATCATTGTTTCTTAATTTTTTTTGAACTTTATTTCCAATTTTTTTTTGCTATTTTATTTACCCAAAAACTTCTACAATTTTGGTCTTTTGTAACTTTTTGTGAGACAGGTGATCACTTTTCAATGAAACAATGGTCACTGCTCACCATAAGTGACCCATACATTTTTAAATAGTGACCCCATTTTCTTGTGAGTTGGTTCTCACAAGACTTATACATTTATTGATAATCACAGTTAACAAGGAAACTAATACTTTTTCACAGTTTATTAAGGCAAAACCTGCTTTCAATACCATGTTAACATGAATTATTTACGTAAAGTATTTACTTATTTATTCATACAAGTGTTTTTGTCTCACAAAAAAAAATTACAAGTAAAAATATTTGAATTAATTAATTAATTTTAATATGATCCAGAAACGGAACAAAAGACAAAATTGCATACTATTGATAATGCCGGCAGTGATATTACTGCTAGTGGCATGGGGGGAACGGAAGATGGTTGAAATGACGACGAAGGAAACCTACGGAAAGAATAACAGAGTGTTGGAATTTAAGAACCCTCCACCTTTCTTCCCAGTCCTTCAAATCCCAAAGGCTGATGACCGTGCTGTCAGGACTAAATTCATGCCTTTTAACGACTTGCCATTGCCTTCGTGTCGAAAATTGGGCAATTGCCCTCTCACCTTTCTCCTCACAGCCAACAATCAATCTCTAGCTAAAGGTATGTAATCTCTCTCTCATGAACACATTACTACTTAAAAAAAGTTGGTACAAGGGTACCGCGGAAAAATTTCATTTTTGGATGGATTCGCAACCAACTTTTGGATAGCTGTTAATTTGTTGTGTTCAGTTATTAACTTTTAGAAGTAGATGAAATCTGTTAGCATAATTAAAGGGTTTTATTTGTGGTTATTAACGATTAAACTAACTATTATTATATTATTATTATTATTATTATTATTATTATGATATTATTATCATTATTATTATTATTTATTAAAAATAAAGGGATCAAATATCTAAAGAATTCCAAGCCTTAGAGTTGAATGGCTATCTTTATTAACTTTTGTAAAATACTACCCGCAAACAATCATCAACGTATCTCCTTAATCATTTAGCAAAATTTTAAAGACGTACGTTATGGATCAATAATTTAGCATTCAACACAAATATCGATTCCAATTTCCAACTCTCCTCTTCCACCTAACCCTTCAATAAATCCAACCATTGTAAATATTAAAAAGAAGTACGAGCTTAGAATGTTAAGCAATCTCAATTCACATTGTGAAATCAATATAAAAATCCTTACAAAAATGTCAAGTATACTTCCAAGTGTATTGGAGTATGTTTTAATTGGAGTATTTTTTTAATATCAAAATCATTTTATATCCATTGGGATTACTTGTCTCATTTTATATGTTATGCCACATCCCAAACATATCCGCCATATATATTCAATTTATAATAAATTATAACCAACGATGTATAGTTAAGTGGTAGTGACTCATCAATCCTTCACCAAGGTCGAGGATTCGAATCCCTACATAAACATGAAGGTGGTCAACGGTGAAACACTCTTGATTGTGAAACAAAAAATAAATAAATTATAACAAACTAGTATGTAACTTTTTTTTTTTTTTTTTTTTTTATCTCCCCCTTAGAAGTTACAAAATCTTTTCTCAAAATAAAAAAAAGAGTTACAAATTCAATTTTATTTTAATTTTTTACCACCACCAAAAAAAAAAAGTAAATTAATTCCAAATTTTTTTTCCTCCTCCTCGATTCCCTCCCTCCCACAAATCTCCAGAATTCCCCATTTATCATCAGTGACAGTGAGTGTGGCCCAAGCCCTCACTCCTCACAGAACCAAATTACAACTATATCTTCTATATATACACATGAAACAAGCAAATTTTTTTCCCAACACTTATTTTTTTAAGGGAATTTTTTCCCAACAATTCAGATGCCAATGGATGATAGGAAAAAGAAATGAAATTTTACATGGCAACGCTCGGAGGAGAAAAATTCCCAAAAAGAAAGTAAAAATGGGGGAGGAATCAATGAATTCCACGACAGAGGAAGAAATCAGGAGAAACCACTGCTATGGAATTCATAATAAGTCCCATCAAATCAATTTGAGGTGAAACCATCTTCACTAAACAAAAAGGATGACTTGATTATGGGATTTCCGCAAATTGGTAATTTGCCTTTTCTTAGCAAATTTTTGTGAATTGCTCTTTTTTATTCTATTTCTCTATATCCAAGTTCCAGTTTTGCATTTTAGGTACACGTTTAATTGATTTCACTTTGGTGGGTTTTGAAATGGGTTGGGTGAAGTATCATTGAATTTAAACTTGGCAAGGTTGGGACTTGGGAAGCTGATGGCAGGTTGAATGAGAGAGGTGACATAACTTCTTTTCTTAATTAGGAGCTCAGAAACGGTATCATTAGCAATTGGGGGCACATTGTTGTGAGAATATAGCTGAAGGTATGGTGGGTGCAAATGTAGATGTTGATGGCTGAAGTGAGGGAGCTCATGCTTGAACCAGGGAACTTTTTTAGAGAAGGGTCAATTTAAGCTCGACAAGAACATATGATTATGGGGTAAGGGGAGTGAGGAGAACTGGTTGAAGGGGGGTAAGGGAGGCGGAGGTGGGAAGAGGTGTGCGTGTACGTGTGATCGGATGATGAGTCAAGCCAACTCACAAGTGACTCGTCTTGGAGTCTGTCCAAGCTTGTTTCCATGTCAAAATTCAAAGCCTATTGTATGTAGCACTGAAACATTAATTTCCCTTTTTTTCTATACAACAACAACAACAACAACAACGACCCAGTAGATGTCCCGCCGAGGGCGGGGTCTGGGAGGTCCAGATGTACGCAGCCTTACCCCTAACTAGTTGCCTAGTAGGGAGACTGCTTCCGAAAGACCCGCGAAAACGATTGGATTGGATTTTTTTCTATATGTTTTGATTATCATTGGATTGATGCATTTATATTTTTTTATATACCTGCATGATGTACGTACTGATGTACATATTAAAACTTGGTCTAGTGGTTAAGAATGAGAGCTTGGGTATGTGGAATTGGGATATTTGAATCTCCTTCATGTACCTTGGGTGTATTCTATCAGATGTTCACTTTACATATTGCACCGATTTTTGCTTAATATTTCCATGTCACTGACCCTTGGGGTTCTCATTTATGAAAAAATCCCTGTTATTTGGGAACCGGGGGGAGGGGGGGGGGAATACCTCTTTGCTCACAGTGTTCAGGTCTTCGGGACCCCATTCAGCTTGGTTACAGAAGATAATGCCAATTTCCAATCACAAGGATCTCACTTCTGTAGACCCGTGACGAAAATTTTAAAACATAATGCAGGATTCCTATGAAATGTTTTACAGGTGTGGGGGACAAAATCTTGCCAACTGCTTCTGAAGAGAATTCCTCTGACATAGGCAGCTTAGTCTTGGTAAATATCTTCTTCAGTAAGGTTTCAATTCATTTCAGGGAAGTACTACGCGTTTCACAATGGCTTGTGTATCATATTGCTTATACTGCGCCAGGGAACAGAGACACCACTTGGGAAAACTTATCTTACTGACCCGGCTTTTGGTCCTGAATCATCTCCTCTCTATTATATACAAAGCCGGTGCGGTGGGAAATCTTCAATCTCTTTGCCCACATTTGAAGGTATATATTTTGCTGTCACCTTTTTCTGCAAAGTTGCCTTCAATGTCCTTTGGAGGTACTTAGTTGTAGTACTATACCATGCTGGCTTCTCTTACAGCGTGTTTGGAATGTTTGGGTAGGAGGGGAAGGGAAGGGAATGAAGGTGAAATATTTCACCTAGTTCGGAATGTAATGGACTAAAGCAAAATGGCTCATAAAACTGCCGGCACCTCTTATTTATTGTGAAGTTGCCGATGGTCGTCGCTCTTCGAATCTCGGGTCAAACGGAAACAGTCTTTCTGTGAGACTCTCACAGGGGTAAGGCTGCGTACAACCGACCCCCCCTTACCCTGCCTAGGCGGGAGCCTCTTTTGAGGCACTGGGGTAATGTTAATGTTAAAGTGGAGGGGAACAAATTGTTGTCCCTTTAAAATTCCCCTTCCCCTCGGATCCCCCCAATTTGGGGGGAAACAAAAATTAAGTTAATGGAGGGGAATGGAGGTAACAGTTCCCCTTCATTCCCCTCTTTGAAAAAACGGACAAACAAGGAGAATTTTTTATTTCCCCCTCCTTCCCCTCCATTCTCCAACTCCCAAACATACTCTTATGATTTCCTACTTTTTTTTTTTTTTTTTTTTTGTTATTTGAATGAAGGAAGACATGTATTAGGTTTATCTTTCTCCTTCTCCAACAATTCGTTCTTTTTTTCTTTCTATCCTCTACATCTACACATATTTTATTATGTTATACTTGTATGTTTCTTTAGTTTGCTTATTGTCAATTGTTATGTCCTTGGCAGTGGAGTGCCTTGAAGGTCTACACTTGTGGCGGAACAGCTCGTCTGATATCAACAATGAGCTATTCAAAGGTGCTAAAGGGAATAAAAAAACTATGATAAACGAAGTAGCCGCCGGTTGGTCTCACACTCCCAAGTTATCTATCTGGTAAATGTCTTTTCTGTCAAATTATTTTAAGTCTTTTTGCCCTATTTTCTTCACAGCTTTTGATTTCTTAAACACCAACAAAGGCAATTTCAATGTGACTTTATGGCTCAAGCTACATACGGATAAGGATCCGGATCCCTCGGGAGCTCCAGATGTAGTTGGCTTAATTCGTTTGCCACGGTTGGTGAATCTGGTAATTGTTTTTATCCTTGTGTCTGCTGCCATCGTGGCTTTGGATTTTGTGTTTTGTGCTTGCCGCTTATGGATCTTAAGAGCAAAAGTCATTATGATCCTCCTGTGATGAACAAAAAAGTGGATGTTGTATAATGTGCCATGTAGTACTACATTAATCCATTTGACCTATGTCCTACTTTGTTACTTATGTCTTTTGTTTGTGTGTTGTTTCCTTAGTGTTGTCTCATGTGTAATATCACGTGAGTATATTCGCTGATAATCAGAAGTTATGTGCACTGACGAGCTATTATAATATAATAAAGCTCTGATTTCGCCTGAAGATGGACAAAGGCAGGGAATGATTCATATAGCCTGCCTCTAAGGTGGGCTTGCATATATTTTAGTTGTTGATAATTTGATATTGTTTTGATCCATCAGTATTTTAGTGACATATTCTGTTGGATTTATTTTAATCTCGATAACATTAAAGTCTGTTATCCACAGACGTGGGGTGCATACTTGCGTATGATTTCAGATCGAAGCTTCTGTTGTTCATATTCTGCTAGCTGTTTCTCCGTGTTTTTTCATATTGTGATTAAGCTTATTCTGCATGAGCGAGTTATGGAAGTAGCCGTTAGCTTTCCACTGCTGTCCAGCAGCATTGTTGGCAGCTTGGACATCTGGTCATGAGTCATGGCAACTCAGCAGTCGGAAGCAAATGGCACTTCGGCCTCCTTCTGGAACCTTTTGGCAATGTTCCAAGCTAGTTATAGGGGTTTCAAGCCTAACTGCCTAAGGAGGTACAGGCTCCTTAAAGGTGTGCTATGTGTTGCGTGGATTCTGGATGAGCAAAATGATCCGATTTTTCTGAATTAGTTTTTACTGAAGCACTAGTTTGGGATGAAGTGGTGTTTTGCATTGCTTTGGTGTTTTGCTTATATCAGAGGGACTGGGGGGGGGGGGAGTCCTTCTAGTGACTGGTTTTCTTTAGTAGGATAACTGCCCTACAAAAACAACAACCTAGGAAGGATCATGCTGAAGGCAGTGGTTGGGAGGTCCAGATGTATGCAACCTTACCCATAACTAGTAGAGAGGCTGTTTTCTAATAGTTTCAACTTTCAACCTTTGTCAATTTACTTTAATTTTCTATCTACAACTTTTTTGTTCAATAACTTACATTACCCCCCACTTTTGCAGGTATACAATGCTTACCTCCAGTATTTGCAAGGACCAGGAACCCAAATGCTGTTTAAGTTCATTAAAGAAGTGCCTACCAGGATTTCCAGCAATGCCTTAGGATCAGAACTATTCGCTACGCTGATACCTATGCTTTATGTAATGATGCTTCTATATACAGTTCCAGTAAGTAATTTATGGAAATGGTACTAACTGTGGTAATTCTATATTAAAGCAATGATCTGGTGATACCAGCAGTTGCACTAGAAATTGTTCGACCATCAAGGCATCAACTCCCATTTTTTCTAGGAGAAGATATAATGATAAGGTGAGAAAGTATTGAAGGGAGATATAAGCTTATAAGGATGAGTAATAAGTTGCCATAATTTAGTTAGCAGAGTGTTTTGTTTCTAGGATGATAAGAAAGGAAAAGAAAGGAAGGGGAAAATCAGAGAAGATAACGGAAAATAAGTACTTCTCATTTCCTTTGTTGGGTTAGTTAATAAGAAATGAAGCAAGCCTTTTCACAACTTATTAACTTTCTTTCCGTCCAAGTTCCACCACTTAGTTTGGCTAGGGAAAGATGAAGCATTTAGTAACTTAGTAACTTATGGGCTATTGTGGGTTTTTGCCCTTAAATTCTCAAACTATTATTGGAAATGCTGGATAACTTTTTGGAAATTAGTATATTGCTGGATCAAACTTGTTGAATGCTCTTTATTCTTTATCTTGCAAGATAGGCCTATGTTTGGCATGTCACAATGTCAGTTTTTGATATCAGGTATTACTACGAGCTCTTGTTTATGAAAAGGAACATAACCTACGGATCATGATGAAAATGCACGGGCTTGGTGACACAGCTTATTGGATGGTTAATTATGTATATGATCTCTTACTCTCTTTCCTTTACATCCAAATTTTTCTCTTGGCTGGCAAGTTTTCAGGTAAGTGCTATCCAAATTCCAATATTTTCACCTATTACTTCCACTCCTCTTTGTATCTGTAAGGTGCAACACGAAGCCCCATGTTTTGCAGGACTAGATTTCTTCACAAAGAATGACTAAAGTTTCCAATTAGTGTTCTTTCTCATATACATAAATTGGAGTATTTCATTGGTGTTTGTTGTGGCTGCATTTTTATCTAACGCGAGGAGTGCTCAAGGTATATTTTTCCAAAATTAACTTCTTCTTTAGCATCAGTTCTCATTTTGAATCTCTTCGGTTCATAGTGATTGCTATACTTTCTATTTTGGTTGATGTCAATATTTTTTTTTTTTTTTTTTTGGAACAAGGTTAGCTCAGCTTTATTCATCCACTAGGGGAAGAAAACTATATCATCATTTACAACGTGCAGGGTATACCCATACACTTCCCCTGAATGAACAAAGACATTTTCCAATCTAAGACAGCTCAGAGCCCAACTACTTCACATCATAGCTAGCTGCTCACAGTGTTAAATCCTGTCCTATACAATGATTATACCTAACAAAAACTTGTATTTTAATCTGTCTTACAATTGATTCAGTATTTCTATGCTCCCTATAAAAAATCCTACTACTACTCTCCCACCAGACTTCATATATAGCAGCTACCACCCACCAGCGCAGTTCTTTTAGCTCTCCGAATTGGAGCCTTCCCTCGGACATACTTTCTGAACCACACCAATTCCTCTTGCAGACCCATGGGCCTTCTATGTATACCAAACCAGTCTAGAAGCCCCTGCCAAACTTCTGCAGCTAGCGGGCATTTGAAAAAAATGTGTTTGCAACTCTCCAATGCTTTGACAACATAAGCTACATCTGTTAATCATTATGATACCTCTCTTAGCCATCTCATCAAAGGAAGCCAGCTTAGTATAAGCTGCTAGCCATGCAATAATCCGATGTTTAGGTTAATGTCAAATTGATTGTCCTAAATTCTCATTATCACTTTGCATTAATTGAATTCGTTTATTAAATTAAATTGTTGCTGGTTTCTGTCACATTTCTTATACATAATGAAAGTCACTTATAGTAATTGCTCTAATTGAACACAGTAGTTTATTTCAGCATTGTTTTGCTTAAACACGTGGTATTTCCAGTAATAGGCACAGTATTTCAACTGCTGATCAGCTTTCTGGGGATGATCCTACTTGTGTCTATTGTTGGAGATGAAAGTAATAGTAAGTAGACTTTATACCTCTAACTCTACTTGCATGCTTATTAAGCTTACCTATTTCTTGAAAACTTACTGCATCTTGTGCCTTGAGTGATCATGATTGAAAAAGTTGTCATACTTGTTGGATATGATACCCTCTAAAAAATCTGAGTATGTTTAAAGATGTGATTGAAGATGAATTATTGGGAATTTCCACGGAATTCCATTTTTTTAAGATAAGAAAATTATGTGTTTTCTTATCTTAGGTTTCAAAAGTTCTTGTTAAAGTCATATGAATGGTTTATTATTGAGCCCAGTCCATAACGAGTGTACACTTTTTTTTCTTTTCTTTTTACATATATCGAAGTTAATATTGGAAGTTAGGTGACAATTGTTGTGTTAGATTGAAGTTAGTAGGTAAAAGTTGTGGAGTAGCATTCAACAAAGGCTTTGCAAGAAGCTATTCAGTCCAATAAATATGGGTTTATGGTGGACCTTGAATCAAGCCAAAGTCTAATAACAGTTAGATTTTTCTTGAAAATGTTTACATTCTATCACTTTGCTCTTATAACATAACAAAACACTATAAACCCAGAAGAACTGACTTTCCTTCCTATTATAATAGAGAAGAGTTTTGAGACTTCTTTGAGGAACCATTTCAACTGCTCTTAAGGATTATATAGTATCTCTGTTTGCCGATTAAGCATTTCTTGAGACCGATGGTGGTGGGGGTGAACTTCTTACAAATTATTTTTATCCATGGCCCAAGAGATGAAGGTAGTAATTTTTTTTAAAGTTTATTTAAAAACAGATCTACATAAATAACCTCAAACCAATGGTAAGTTGGCTTGGTTGTAATTTCCAGTTTTGCTGTAAGGGGTGGTGGTGCCTCTCCCAAGCACATGATTGTAACTTCTTACCAAACCCTTCTTAGAAGGTGGGGGTAAGTTGTTGAATGATGCTAGTTGGGTGGGTGCCATAGGCGTTCTTGTTCTTGTCTCGTTGGATAATTGTTTGGAAATCATTAATAAAAAAAGTCTATTTATCAAAAAAAAAAGAAGCTCAAACCAATGGTACGCATCCCTTTCATACTTTATATGTTTTGTCTTCCTTGTTGTGCACAGGATAATTGTTCATCACTTAAGCTATCACCTCGTCTCTTATCTCTTGTTTTTATACTTCTGAGTTTTCAGGACGATGGGTACTTTTACTTGAGATAATCCCTGGTTTTTCACTCTGTCGAGCGGTGAATGATTTTCAAAGATATGCAACATTCAATAGGCAGGGGGCTGGTCATGATTATCATGGGTATTGAGTGGTTGGTCATGCTTTTGTTTGCATATTATGTGGATCAGGTTGGATCAGCTGGGAGTGGCAGGAGAAAGAGTCCCTTATTTTTCTTGCACAGCTCAAGAAAGAAGCCAGCTTCTTTTCAACAGCTAAGTTCGCAAAGAGATACTGCTCTAGTTTTCCGTCAAAGCGAGCATGACGATGTTGCCCGTGAGGTATGGTAATTTCTCCTAGACATTACTTCATTGTTGTATACTACTCATCTAAATTGGCACCTGTAGTTAAAATTTTTTTTGATTAGTCTTTTCACATCAAATCACCCCAAAGAGCTTTAAAGTGGGCTATGTCGCCTATGTGGCTGGATTGTTTGGCACAATTTGTCTTAGGTAAGATAATACACATCATATGCAGATTTGTACTTGTTTTGGAGATTGTCATTGATTTTTTCGGACCTCAGTGAGAAACAAGAGGTGCAGCATAGGAGGACAAAATGCTCTCGATTGAGAGTCAAAAGTACAAGTTGGCCCAATTCCTTTGGACCTCAGTGATAGAGAAACACTAAAAGCCCCTGTAGCCTTGGACCAAAGAGTGGCCATGGAAGTGACCCTACCCGAAAGGCTAAAGCAGATCATATTAAAAGTGCCCAGAGAAAACCCGTGCATTCCTTTCTGACCATAATTACCACATCATCGCTCTAGTGAACTAATGCCACATCAACCTTTTCTCCTTACCTCCCCCAAAATCAGCATATTGAACCTGGAAGAACTCCAGAGTAATAGGTGGACAGATCCAAGCTTCCCCATAGATACCAAACAGCCTGCTCCAGGAGGAAATTGTGCAGCAGAAAAAACATGCTTTGGGGTTTCACTACTGGAGCAACAGAGTGCACACCTCGTTGTAGAAAGAGTTACCCCTGGCCTCCTCCGTTGCCGAATTCACTGGGATTAATACGTCTTGTTTTTTGCTGGATTCAGCAAAACAATTAGCAACAACCGACAAACTCGTAGCACCTTTGAGATTTGTTCCAGAGGTCCCAGTAGGGATGGCAATAGGGCAGGGCGGGGTTGGATATAGGTATCTCCATACCCACATGGCTAAGGTCAATCCGCCACCCGCCCCATCCCCACCATGGGTAAGATTCTCAAAACCATCCCCACCCCAGTGGGTATGGGATGAGAACCACACCCACCCCAATTACCCAGCGGATATCCATACCCACCTAATACCCGCCCCAAACCCACCTGGTACCCGCCTTAAATCCACATGGTACGCGCAAAAAACATGCAAGTTGTGTCATTATTACAAACATGAAACCTATAAGCATCTGAACAAATTGTGTCAATACATTTTATATTTAGAATTTTGACACACTCTTTATCCAAATGGGGAACAACACAAACCATTCCCGCCCCATCCCCACGGCGGTTTTGCTTTCTTAAAACCATCCCCACCCCATCCCCGCCTGACGCTCCCTCATCCCCAACCCAAGTGGGGCGGATGCGGGGCGGAACCCACCTGTACCCGCCCCACTGCCATACCTAGGTCCGAGGTTTGAGCCTTCTCAGGGTCACTGGAGGTTTTCCTGGTTGTTAACTTCAGGACCCATGGGATTAGTTGGCCAAAGCCCGGATACTCATGTTATCTTTTTTAGATAAGAAAATTTTTTATTAGATGAAGAGAAAGAATACAAAGAGGATAAAATATCCTCCAAAATTGAGCAAAACCAAAACGCTAAAACCTGATGAAGAAACAACAAAAAACACGAGACTATTTCCCATGAAGGAAGCCTCTCTTAAGCCCGTACCCATCATAGTTGACATCGCACTTTAAGTTTTCCAGTTCTCGGTTCTTCTTCCTAGCCTTGGAATCGAGAATGGATTTCCTCCCCACATTAACAGCTTCCTTAGAACCGAGAGCTGCCTCTATACCTATATCATTGGACTCCTTGGGACCGAGAGTAGCCTTCTTTCCTGTACCATCAGTGAGGAACATCCCCCCCCCCCCTAGCCAATATCGCATTGCCTCGATCATCGGCCTCCTTGCTGCCTAGAGTATAGCGGTTCAAGATACATGACTTCGGGTTTGGTAAATTCCATCACCCTCAAGTTCCCTTGCCTTAAATGTTTCATCTTGACCAACCCCAATAAGGACCTCTAAACCCTTAGAAGTATCCAATGCATTTCGACCATGTAAGTGACTAAAATCCCCACATCCGTCATTGGCAGGAGGGCCATGTTTGAGAGCGTCTTTGCCCCTCTGAGAGCCACTAACCCCACCCTCATCGAATAAACGAGTGTAGTCTAGGTAAACGCCCGGTGTTTCCTGCACATACTCCAAATCCTTGTTACTCCTAAGGTGCTCCAGCAATAACTCGTTTCCAGTTATGAAAGGATCATCCTCAAAATCATAATCATCCTCATCCTCCATGCTCATCTCATCTGCCCAACTCCTACCACCATTAGCAGTTCAAATCGGAGTAAACCTGTTTGATGTATCCAAAATCGGGCCGCTCAAATTGGGTTGTTGACGAACATTCACCTCCCTTACTTGTGAACTCGTCTGACCCTTGTCCACAACCAAAGGAGTGGCCGCTTGAACTGAAGCTTGTGTACCACCAATGTCCACCATCCTCTTGGTGGCCTGCAAACCCAGAAATCCCAGGGGATCCACTAATTAATGGAGAGCTGGCTGACCCCCCAACCTGGTCACCCTCTAGTGATATCCTCACCTTAAGTCCCCCCACATTCAAGAGTAAAGCAGAGGAAGGACATTGAGTGAGAGAAGCAAGAGCTTGTCCCAGATCAATATTAATCTGTACCTTGGGATCCGCTGCATTTCCAAATGATAAGTTGCTGTGCTGGAGCCAAACTTAAGAGCCCCATCATCTTTACGGGGCAACCCACCTATAGAGTGCGTGGAACCACGCGCCTCGACAGAAGGAGGGCGCGTGGGCTCACGCGCCTCCTCCGCACCAGCGCCAGTGGAGACACGTGCCCCAACTCGCTCCGCTGGAAACCCTAGATCCCAAGACCTACTTGCTTGACTGGAACTTGAGTAACTTACCTAGCCGCATTCCAAGCATCGACGATGTGCGTCACCGGCAATGCACTCCTGTAATTTCGCTTACTGTTGATATTCCAAAACACCTCTTTTCCTCAAATCCATCTTGCCTTAGCAGATTTGACCCGATAAAACCTTCCAACCACCGCGCCATAGTCGCTGTCAGATGGACCCGGCGACACTTCTTGCGGCCTTTCTCCCAGATTTTGACGAAACCGCCATCCCTGAGTTTCTCATAGTACAGATCGAAGGATTAGAAAGGGTGAGAGCCATGGGAGGAGAGAGCAGAGGTGAAGAAGGAAGAAGAGAGGAAGGGGAGATCGAGAGAGAACATGCTACAAAGAGACTTTTCAGAGATAGATTTAATACCTGCCCCTCTTCTTCTCTTCCCCAGGCACTGCGAGTCTGCGACGAACAAACAACTATCAGTAATGGATACTCATGTTATCTTAACAAAAAACATCACCCAACAAACTTCACCAACTATCCCGAAAGTGTAGAAAAGTGCAGCACACTTCGTCTACCATCACATTGAAAAAACTATGAAGCTCAGCTAAAACTTTGGCAATGTTCAGCGCCAGCCAGCTTACTTCAGCCAATACAATTTCCAACCAAGCAAACAGTATTAACACACCCCCACAAACAAAATTCTTGTTGAGTTACCAATCCACACTTTAGACTCAGCCCGGCCAGCAGAATCCAGGATTCCAAGCAAAGAAACAAGCTCCTTCACCATCCAACTTACAGAGAATGCCGTAAATAGAGATTCCAAGAGCCATCAGCATGGAAGTGAACTCACGGACCATAGCGTCGTGAACGACCGAGAGCTGGACACACCAAGAAAATCTTAAACGAAGGATCTCACTCAAGGATCCTCCTAAAACCTGATCCTCGAACTGTTCCCAAGTTTTGGACGCATGAAGGGGAAGAAAACAAAGGACGTTCAGGAAACAAACTTCCATGCGGAAGCATGCGTAACCCTTATCATATCCTGGACATCCTTCTATTTGGTTGAAAGTTCCATTTTTCCAGAATGGTTTGGGTAATGGGTATTGATGATAATGATGGGATGAGTATAGTATGGTGCTTTGCTGAGGCGCACCCGAGGCGCATCTGATGCGCAAATTAGTTGTTTTGTTTCTTGATATCAGTGTCACATGGTACATGGTACCTTTCGGTACATGGAACTGTACAGGAACGTAATTCACTTCCTAAGTTGTGCATTGCACTAGGGAGAGTCTCAGCGAATTGTTTTCCCAACTTCCCGGTACACGGTATGCCAATTCGGGAATGCAATTCGCAGGGGAATTGAGCGTTATGTGACACTGCTTGATATTGATGAATTGGTGTTTTTTTAGGGATTTTATTAATGGTATACTCCATTCGTTTCAGATAAATGTATACATTGTTGTTTTTGTACTAGTTTTAAGGCAAGGAAAGGGGGTTTAATGATGCTCGGACTCGGCAACTTTTCCTGCCATACCCGTGTCGACACGACATGACACGGGATATGGATCCGACTCGCCAATAATTTTGTGGACACGGCTGACTGAGAACGGCTGTGGGTAAAAGGAATTCAATAAAGAAAAAAATATGGAAAGAGGGAGAAGAGATGAAACTACAGCACTCTGTTAGTTGGATCTATCTTCTCTGGTCTCCAATCTCCATCTTCATTTTTCTTGAGCATTTTCTCTCTCTTCCAGTGGAAAGAGGAAAGTTAAATAGGAGTCTTACCTACCGTGTTTACAGCTGTCGATTTCTTCAGCTTATATTACTCTATTTTATCTGGACTCTCTCTCTCTCTATCCATTATTTATTACTATTTACAGCTGTCTGTCAGGACACTTATTGACTTTTACCATCTCCCAAAGCCAGCTGTCTCTTTTAATGAGGAGTCTTTCTTTTATCTTTAAAAAGGTTACAATGTACGTTTAGTTTCACTACTAAAAAATTCTTTTTCACTTATATAATATTTACATTCTGTAAAAGAATTGACCATGTCCCCATGTCCATATCCTAAAATTGGACACTTTTAAAACGTGTCCCCGTGTCTTCAATTTAAGATTTTCACATGTCCAACCCTTGGATCCATACCCGAGTCCGAGCATCATAGAGTTTAACTTTCCGACATTGCCCTTGCTTTTTGGGAATAAAGGGATGTGGGGTCAGTTGGTTGGCTGTAATGAAATGTGGGTATAATGGTAAAAAGGTCATTGGGACCACTTGCTTTATGAACAATATACTACCTCCGTTTCACAACAATAATAATAAATACCTAAAATGGATGATTCATACAAAAAACAACATTTCTTACTTTAGTAAACTTTTTTGATGGAAAATACTATTATACCCCACATTTATATGACTTTATTTCCTTTCATCTACCCCCACTTCCTCATTAATCAAAGGGTATAATAAGAATGTTTCAACCAAAAAGAGATTGCATTGGTCTATGTGCCAAAAGTAAATGTTGTTATTGTTGTGGAACGGAGGTAGTATACATTTATCTGAAACAAACTAAAAGCAACAATGTATACATTTACTTCACTGAGGCACGCACCTCCGCCTTGCTCCTAGCACCTCAACTTTGACCACTATCACCTCGTTGAGTCTCGCACTTTTTTAGACATTGGTCACTGACAGTTTCTTTCTTGTTAGAGAGAAAGGGCAGAACATTTGATACAAGAGTCAGACATGAGCCATTCAGTTATCTGCCACAATATCAAGAAAATTTACCCTGCAAGAGATGGGAATCCACCCAAGGCTGCAGTGAAAGGATTGTCTCTTGCTTTACCTCAGACAGAGTGCTTTGGCATGCTTGGTCCAAATGGTGCGGGAAAATCCTCATTCATTAGCATGGTGAGTATTTATTAAAGGATAAACTTTGAGTTTGCTATACCCCTTTGTTTTTTTGAGGAAAGTTTGCTATACATCATATTTTGCATCTGGAAGTCAGGAGGTTGTCTTACTCGTAATGTGAAGATATGGAAAATGCCAAACACATAAACTATGTTGTATGACAGATACCTTGAAGGAGCAAAAAGCCAAAAAATAAAAATAATCAATAACAGTGGCATTAATATAGTTATTTTATAACCTTTGTAATTGTGTTGTAAACTAAATAGAGATAATAGGTTGTGTATCTGCAGCATTTAACGTTTCATGTTTCTCTGTAGATGATTGGTCTCACAGAGCCAACCTCAGGCACAGCATACATTGAAGGTTTAGATATAACAACTTGTATGGATGAGGTGTATACCTGCATGGGCGTTTGTCCACAGTATGAGTAAGTTTTATGTTATACCTAGAAAACAAGGTTTTGGTTGGTTCAAAGTTTATATTTTCCCTTAGGGATCTCCATGTTCTCTTTCATATTTTTTTTGACCGAGCCCTGACATTTCTGCTGTTTTTACACTTGTAGCCTGTTGTGGGAAACACTGACTGGACGGGAGCATCTATATTTTTACGGAAGGCTTAAGAACCTTAGTGGTTCAAGCCTAACTCAGGTGAGTCCACATTCCCCACATTCTGCTTGACTCGGGCAAATTGACAAAGGCAAATGAAGCATTCTGTGTGCAACGTCAAATGAGGCTTAGCACACCCTATTCATCCCCTTGTCTTTGATCAACAAAAAGCTGAATATATATATAAATTGAGTGCATGAATAATATGTTCTGGAGTGTTATTTTTCTTTGAATACAAATTTCGCCATCAAAATCTGAAAAACAAACTGCAAACCCTTCTCGTCTCATCTAGTAGGTTTCCTTCTGCCTAGAGCGAGGTTGTATAACAGTTGAAATAGGCTTCCTGTTAAAAAAATAGTCACCTTAAGAAGTAATATTAAAGAGTGCGGATTGGTTAAATGTGCCCCCCCCCCCCCCTCCCAGGCGCCCAATGTGTAATAATCTGATAAATGTTATTGTTGAGCTACATGATAAAGTCATGATAGATTCTGGTGTCGAAACATTCCCCACATTTATAAAATCACTATGAATTTGAAGTATTGTGTCAGTATTGTTGAAAGTATGCTGAATTGATTCTAATATAGGCAGTAGAAGACTCCCTCAAAGCTGTCGACTTATTTGGTGTTGCTGACAGACAAGCTGGGAGATATAGTGGAGGCATGAAGAGGCGGCTCAGTGTTGCTATTTCATTCATTGGGGATCCAAAGGTTACCGTCACCATTTGAACCTTCTGTCTTGCCAATCACCAGTCTTTGAATTTTTTGTTTCTCCCTTTTTGCATCATTTAGGAATATTAATCTTTTTTTTCCTTTCTTTTATTCTGTCACACCTCCAATTCAAAATGATTGTCCTGCTTTTTATTTTGGGTTGTCTCATATTCACTATCCTTAAAAGTCTTCTTTCCAGTCAGTGCAATTGATGCACAGCTTTTCTTCCAGCTCTTTTAAGCTTTCTGACAAGTCCACTAGGATAATTATTCTGAATTGGAGGACGAACCGGCATTTTAAAAGTACCCTAACTATGGTGCAATATTTTGAAAATCTGGAAGGTTGTGTACCTAGATGAACCAAGTACTGGACTAGACCCAGCTTCTAGAACCTACCTATGGAATGTTGTCAAGCAAGCAAAGAAAGATCGAGCAATTATTCTCACAAGTACTCATCCTCTCTTTTTCTACCCTTCTATTTAATGCTGTTTAGTTCATCATGTCAGCTATTATTTTGCAAGTCTTAAGCTTAAAAGCTGTAATTCTTTTAAACAATCGGACCGATGAAAGACAGTTTACAGTTGCTTCATTAATCATATCTTCCAGCATTACTAGTTTCTTTTATTTGTAAAGTCGATTTGTTCCGTGGAATTTATCTTAGTAAACAGAATCCTTGATGTTCATGAAGAAGGATAACATGCCTTGTTTGACACGCAACTGGCAGATTGTAGTTGGTAGCTGGTTTTTGCCAGCGGATTGTTGTCAACTTGTAGTGCTAGCTGGTTTGACTATCTGATTGTAAAAAAATGTTTGATAAAGTGAGCTGATAATTGGTAGCTGATTAGATGTAAAATGACCACTATGGACATGGATATAACTTTCTATTGTTAATAATAATAATAATAATTGACAAGTATTATTATTAATATTAAAAGTATTCATGAAATTAATAATAATCTTTATAAAGTTTAGTGGTTTTCTAATATGTAAATAAATATATTATTTATTTGAATAATTATTTAATTTATGTTATCAGTAGTTTTTAAGTAAGTTTTGATGGTAACAATAATAATAATAATAATAATAATAATAATAATAATAATAATAATAATAATAATAATAAAATAACAATGATAAAAAATTCGTAATATAATATCGTTAATATTAATATTAATACTAATATTACTAACAATAATGTTATATTATTATTATTATTATTATTATTATTATTATTATTATTATTATTATTATTATTATTATTATTATTAACTACTCCTAAAGTCCTAATGGGTTAAGATTGTCATCATACATAATAATCTAACAAGCTGACCCCAAAAGCTACCCTTTGGTTTTTGGATGGTCAATTGGTCAAACAATCTAGATTGTCCAACAAGCTGGCTAAAAAACCACCAACCAAACAAGGCCTGTATCAAACAATTTATAGAATCAGGGTATGGCGGAACCAAAGCAGTCCTGAAAAGCTCGTAAGAGTAACTTTCAATTTAAAGATTGTTTTTGGAACAAACAACTGGCTTCCCTAAATATTTAAGAATTTACATGTACTTTCTGTAAACTATAGCTATAATGAGAATAAATATCAGGCAAAAGGTGTGCAGGACAGAAGTTACATGAGCTGTCACGGCAACTAGTATTAGACTATTAGCAACAATATCCATGAGTAGCATTATCTGCAGATAGTTTACAAGGTGCGTTAATTTGTCATTAGCTGAACATCCAGCTTGCCAAGGATTATAATCCTAGTTAACAGCTGAAGTTTCTGCAGACAATTGACTAGGATCAATCACCATTCCCAGGGCTATTCGTCGACCCCCCAAGGACCTTGGAGGAGCTACAGGAAGTCTGGGTTGTACATTAGGAGGAACTGGCCTCTCAGGTGAATATCCCGAAATGCAGAGCGAACCAGAATCATCTTGTTCCCAATATACTTCTACCATCATGCCTCCAGGGTTCTGTGCACTCTCTGTTCCTGGAATAGCCACATACCTGGCTCCTAGAGGTATCTGCACGGGGTACAAAAGACCACAAGTTAGCATCTACTACCCTTAGCTTACTGACATATATGTAAATGTGAACATTCTATCTCAAAAGTTGGCCTACTTCAGGTCAAAGACATGATTCACAACTGACTGTTTAGATATATAATTTGTAGATCACATGTCTGAATGTCTTAAGTCTGAAAATGCCCATATATCTCAACACTGGTATAACTTTCATTTTTAGTTTATCTGGCGTGGTTCACGAAAATATTACTGGTGTAATATAGTTCTCCTTTCGAATATTAGTTAGTTATTCCCTATTGCACTCGTAATTTGTTAGCTAGTGGCATCTTCTTCAAAAGCTTGCCTGAGGGCTGACAATCATTTTGAGACAGAAGGGGCGCATAAATATACACCCATCTGCACTGTAACGAAAGACAAGGTTGGCTGAGTTATACAACTTAATTGAACTTGCCTGAACGGAAATGCCAGATGTTGTTAAGAGTAAGAGTCACCAATCTCCCCTCATCTGTAGCACATTCCAACTCTGCCTGCCTTGCAATGTTCAAGAAAACTTCTTCCAGAGTTGTCAAGCCAAGTTGGATGTCTGCTATGCCGAACTCTCTTTGTTTATCTTGCAGCTCCCCAAGAGTTCTCTGAGAAAAGACATGACCCCCAGAAATTCAGAAGTGTCCCAAAATAGTGTAAGACTTGAAAAAACATAAATGACAGCCGATGGAAACTTTTTTAATGAAGTTTCTGGTCTTTGCAATTAGATGAGCCAAAGCTAGTTCACCTTCAGCAGGCCTTCTTTTTGACGGGGAATCACAAATGTAAGAAATGCATTGTTCTCCTCCTTTGGAAAGACCCCCAAATGCTGCAAAACCACTCATCAAGCAACACGAGTGTAAGAGACTCCACAAGATGAAACAACAAAAAACACATGAACTGCCCACTTTCATGACTTACATATCTAAAGAACCCCTTCACAGTCTCCTTATTTACAGAACTTGCAGTTCTGCCATCAGCAAAGTTTAAATTAGCAATAAAACCAGTCCCAAACCGTGACTTTAACCTGATCGAAGTTCCAATGCAGCGGAGTCTCCCCTTAGCCATGATTCCAATGCGATCCCCTAAAATATCGGCTTCTTCCATTGAATGTGTTGTTAGGACGATAACTCGCCCCCTCTTTGCATTTTCTATTATGTCCCACACATGCCTCCTGCTTATTGGATCCATACCAGTTGTCTGTTGGTAGTTTAAATAAAGATTTTTGAATATTCATGTCATAGAATTATTTCTCAAGGGGCTATAAGACTTCGGTTGTAGAGTTTTTGCTTTACCGGTTCATCCAAAATGACTAATTTTGGGTCACCAATGAGGGCAGATGCAACGCTAAGGCGGCGTCTCATTCCTCCACTGTAACTACCAGATCTCACTTTAGCTGAATCTGTAAGTTTAACCTCCTCCAGTGATTTCTTAACAGCCTGTTTATCATGTAAAATGAAATTCAACTAAAAGCTCTCATTTGTTTCAGTGAAAGCATAAGGTGAACTTTCAAGGAATCAAACTATCTATCACATTAAAGATGAGAAGAAGATATCAAACATGTGTTATGCTATTCAAAAAAGTTCCTCGCAAACCTGTTTGATTGATGCAGGTGGCAAGCCTTTAATGCTGGCAAATAGCTGAAGGTGCTCTTCACCCGTCAATACGTGCCAAAGAATGTCAAACTGAAGAGAGGTTATAAACACTTCAGAATGGGAAACAAATAGATTCTTTCTCTTGTCACCGGAAACTGAACTCAATTTTAGCTCAGAAAAGTCTTTTACCTGGGGACAAACACCAATAATTTTTCGAATATTTGACATTCCGACAACTTCTGATCGAGTTTCCGTAAATGATTGCTGGGATACAATTGGTTATAAGTTAGTAACCTCATTCCTCTAGTTCTTGAAGAAGAAAAGTTAAAGAAAGGCAGAAATGTTTTGAGAAAGCTAATCAATATTCTATACCATCTCCACCAGTAACAGATGATATGCCCGTCAAACAATTGATTGTTGTTGTCTTTCCAGCTCCATTTGGTCCCAGGAGGCAAAAGAGCTGATCCCTAGCCAAATTTAAGTACAGACCCTGACAGAATATAACAGCACACATGGTTGATACGGTTATGTATGGTCTTCACAAAAATGACAAACAAATGATATATGCATGTTTGACATGTCAGGATCTTAAACAAAGAACATCTCCAACTAATCTGTTGGGAGCAGAATATCAAGTCAGAGAATCAGAAACCTTAATGGCATGGAACGGATCCATCTTGTTGCATTTACAGCAGCAACCTATGTTCAGTTTTCCAGGATAAATCTTAACAAGACCACGTATCTGAACAGCAACATTTGGATCGCTGTCACCTGAGCTCATTTGCTGCTTCACAACATTTTCTTCTTCAAGCACATCCACATCACTTGGAGCAATATTCTGTGTCTCAGGAGTGGAACTACAGAAGCGACAGATACCACCTAGAGCCAACACACAAAAAATAAAAGGATAAGAGTTCATTCAGACTTCAGTCCTTATCGGACGATGATAACAATATTCGACACAAATTCAAGTTGTGTACCTGGAGCCTTGTTTCCCCCTCTCCCTATCCAGTATCCCGGATTCAGAAAGTACAGCAGTGATTTCCTTGTACCATTGGGGCTGGACAGTACGTTATCAAAGTACAAGGCCAAAAGAAGCCAGCAAATGAAAGTATAGATGAAACGCATGTAGACATCATTCTGTTACAAAGATGCCAGGAGATTAGAGGGTCACCAAAAGCAGTAGTCTCCCTTGAACCAATAATAAAAGGGTGCTTATTAATGCTAAGCAAGAAAAGAGAGAGAAATACCAACTGACATGTTAGGGAGTGCTTTTATTCTGCTGAAATTTAAAGGGTTGAGTTCCTGTTGTTGAGATTTTAAGACAATGGCAAGAGCGAGTTACTGGGCTCAGTCAAATGCTTTGCTAAGAAAGAACTTGACTATTCAGGTAATTTCTTTTCTCTACTGTTTCTACTGGTTTAGTTTCGGTTTGGTGGAGTTGCAGATATACTGTAATTTAGAAAATAGAGAGGAAAAGAAAGGGAAAAGTTTTGAGTTTTTGGGTCAAATTCTCTTCTTTGATGATGTTATGTTCAAATGTTCTGTTTACCTTCTCTTGATTTTTCTCCAAACAAGTCGTCAAATATTGACATCTTTAGTTTGTCACTCTCTGTGTATGATTACATTTGGTGGGAATTGTGTGAACTTGTTACGGTTGATCAAGTGATGGTCAAATTTCAGATTTTGAGTTCGGAACTGTCATTTTTTGAATTTTTTTTGAAAATTACAGTATAATTTATCTGAACATGACGTTTGAGGCTGTTTTTTCAAATACAATTTGTAATTTCTTTTGTATGTATCAGGAACAACAAATCTAAGTACCTAACTCACAATCCTTGTTGGATGGTGGGTGGCGTGTTTTCCTACTATGTTGTGGAAAGGAGTATACTACAGTTTTTTTTTATTCAATTTGATTGATGGATATAGTGATTGAATATCTCCTTTAGATTTTGGTGAAATACATCATTCTCAGTAGTCAGTACAAAAGTACAAATCAATTTTTTTTTCTTTTTTGGGTATTTGTTTGTTTTTGGAAAACTATTTCTTTGTTCAAACTTCCAATGACGATATGATTGCAGAGAAGGAACAAGTGTCAGAATTGCTGCATGCTTGTATCCCCAATGGTGATACTACTCTTCCTAGTGGTGTTACAACATTATATGGAGCAATCCCTGACACAACAAACACCACGACCACCCCCTATTCCGAATCCTCCAGAATGGCCGCCTGTGATTAAAATCCCGGACCAAGGTTCTATGGCAACAAGATCAGATGCTCTTCCCTTTACAGACTTGCCAAATCCATCCTGCAGGAAGAATTTTTCCTGCCCTGCTACTTTTCTTGTCACTGCCCAAAATCAGTCTTTTGGTCTAGGTATTTGCTCTAAACACTTGACCACTTTGTCTTGGGTCCTTGCATTTTACACTAGGTTGGCTATTCATTGAATGGCTCTTCAATACTATCTTGGAAATGGATCATGTTTTGCATTTAGGTTGGGTCTTTCTAAGGTTTCAGAGAACTTGTTCTAGAGGCTCGTGAATGGGTGTAGGAGGCTAAAAAGCATTGTTGTATTTCTTTAAGATATTGTTTTAGCTTTCTTGTTTATCCTTATATAGAAGATCAGGGCTTCTAACTTATTGTTTATGTTCGATGCTTGACAGGCGTGGCTACTGATATGTTTTTGAATCCCTCCTCGATGAATTCCTCTGACCTCCTTGCACAACTAGTTTTGGTAAATCTCTTTTAATGAAGAAATAGTTTGGAGTTAGCTGAACAGCAGTCACTTTGTTCCCATTATGTTAATTTTGTTTGGTTGCTGCAGGGAACGGAGACTGAGCCAACGAATGGCTGTCTGTCTGATCCTGCATTCACTTCAGACTCAGAACTTTATTATCTTCAACCTACATGCACAGGGCATTCTTCAATTCATGTTCCTATAGAGACACAGACTGTTGGTATGATTTTGTCTCTTGTTTGACTGCATTCCAATTCAAAACTCTACGTCTGCATGTCCCTCTAATTAGGACAAACATAACTCTGACTATTGATGAAGTAAATCATATATTCATATCCCACTCATTGTTAGGAGTACATAGGAAAGTTGACCTTGATTTCATTCTTCGTACTCAGTTATGTTTCTTTCCTTTAATATCCTTTTGATGAAGTTGTCCTGATTTAGAATGCTTGCAAACCCTGACATTGTGGCGGAATAGCTCTTTTGAGATCAATAATGAGATATTTAAGGGTGGTGGTGGTGCAAATGCCGACGGAAAGGAACCTGCTTTTGCTGGAGGTTTGCCAGTTATCTTGGAAACCATAGGTGGTAGTCCTGGTACATGTGATAATATTTGTGCTCTGCGCTGATATTTTTCTTCTTCTCATTGAACAGCTTATTTCCTGAATTCTGACAGAGGCAAATTCAATGTCACTGTATGGCATCAATCAAGTAACCTGCTTAACTTGAATTCTAGTACTACATCCCCAACACGAGTTGTGCGGTTGGTGAATCTGGTACTAGCTCCAGTGAAACTTGAACACGACTCTTGTCCATCTTAGCTTGTGTTTTTCAAGTAGCCTCTTGTTTGTTGCTGTTAAACATGCGTAATCAGGGTCACTTTGTTGTGAACGGCTTTCAGATGCAAACTTATTTTTGTTAGAACTACACTTAATTTTCACAAAATTTTCACAAAATTTTCTTAACAGTGAAAATGCTATAAACTCTGTAGGTATCCAATGCATACCTTCGATTTAAGCAAAGAGCGGGTCCACAGATACTATTGGAGTTCATCAAAGATATGCCCACGCATAACTTTATGAAATCTCCTAACATTGTGGCTTTGATGAGCACACTAATGTTCATATGGATTGTTGTCTGGCTATTCCCGGTAAGTAGGCACTTTCTTGAAATTTTTAATGTAAAATGTACTAGAGCTTGAAATGCTCTATGTAAATTCCTAGATAGAGTACAAGGTTGGCTGTTTCTTTCTTGCATTGAGAAATTCTGGGAAATTCATGTTAGATTAAATTGGAAGATTAGCCAAACCCACCAATACAATGCTGTGACAAGACTAGTATAACATAAATTTATGTTCCTTTCAATTCCAGCACAGTTTATTCCCACGATTTACTGAGAAACTTAGCAATCAGAATCAACACTAGCACCTGTTACTTGTTAGCCGATTTCATCTTAAGGGTGGTGTTTTTGCGTTTGTAAAACCGATTGTAAAACTTTCATGTAAATAATATCTTTTTTGTTTAGCACCCTTTCACTTGTTTTCTTTATTTGATTTTTTAATTCTATTTAATATTTTTATCATGACATGTTTTTGTTCTTGGAGACCCTTTTTCCTAATCTTTGTAAGGACTTGTCTATGATCTAGATAGGAAGCCACTTTATCTTTGAACTATGAATTTTTTTGAAGGAAATTATCCAATCTGTTAAAATCATTTCTCGATTTCAGGTCATGTTACAAGCTCTGGTTTATGAAAAACAACATAAGGTTCTGATCATGATGAAAATGCATGGGCTTGGCGACAGAGCTTATTGGACTATATCCTATGGCTATTTTGCCATCACTTCACTCAGTTTATATGCTATGTTTCGTAGCTTTTGGTTCAATTCTACGTAATAATACACACGCAACCAAGCTTTCATTTCTCAGTGGACAAATTTGTTCAAATTTACTAGTAGTGTTGTTCTCACTGTGATCTCTGTCTCTCTCTTTTTCTTTTTGCTCCCATTGCAGAACTTGGTTTCTTCACTGTGAATGACTACACCATCCAATTTGTATTTTATTTTGTATTTGTAAATTTGCAAGTCTTTGTGGCGTTCCTAGCTGCTGCCTTCTTCACAAACGTGAAGACTGCTTCAGGTTTGATTTTTTCTTTTCTTTCCCAATGATCTTTAGCACTATATACTTGTAACCTCAATAAGAAAATTTCTCTCTTGGCAAACTCATCATTGGGAAGTAACATTTTGCAGTTGTTGGCTATCTGCTTGTGTTTGTAACCGGACTGCTTGGGAACTTTCTTTTTCAGGGCTTGCTTGAAGCTCCGTCATTCTCGAGTAAGCAATTTTCTAACGCATATACAGTCACTGTAGCTTCATGCATTTGATCAACTCTATAGTCTATATGTAATTTTAATTAGCATGCTCGGACTAATAAACAACTAACCTAAGCAAAAAGGATATTCTACTGTCTCTTTTTATCTTGAGAGTTGAGAGCAATAGGACCTTTTTTTGCTAGTACAGAAAAGCTCTGGTTAGAGTTACAGTGATATTGCTTTTGGTTTTACCTGGACAACTACAGAATATTGTTACTGTTCCTTTAACTGCAGATTGCCCAGCAAAAAAGCAAGTGAACCTGGATATCTACTCTATGCTCTTTAAAAACTCTCATAATATCTTATCTAATTGTCTTCTAATTTTTCATCATCTCAGGGAAGTGGGTGATTGTTCTTGAGCTGTTTCCTGGGTTTTCGTTATTTCGTGGATTATATGAGCTTCAGCTGTATGCTTTTGAAGGAAGTCCTGTAGGTGATGGAGGAATGCAGTGGCAAGACTTGAATAACCCTGAAAATGGAATGAAAGAGGTCATCATTATCATGTTTGTGGAGTGGCTTGTCACCCTCTTTTTAGCATATTACATCGACCAAGTCTCATGCTCAGGAAATTGTGTAAAGAGTCTTTCATCATCTGCAAACCAACCTAATTCCCAGAGACATGGATCTCAAGTTCCTTCCCAGACAGAAAAAACTGATGTGGCCCAAGAGGTATATGTATTTTTTGTTGATTTTCTCCTAGTATGTGCATATGTATATATTACTGTACACGTGTCTTCAAACATTATTCTTTTAAATAAACCTTATGTACTTCATTGTTGCCAACTCTCCACTCTACATAAAGTATTGGAAAAACATCAAAGGTGGATTCTTGTTTAAGAAGTCAATCATTAATACACTGTTTGAATCATGCCCGATAAAACTTTGGAAGTACTTTCAAATTTCTGTAATTTTTCCTATCAGTCAATTTTTTTTGTTTCCTATCACACTTTTCTGTTCTTTTCATAGAGAGGAAAGGTGGAACGGTTGATACTCGAGTCAATTGCGAGCCATGCTATTGTCTGTGACAACATCAGGAAGGTCTACCCAGCTAAAGATGGAAGCCCTCCAAAGATTGCAGTGAAAGGAATGTCTCTCGCTTTGCCTCACGTAGGTTGCTTCGGAATGCTTGGCCCAAATGGTGCAGGGAAAACCTCATTTATCAGCATGGTCAGTCTTAATTTCTCTAAGCTCCTATGTTTGACCATGTTTCTTTCTTTGTTGCTATTTGATCTGCCATGTTGCTTTCATTCATAGTCAGTAGTATATGTTATTGATGAGAAGGATCTAATCAACATTCCAACGTGCTAAAACTAAAGTTGCAGAACTGGAATCATTATGAAATTAGGATCAGGAACTGTCTACAAATACTACTGAACATGATATCTTTCATTCCATGCAGATGATTGGGCTCACAAAGCCAACCTCTGGCACAGCTTTTGTCAATGGTTTGGACCTAAGAACTTCTATGGATGAAATTTACTCAATGATGGGTGTTTGTCCCCAGCATGAGTAAGTTGCAGTTCTCTGTTCTGTCGCATGACCATTTTTCCGTTTTCAAGGTTTTTTCCAAATTCCACTTTTAATGAAGTAAAGCCGATTATGTTTCTCTCTTTAATAACTGCAGCCTGCTCTGGGAAAATTTAACAGGAAGGGAGGAGCATCTACTGTTTTATGGTAGACTAAAGAATCTCACAGGTGCTGCCTTGAAGGAGGTGAGAATTTATTCCTGAAGGAATGTTGTCAGTGTTCAATATTTCTTTTATTTATGATGAAGTATGCAACTCTGTATGGAGACCCTAGGATGAACTCATAGGAGTTTACGTTCTCTCAAGTCATGTGATGAAGGACGAGGATCTCATAGAAACTGGTCTTTTCATCATTTATTTATTTATTTTTTTTTGGGGGGGGGGGGGGGGCTGATCTTTTCATTTAGGACTGTGTAATTGTGCATATATGAAACATTAACTTGGTTTTATGAGGAATCGAGATTAAGTTTAGAACATGGAATATTAAGGAGGGACAGAAAAAATATTATAGCCTTCCAGTTTTTGTTGAGCTGTGGTGTGATGGTAAGATTCTGTACTATGTCGATTGTGAAGTCACAGTAGTCTTTTAAAATCATATTTATTAGAATTTTAATGTGTAACTTGTATGGTGAGAGTGACTGATAAGTTGATACGAGCAAGTCTATCACGGTAAATTGATGCAGAGCGCCATACTATTTCCTATCCCTAATGTTCAATATTACTAATTTCTTTGTGCAGGCAGTGGAAGAATCTCTTAAAAATGTCAATTTATTTTATGATGGTGTTGCTGACAAACAAGCTGGGAAGTACAGTGGGGGTATGAAGAGGAGACTAAGTGTAGCTATTTCACTAATTGGCGATCCAAAGGTTTGATCTAGCATCATAACATTTGCTCTTTTACTTGTTCTTTTCTTCCCATTTTCAGAATTAACCACCCTTATGACTGAGCTGAGAGGTTATATTCTTAAGTTTTGGTTATGTAGGTATTTTTTTATAATTCTAAAATGGTGGCCTTAATTTCCTTGAAATTTCGGAAGGTTGTTTACATGGATGAGCCGAGCACTGGACTAGATCCTGCTTCGAGAAACAACCTATGGAATGTAGTGAGGCGTGCAAAGCAAGATCGAGTCATTATTCTTACCAGTAATGTCTCTCGTAACTGCTCCTCTTTGTTTTCCTGTTTTCTGCTTGCTTCTGCACATCATTTACTATAAGAGTATATATAAGTTGTATAAACAAAACTTAATAAGGAGTGCTTGCACATTGTTTTTTTGAAATTATTACAAAAATTGTTCTTAATCTGTTTGAATGGCTACCATGTTTGTCTCAATGAATCCCTCAGCACACTCTATGGAAGAGGCCGAGGCTCTTTGTGACAGGTTGGGAATTTTCGTTGATGGCAGCCTCCAGTGCCTAGCAGATGCAAAAGAGGTAACTCCAGTCTCTTTGCAATATGGATGGCTAGGGCAAATGCTAGAAACTACTACCTAAATTGCATTTTGCATACGAACACCTTCAAAGTTCAAACCAAGCAAGTTTTTACAGATACTCCCTGGGTCTGGAAATAATGGTTTATATATAAACTGTCAGCTGGTGATGTGACTACTAATTTCAGACGTAGAGAGCGTACAAAACAAGGCATATTGTACTATCTAGCGGTGACACAATTGATTAGTACAAGGCTTACTAGCTAGTAGCTACTTATAACCACTTCTAATACATAACTTGGGATACATTATTTATGCATGCCTGATATTTTTGTTGATCCAGTTCAAACTGTTTCTCTAATGCTTTTCCTCACTCCACGTTGTATTTACAGTTGAAGGCTCGATATGGGGGAACTTTTGTGTTCACGATGACGACCACATCAGAGCATGATAAGGAGGTGGAGGACATGGTGCGGTTCTTGTCCCCAAATGCGCACAAGATATACCATCTGGCCGGTACACAAAAGTTCGAGCTGCCAAAACATGAAGTGAGGCTTGCAGATGTTTTCGAGGCTGTGGAGGTAGCCAAGAAACGGTTTCCGGTTCATGCCTGGGGCCTGGCAGACACCACTCTTGAAGATGTCTTCATTAAGGTTGCTACGGCCCGCTCAAGCTTCTTGAGAACCTATAATATTAGGAACTAATTAATTAATCAATCAGCAAGCACTTCACACTTCCTAATTCCTATTCCTTTTTTTCCTGGTCTGGAAACTGTGATACAAATATGTTAAGCTTTTAGCTCATTGCTAATCGAGTAAGCTTGATGATACTGTCAATTCAGTGCTAGTGTTTTTCCCCCCTTTTTCCTTTCTTCTTTCAAGTTATGGAGGTGAGGGGAATATAATGATAAGGGAGAACTTGAGGAAAAATAAACGCTAAAAAATTGCACTTCATTGAACTGAACTTACCGGCATCCAGAATGCGTATGACATGCTTTTAGGCCACAGGAGTACACAAGTAGCAACTATAGTCAATAAGCTTGTAACATATTGCCGATTTTGAGTATCAAGTGGCATCTAGAGTTCCCCCAAACACTTCACTAGAAACCGCTCTCAACTTCTAAACTCCAAACTCAAGAAATTATAAGATTTTTTTCGATATTAATCAAGAAATTATAAGATCTTTACAAACAAGAATTAAGAATGAAGAGGAAAAAAAAAGTTTTTAATTCGATTATAAGAAGAAAAAAAAAAGTTGAGAGATAGGTGACTTTGAAGTGGTTTGGAGGAACTCAAGAAGACAACTTGATCTATGCTCATGGGGTTAAATTGAGTTTGATTATGGAAACAATTGCTGTATATGGGATATAACTAAGGTTCAGCCTCTCCTAATTGAGGAAATGTAGCCACCTATTTTTCAGAGTACAAACAAAGAACTTGGCATAATAAACATTAAACAGGGGGCTTACACTTGAATCTAGCCACATTTGCAGGAAATATGCACAATATAGGAAGTGGCTGTCAACTAACTATCTATTGTCTTTGTCGAGTTGGGGAACATATAAAAGTTGCAAGTGACAAAAGAAACTCTTTTTTTTGTAAAAAACAAGATTATCTGAGATTCTGAGGTTATTTATTGTTGCATTATTTGTGTATCAAAATGGATTTCAAACTTGAGACAACTTGGATGCATATTCACCACATATATAGCAAAATTCATATGGGAGATGTCTTGCTGAATGCTTGATGCCCTGTAAGTTCTTGGATAAGAATCCATGAATATTCAATTACATTGACAGATGAAAATGCGTTTAGATTCATATTTTAAATCCCTCACATTTAAATATTACCATCATCATCTAATTCCTTTTTAACCAATAAAGCAGCATCGGGTAAACTTGAACAGATGTTGCAGAAAAATCACAGGAGAGAGAAGGAACTCAGCTGGGTGTTATTCATGTTACTTCAGTTCACAGAAGGAACTCAGTCATGAACAGATAAAGCAAAAGAGAACAGGTTAAAAAGCTCAAAGTTGACTGATAAGTGTTTGAATTGACGAACTTCTCTATACCTAACTTTACATATCTCGTCTCAAGTCTGAAACTTTACCCGAGCATCAAAAATCAAAATACAACTCGTCAAATAACAGAAAAAACAGACATACAAAATATAGATCCAATCAGTCTCAGTTTTAAAAAGTATAAAGATGTCTGGGGACTGTATCTCAAGGTCACTAAGGAGCGTGAGAAGGAGCAGTCGTCTTCTTGAAATCGATCTTGTCCACCTTAACTTCCCCATCAATCAGCTCGTAGACATAAACCACGACACGCAGTCCATCGATATCCATGAGAACAAAGCTGGGGTTAACGTCGTAGGTGATGCTGCTGTGTGCACCAGTGGCAGATCCTGGATTTATGACAACACCACCTTCATGCTTGTATGCTGTAAATTGATGTGTGTGACCGGTCACAAGGATGTCTACATCCAGCTGCCTCTGAAGCATGGCTAGGGAGTCCAAGTCCCCCCATGGAATAACCTGCAAAACTTAAATTGTTTCATACTATGCAGAACCAGGGGAAAGAGGTGACAGCCAGCTGCTTGAAGAAACAGACGCAACTTCAGACCAGACCTGTATCAGAGTTCAAAGCAATCCCAAAGTGAAACACTTTCTGGAAGATTTGTAACTTTATTACTTCTTTCTGGAACTTGATTAGCATTTTGTGTAACCCTTTCAGCACATGATGTTTGTTAGGGGGAGGACACCTTCCTGGAAGGTGAGCCTCCCCTTGCTCCTGATGCTATGTTGGAAAGGGTAGGAATTTGGTTGTAGCGAACTGTTTGAGAGGTCCTGTTGTATCAGGATCCTGTGATGTTTCTGTTTTCGCTTGGTGGTTAATTAAGCTATTTTAAGTTTAAAAAAAACAATCGTCGTCCTTGAGGCTAGTCACAGTTAAGTCACACCTCCGACAGGTCTCATCAAAACCCCCACGCCTCAGGACAAAAAGCGCCCAATCTAAATCGCCTAGCGCCTCAGCACTTAGGCAAATGCTGATTATGACAATAGGATTAAGTGTTTTATGTTTAATGGGGAATTTGGAAAGAGGAAAAAAATGTGTTGAAAAGGAATGAAGGCTTTCCAAAACGAAATCCTGTGAGAAGATTTTTAAAAAAAAGGGCCCACAAGGCTTCAAGTAGATAATGATGCAACCACTATTCCAGTATTCCCAATAAACCAGTGATAATTTCCCAAAAGGTAACTGTGTTAGATGATACTCTTAAATATAGGACAGCAGATGGATTTCATTGTTAGGGACCAAATGGGAGAATTTGTCAAAGCAGCATGACAGAGTCTAAAGAACACCTCGACAAGGATTGTGGAAGCTATTCCCAGGATGAATGGGGTAAAAGAGGCTTCTGAACTCAGGTTGATGTTAGGGAATGACGATTTCATGAAACTCTATGAAGTTATTATCAAGGCTATGAAATTCCTAGCTTAGTGTTCTGAGATTGCAATTTGTAAGAAGAGGTCATTGTTCTTATTCCACAGAAGAATGATAATCTACTCCAAAATCTTGGAATCATTTTTATTCTCCGAGCAGACTAGGTATTGCCCTCGAGGGGAAAACCTTGCTAATGCCTAATTCTATTTCTTAACTCCAAAACAGTCAATACTAAAAGCAAAAAAAATTAAAAGTAAAATTCTGCTTTTTTAACTGGGGCCGTGGGAAGTGCATGGCAAGAACGATATCCTCTCATGCAAAGATGAAAAACACTCTTCTTCTTTTTTATTAAAGTTTGGTTGATATTTTAACATGAAAGACTATGCAACACCACAGAAAGTATCCCAAAGAAAATTAGTGAAAAACGAACCTGGTGACCATGACAAAGTCCAAGCTTAAATTGACCAATGGTTAGTGTTTTCGACTCTGGATAGCGTGTCTCTTCATCATATTCCCCTCGAGTAATATGGAGATCCGGACATAGTGTTTTCAGGTAGTCGTGAACTTCCTGCAGACAAGACCATCATGAGTAAATGACCATGTTTTATGTCAAAGAGTGAAGACATAGAATAATATACAAATACTCGCTAACATATCTTTCTTTAGATATTCATCCGCCTTTGAAATGAAATTTTACAGAAATAATCAAAGGTTTACAGAGAACAAGGAAAACTCCTCAAACAAACAAAATAATTGTAATGAATTTTGCAGTTCTAGTAGATGTCACTTGGGCTACAGGAATGAGAGGGAAAGGTTTCATAAGCCTTGCCTTTCCCAGTAGTCATATAAACACTCTTTCCCACAGGAAATTCTTATTTACATATCTATCATCGAAGATCTAGCATTCACCTCAGATAACAAGCACAACAGACTGGAAAAGAAAGTATTCCACAGAGGATTTTATTCTCATTGTTTTTTTCCGAAAGCCCACTTCCCCCGCTGATAGCAAACAAGTAATCAGCAACTTCACAACGGATAAATAGACCGTTGATTACTTCACTGCTTCACACGCACAATTACAGCAGTGAAATAGCACCGTTCGGTTCAAGATATTTTGATTCTAAGTAAAGTCAGCAATCAGAAAGAGATTGGTGCAAGAAGAAGGAAAAAGGAGTTTTTATAAAAAGGAGTATTCCCTCTTATTGTCACTCCCCTTGAGTCCTCTACATGTCACTCTGATTCCAAACTACTTCAGCATAATAAACATCTGACTCTTTTATAAAAACTCCTTTTTCCTTCTACTATAAGTCCCTCGAAGAACAACTTGGAGATTTAGGCCCTCTCCTTCCCATTCAACCTTTATTTTCTAACACATGCTCATAGTTGCACTCACATAAGCCTTTACTCATGGTATCCTCTGTGTTTTATAAATTAAAAAAACTTCATCAAACAAGCCAGCAAGTGTAGAGGAGAACACCTCCAAGAGGGGCAAGAACACTCCTCGGGCTATGAGAAGATCTTCTGCTCCCTTGTTTAGTTCTTCAATATCAGTTTCAAGGTTCATATGCTTTCTTTCTTTCTTTTTTTGCTCATCAGGGTTCATATGCTTTCACAGCAAAAAGGCACACCACGATAAGGTAAACTACTTGGAACTGGGGAAAATATGGTCGGCACATTGTCTTCACAAGGAGAGCAATACAACCCTTTAATGAGATTGACAAATTTCGGCAACACTAAGAATGTCCGTTTCAAGTGTCAACCCAAACGATAAAGATCAGAAACAGAAGTAACTTCACAAAGAAAGAACATTTGATAATGTGACAATTTGTTGTAAATTATAGCTATTTGCTTGAAGGATATTCTGAAAGGATCAACAGAAATCATCTCCTTTCTCTAAAAATGGCTGAAGCCAAATCTCATTTTTGCACAGCTCACAGAAAACAGTCAAATTATCTCAATTGAGCCTCATGTGTAATAAAGGCGCAACTCCAAAAAATGTGGAATAGCAAAATCCATAATGGCTCCATTGAATTCAAGATGGTTCTCCTAAAAAAGCTGCTTTTGCACAAATGGGTGATACCCCCCAAATATTGCTTGTATCAAAGAATCCCATTTCAAACTTCAATTTTTCTACAGGAGAAGGTACACTATAGTGCCCTTCAATCGATTACTTCCACAATTCCATTTCATTGACAATGTATCATATGATACTGATAAAAGGTTTTGATCTCATGGCGCTTTAAAAGGTAGCCAATAACATTTTCAACCAAAATGACAAGCATATGCCAGAATCAATAACCATAATAAGAAGAAATTGTACAGATTTCCAGGAAACCCAATTATACCCTCAATCCTAAAATCATAATGCCCAACTTCAAAACCTCTCAAATCAAATGATTCTCAAAAATAACGCCCCACCCAAAAATAAAAAATAAAAATAAAAATAAAATTAAAAAAATGAAGGAGAGAAAGAGTTGTGGAAGAGTGAAAACATACTTTGATACAAAGATTTCCAGTGCAGATGATATGTTGAATCTTGCCAGGGACAAGCATGGACTTGAACTTGGCAGGTAGATCAGGTGCCCTATGTGGGATATGTAAATCCCCTATTGCCAATACCAGCACCATCGATATTCACTACTCCACAATCTCTCTCTCTCTCTCTCTCTCTCTCTCTCAGAAGAATCAAAATCTGCAACCTGGAGATCAATAACAGCAATGAAATTCCCTCAAAAGAGTCTATTTCCCCTTTAATTAATCAATAATTTCCCACATAACTCTACAATAGAGTATGAATAAAATTACATATTCAACGAACTCATAATGGAAATTACGCTCTTCTGTTCAGCTAATGCTTGTACAGAAATCAAAATATTCCACTGGATTGGGATTAGGATTGGGGTAAGCCCATGATAGGGCCCAAGGGCCATTCTTGGTAGTCAAGGCCTAACAAAACCCAAATACGGCCCGCGAGAATCACAGGCAGTGAGGCACAAAGGCCTGAACTCATAATCTCCACCACAATACTTTGTACATTATTTATCTCATTAGAGCATCTCTTGAATCTTATTAATTCATAGAGTCATAGACGTCTACAAAAACAAAGAGTACTCCTTCTGTCCTAAATAAATCTTGACATTGATTTTTTGAGCTCAATAAATAAACTAGTCGGGTCAATTTTTTTTTGGGAAAGTAACTAGTCGGGTCAATTGTCGGGATATAATAGGCTAAAATTGGGTGCCAATATGGTTAAAAAGTAAAAACCGAGGCTCTGAATACATTAGTTCCTGAATATTACATTATTTTTACATTGTACCCTAAATTCATCATCAACGTAACATTATAGGAAATTCTCAAAATAAGCTTCCCCCAAGGCGAACCAGCACATAATTATCATTGAATTAGGTTTCTTGAGTCCGATATGAAGCGATCGACAAGTTCGTGCATCCTTAGCTTGTCAAAAATCACGCGAAGGTTAGGTTTGATCTCAAACTCTAGGAAATTGATGAATGATGAATGATATGACCAGGGCCGGCTATAGGGGAGTGTAAGTGGAGCAGTCGCACAGGGCCCAAAATATTTAGGGGGCTCAAATTTTTGAGTAAAAAAAATTAAAGTAAAATTTTTAATTCTCTTGTACTAGTAATATGCGTTAATTGCGTTTAATATGAGTAAAGTGAGTAGTTGAAAGCACCAGACTACCAAAATTAACTCTTTAATTACTGCCCGATTTTACTCTTTCATTGCCATTTCCAAGATTCTTTCTAGAAATAACTACCTACTTATATCCTTTCCCTTCCCAAAATTTTCTCTCTCATCCTTCCCACACTCCTGTAATTACATTCTTTTTCTTTTACTTGCTTCAATTAGCATGAGATATTTTTGGCTACAATTTTTGAGTCATGAGTATTTAGTGTTTGTTCTATCTTACATAGCCCCTTCTTCTATTATTCGACAAAATTCTCCATCTTTACTATCATGGCAGCATGAATTACAAAACAAAGCAACATTATCATAGTATCATTCTCTTTTTTTCTTACTCTCTTTATGTCAAATGTTGTTTACAAATGTACTGTAATAAGGTTAATTTTTATTTTAATAATATTTGATTAACAAGCAAGGGCCTAATTTATACTTTTGCACAGGACCCCCAAAATGTCAGAGACGGCCCTGGATATGACTAAAGTGGCTTTCCCTTTAATAAGGAAAACGCTGCATGCTGCATAAAATTCCGTATGAATTGATGGGTGCGTTACATAGGTAAGTGCTAAGTGGAGGCATATAATATAAGTCAATCTTGGTTATCTTCTTGCAGCTTTTTATTCTCTGAGCTAGCTTTTCTTTTCGGATGCATTATTACCAACTGATGCCCATAAGCCTATTATTATGCTCCCACAATTTCAATAACAAGCTTAGCTAGATCGATCGATATCATCGATCAATTGCGACTTTGTGAGTTCTTATTTGCCTACTTACTAGCCAGTATATATGTACCGGTAATTAAAGCTACCCCACATACTATCACGAGATTATCATTTTACTGAACTGATTGGGTAAGCTTAGAATAACATCTACAATCTACAAGTTTATAAAAGTGATTGTAGGAGGTCCATTAATGTCAAATACTCCTACTCATCGCTCCCAACAGTAGATCATACAAGCATTGATTATGGAATTTTATTGGGACCATATATATGCATATGCATATCCCATGTTGTATAGGTGAGTGATGGTACTCTTAGGTCGTTGTCAAATTAAGTGCCAAACCAATTCAATGACATTTAATTTGACTTTAAATTTTAGGGTTTAATTTATTTTTTTTCGATGATTAAGCTATCTAGATCAGATATGAATCATAGAGTACAAGTGTTAGACTTCCATACATATATACTCACATAGGTCCACAGCCCAAGAAATATATAATTAGTAGGATAAGTATCTAAGCAACATAGAATATTTCTGTACTAGATTACATCTAAATACCAGTATATATTGGCAAATTTATTTGTACTAATTAAAAAAAAACACAATTTTTTTTTTTTTCACACAATGGATCGGAGCCCCATTTTATTACTGATAGTATGAATGATTTGTGCTCAACGGAGCTGGCAAAAGGATCTCTAACTGCCCTACTACAGCTTCCATCAGCATGCATCTGATCTAGCTAGCTAGTGATCGATAAACCCTAGAGGGCAAAAATTTTAAAAAAAAAAAAAAAAAAAGAGAGAAAAGAAAAGTACTGAACAACATACATTATCAAAAAAGAGATCAAGAAAACCCAAAAAGAAAAGAAAATTGACATAACTAATGATTAATATCCATAGTTTTAATTATTATTATTATTGCATGAGTAAACTCCTAATTAGTGCTGCTTGACTGGTATCTGTTGTTTCTAACAGCTGAGACAATCTCTCGCTCAAGTCATCTACTTCTCTGTGCAAGCTTCTGATGTAACTGCAAGTCTCCTGCAATACTCTAGCTGCTGAAACCTGCAAATTAATTCACTCACATAATCAGCTAATATATATATCTTAACTGTAAGTAATATAAGCCCATTAACTCTATCTAAATGGTGAATAAATTTTAAACATGCCAGAACTAGAAGCAAATTAGCTCAAAAACAAATTTGAGTTATTTTCTTTTTAAGGGAACTTCTACTGTCTGAATTTATACTATTAGTTGTAATGTGCATTTATGATCTATATGTCACCTATGTAAAACGCAAAAACTTGTGTGGAGTTGATTTATTTATGTCTTAAAATATTTGCATTAATGTCCTTAGTCCAGGCGCTAGTTATACCTTGAAAATTAACAAGTTAAATGTCAGGCAAGCACCTTTAGTTGATTACACAACCTACGTTACATATATAAAGACATTTAAAAATTATTAGATCCGACTGTATAAGTGATCTATGTATAACTTGGATTTTCAACCATCAGCTTAAACTTTTAGTATTCCAACACACCATCAAATTAGGTAAAAATGAAGTATATATACCTTGTCAGAGCGACGAGCACTGTGAAGCTCAGGGAGAAGTTGCTGCAACTTGGAGACAAGATCTTGAATCTGATCATCGGTAATCCTAGAGCTTCCAGATTGTCTAGAGCGTGACCTTCTGCTAGACATGTTTTCTGATGATCTCTACTTCTCTATATATATATATTTCTTAAAATAGCTGCTTAAGATTGGATAAACTGATTATTATTGATGATATATGTCAGGAATGTAGCAACTAACAGCAACGACAACGTAACGAACTTAACTGACCGGGAAGACAAGTAAGTTTCAAAGGAGGGAGAAAAATTGATGAATTTGTCAGGTGATGATGATGATGATGAGGAATTGAATTGGTTGCAATTCAATAAGGATACAAGATTTAAGTAGGAAAAAATTGGTTACAGACAATGTCAGAGAGACAAGGTATGGGGAAAGAGATAAAAGTGGTGGAGTAGCTTCAAATATGGAGATCGATCAATAAGATCATAAAAAGTATTATAGAGACAAACAAGAAAGAAATAAAGACACACAGTTTTAAAGAGGATGATTTATGACCTATAGTATTTATTTTGTGTATGTGTATATACTTATATTTATATATATATATTGTTGCACAAAAACACAAGTAGTGGTGTGAAGACAATTGCATGGGAGAAATCAGTGGGGTGTGAGCTTGGTATTTAAATAGGGGTTACTATCTAGGGCCCATCTAACTAGAGAGAGAGAGAGAGAGAGAGAGAGAGAAGATCAAGATTCTAGAGATACGCCATACTGGCATGGACACCCTCTCTGTATGTTCCCAAGTTGGAGGCTTCGATCTATGGAGGGTGGACTTAAGGAGGTGAGATAGAGCCAAAAATTAAACAATTAGTGTATGTCATGAGTCTCTTCACTCAATACTATGTTTATTTTAATCACTCTTGTACTACTCAACTCTCACTTAAACTAATTGACACTAGCTAGCTAGCTAGTACAATGAGTGCATTTGTTAGAACTAAACTTATCAGAATTTAACTGAACTGAACTGATCAATTCATCAAGATCACTAAACTGGACACTACTGAACTTAACTTAACACAACTGAACTGAATTGAATACAACTTGATATGTGAGACAAAAAGTATGTTTCTGAACTCGGCAGCACTGAACTGAATTGAACATCATTTAACTGAATTTGAAATCACTGAATTGACACCTGAAACTGAATTGAACTGACCGTATAAGCTCTAACAAACGCACCCAATGTACACCGATAACGTGTGGTTCAAGTGGCATGGAGTTTGAAATCCTGTAAATAAAATCTCAGAATACAGCATGTGAATGAAAATATAGGCAGCGAAAATTAGGAGACCGTAAAACAGATTTCTATGATACGTACATTATATATGCTACTATTTATGTGATTTTAATTTAAATTTGTTTTGGTACGAAATAGATAAATGGGTATGTGTTTACGAAATACACCTTATATTTATGTATATAAGGTACTACACCTGAGGATGAGATTCCCTTTGCCTGCTACCATACCAATTGCATAGCTCAACGGTCACTTATACAAGGGGAAATTTTACCATTTATAGCATAGTTTACTGTTATAAAACAGCCACTTTGCCATAAATGGTAAGTATTTACAGCAATGTATGATTCGTTTCCTAGTCAAGAAATCAAGTAAAATTTGTGATAATTATATGATTCTCTAAACCTTGAGGAATAACATTTGTCTATATACTTCAACGTGTGTTCCAGGCCAGTTGGTATTTCTTTATGGTCATCACTAATTCCTTGAATCAGAGCATATGAAGAAGGAAATTAAAGGGAACCTTAAACAACTTCGATCAACTTGTGTTTTAGTTGACATAGAGAATCATAAGCAAGCAACGTCAGTGATAATTATTAAGAATCTAATGATTAGTGGAATCTGAAGGTTGCTACATTTAGCTAATAAAGTTCTTGGGACGCACTATACAGAAATTTGAAATTAAGCTGTATATCTTCATTAGCCTATAATAAAGACTCCATTTCAAGAAAAATAGCGTAAAATATTTATTCAACAATTTAATTAAGTAGAGCATTGATTTGGTAACAAATATAAAAGACGACAAGTGACTTGAGTATATTTTTTTTTGTTTCACCAGCGACCACAGTGATTATTCTCTCGCGCTCACTTGAAGATATTTGCAAAAGGTGAAACAGTTGGCCAAACAATTTAAGACTGCATATTAAATGTCCAAATAACTCAAGTAATTAATAAGATCCTGTTTTTCCCGTGATTTTCATACTGCATTTCGTTCCGCATTATCCTGTTCCGCGCTCATTTCATTCTATACTTTATTTATCTCATATGTGGTTCTATTATCCGCGCCGTTACACATCAATGGGAATAGCCTTGTACGTACTTCGTAATGAAGTAACGCGGATAATAGGACAGGAAATATTTGGGCGGTAGAGAGAGTTACTCAAGGTTGACCAGTCAACAAAACACCGAGTTATGGCTGTCTCTCTCACTCTCACTCTGTTTCTCTTACACATTCGCATTCGCCCCGGGCAAGGGAGCATAAAACATAAAACCTGGTGCCTCCACTATGTACATTAAGCGTTACACCGACCCAGCCGTCCTCTTTGATAACTAATAAATACAGAGTATTTTGTTTCTTTCAACCAATTCTAACTACAATAGTTTTTGTTTTTATTCAGGTTGTAAAAGTGAGATCACTTCTTGTTGGAACTTGGAAAATACAAGACTACATACAAGTTTTAATTTTGTTAACAACATTATGCTATGCTTCCCTCCAAACTTTCCCTTCAATTACTATGTCATCCACCGCTAGCTTGCCCCCCTTCTATGCCTCTAAATTTGCTCTTTTAAGTATCTATATTATTGTTCTAGATTATGAATTTTTCATTTGACGTTACACAGTATATCAGTTTCTAAAACAATAATAATTTGATCACCGCATCAATGAGTATAATTATATAAATATATAAATTATACTAGAAAGTTGATATTTGCATTGGGAAAATATTATTTAAAATGAATTTGAGAATATTGTTTTGATCTTGTAAATTTTTTATATATTTTTTTCACAAAATTTGTGTTTGAACTTTGAAGGCTCGAATGAAGACTAAATGATGAGTCTATAAAAACTATTGACTAGTATTGCGACGATCTAGAAATCATGTGTGAATTAGTAAGCATATATACATACAGAATCTTTGACAGTACTGATTACTCACTAAGCTAATTATGTCATTGTTGCTACTTTTGGAAACGTTACAAGTATTTGGTCTCAGATCATCACATGCATGCGAGTTAGGCTCTGTTTGATTCACCTTAATTTTACTTAAATTCAGTTCAGCTCAGTTCAGTTCAGTTCACGCGTAACTTTAGCACACATATAACTTTTTATGCGAAATAATTTCATGATGATAATTATGTCATCGGAAAGATCTCAACGCATACTTTTAAATGAGTCCAATATTGACTATGTTTGGACAAATTTTAAATGGTTAACGGTCAAGTTTAAAAAATCAATTCAGTTCAGTTCAGTTCAGATCAGTTCAGTTCAGTTCAGTTCAGATCAGTTTTATCCAGGTGAATTAAACGGAGCCTTAGTGATGAGCAAATCTGGCCACTTCTATGATTTGATGGAATCCTATGAGGTTGTGCTTGTCATTTGTCATACAGAAAATACCGTAAGCAGGTTACTGCATAGCAATACGATTTAATATAATTATACGATATACTCCGAAAAGAAAGCCAAACTAGAGTTTTCCTATGGCCATCATGTGAAGCTAAGAAATGTTGTTAGACGATCTAAAGGAATCAATGCCAAGTACACAGATATGTAATGTAATAACGTGAAATAATTTTGTGTTAAAAAAACCAAAACTTAAAATACAATGCATATTGTGATATTGACTACCGCTTCTCCAATGTCTTTCAATCGAGTTGCAGCCCAAGAATTAAAACCGTGCGTGAGAGTAAGGAACAAAAATCGCATTCCAAAGCCAATGATGATGATGATTTACTTCAGGATGAGGATGACTTTGTCATACTTGCACAAAGGATCAACCAATTCTACAATACTCTTCTTCTTTTTTTTCTTTTTTTTTTAATTTATTCATTTATAAAAAGTCATTTGTCATCTACAGTGATAAATATCTCTAAACAAAAATAAATCTAAGATAACAAATTAAAGTATAGATCTAACATAACAAGATGAATATATATGACTCCCACCATCATTGCTTTAAATCAATGTCTTGATCAGCTCCGTCTATAAGTGACTACTAACCTAAAAGTCGCTGGTAGAAATCGATGTCTTGATCGGCTTCGTCGATAATTCACAATCAATTATAGCAAAAAATATGTTACACAGTAAATGGGAGATCACTGCCTTAATTTTCCCTACAATATAGATTCATTTCAGCTAACTTCAGTGAATCGGAGTTAAGTTATTAAGTTCATTTCAGTCCAATTCAATTTGGTTCAATTCAGTGAAAAAGAACACACCCTATACATTACTATACAAATACAAAGTTTGTTTGCATTGTTTATTTTTTTACAATAAGTTATTTTACTTCTAATTAAATGAAACTACACTACTAAAAGATAAGTTATTAAATGTAGATGCTCTCTCTAAAAAATTGGTGAACCTGCGACTCTAGGTAGCTTATGAGTCCCATGGTAGAATTTTACTTGCACGCAGACCACGCACTACTGCATGCTGACCAACAGTACACGTGCTTATAGACCGTCCAATAGCTGATCAAACATTAGATTTGGTTCGAAATTTTTATTTAGCGAGGAACTAACATACAGGATATTATTATTTGATGATGTACTCGTATGAACATATATTCACTCTTATTATCATTTGATTCTTAATCATTTTGATATTATAAAATTTGACTAAATAAATTTGTGGTAGATCGAGTCTCTTTCTTTCGTGGTAAGGTCAGCTTGAGTCACAACTCTATCAAGACACATAAGGTCCACAATAATCCTCACATATAGTATATAATACTATCAAGTACTCCCTCCGTTACTGTCACACACTATCATTTATCTAAAATGGATGTTTCATACAAACACTCCCATTTCTTTAGTTAGTAAGGAATTTACTAGTCATTTACAATATTACCCCTATTAAAACCCAAGCCCCACCCTCTTCTTTCTCTCTCCTCAAGTCTCTCTCCACCCATAACCACCACCAGTACACCACCACCAGTACACCACCACCAGCAGCCGCCCCACCACACACCCACCAGAAACACCACCAGCCGCCCCACCCCACACCCACCAGAAACACCACCAGCCACCCCAACCTCCACCCACTAGAACCACTACCACCTAACCAACCACTCCCCGTCGCCCCACCCACCACAACCACCAACCAACCACCACCAACCAACCAACCAACCATTCCCCGTCGCCCCACCCCACCACCAACCAACCACCACCAGACGCCCACCATCTTCTCTCTCTCTCCTCAGATTCGTGGGTCCACCACCCACTATAACCACCACCAGCCGTGCCACCCTCTTCTCTCTCTCTCCTCAGATTCGTGGGACCACCACCCACCATAGCCACCACCCGCAAGCCATGCCTCCACCCATCCCCACCCTCTTCTTTCTCTCTCCTCAAGTCAGTTGCATCTCCTGTTGGGCATGGCAATTGCATCTCCTGTTGTGTGTTTTGGAAGGCATATTAAATTGCTTGTGTTGGGTTGTAATTGGGTGAATGAGTTCATCGTCCAAATCTAGTGATTTTGGTTGAGTGACATAGTTTTGATAGTGGCAGGTGTGGATTGAGATGGTGATGGTAGTGGGGTGGGAATATGACTAATGTTGAGGGTATATGAGAAAAGTAGATGACAAAATAAATTTTCCTTGTTCTTTGTGCTAAAAGCAAATGGTATCGTTTGATCGGAACGGAGGGAGTATCAACTAGGCTAATTTCATCTTACACATACATAATAGTGATAATAAATTATACTGTGTATAGTACTGATGCTAATTAAATACAGTAGTTGTGATATAATTATTTATTAGTATTTAGTTTGTAGAATTATATATTCAACTAATTAGAGATCAGATGCTGGAGCACTGCTAAAATCATAATTCAGTGTAATTGCAGCGTGCATCGCGGGGCACATGATCTTGATCTACTGGTGGACAGCGAAGACTGTACTCCCCATCACGAGGATCCTTCTCATAACTAATGACTAATGAGTCCTCCAAGATATAATTATCATCATTTATAATATATGTTGTGTCTTATTATTAGCTTGTGTGTAAGCAAGTCTTCTCTTATTAGTATGGTTACTGATTAGCCAAATTTCAAATTGCATAGGACTTTTGTACTAATAGGCATGCAAATAAAATGGGCATTACCATTAACAACGTATGTAACCCAATTTAGTACTCATAGTGCGTGACGCCTGATACAGTATTGTTCACTACCTATCTGCTCGTTTATGTTTAATTCAAAGTAGGACTACGCGTTGTAGATTTCATCTTTAACTAAAACTAGTTAGTTGCAAGTTTTAGCTGTATGTAGCTCGTTTTTTTCTATTCAAAAGTTAGCTGGTTGTGCCAAACTGTTGAAGTGGGTTTGTGTCCCACATGGAAAGATTTGGTGGTCTTGAGCATACATATAAGGAAGTGGGTTACTCCACCCATTGCCAATTGATTTTGGATTGAAACCTCACTTGTCTTATATGTGTGCTCACTTGTTAAGGCCCAGTTTGTTAAAATTTATCACAAACATAGTCGTTGACATAAATCATATTCCACATGGTGCAATAATAATAATAATAAATAAATAATACTGATAATAATAACAATAAAAGGGATCAGAGAATAATTTCAATAAACGAGCATTTGAGAATACATGGGTAATATACTGGCCTCTATGCTTACCAACCTCATAAGTAGGTGATCAGTACGAAGCATGTCTTCCTTGACTTGCAAAAATTAAACTGATAGATTTAATTAGTTGATGCTTAATTTTATGCATTAGTCATCTGATGACTTCATAAACTTAAATAGAATAAAGAACTGATCACTAGCTAGCTAGCCATAGGGTTTAAGAATTAGAAATTAACGGGGAAAAAAAAAGGAGAAGAAGAGGAAGAAGGAGGTGGTTTGGTATGGCTTGGAAGTTGGACCTACTCCATTCTCTAGGTATGTATTAGTTATAGGCTGGGGTTGAGAGGCAAACATATGGAGCAATTTCTTGATAAAGGGTTACTTTAGAAAGTAATACCCAATTTAGGTTGGGATTGAAAGTATTTTCTAAGAGGGTGTTCACCTAGGCTCGGAAGCAAACATAGCACTTGGTATTATTTTTTTTTTTGCTAACTGCCACGAAGTCGCTGTCAGAGACAGCGACTTTCACCAGAGAAAGTCGCCATCCACAATAGCTTGTTTCATTTGACAAGTAGACGAGCAACAAACTGCAAAATGCAAAAGTCGCTATCCAGGATAGCGAGTTTCATACAATAAAAATGCTATTGGCGGTAGCGACTCTATAAGTCGCTATCGCGGATAGTGACTATGTCGTTTGAAACTCGCTATCCTGGGTAGCGACTAAGGCCTGTTCAGCGAAAAAAAAAAGTTCGTGATGCACCCGATCCTACGTGGACACCCTATTGGGAAATACTTTCTATCCTAGCCTAAATTGGGTATTAATTTCTAAAGTAACCCTTTTATAGGAAATCGTTCAAACATATATATATGATGTTTAATACCTTTAACAGGCAACACTATATATACCATATTTTATTATTGGAGTGGATCTCATCTCTATTTCATGACAATGATGGACTCAATTAGATTAATTGTAGTGTACCATTTTTATTTTTTTTTGGCTAAAATTGTAGTGTACTTAATTCTATCGGCCTTCTTGGTCAATATACTTCAAGTAATTGGTAGTTGAAAGAAAAATTATTATGTTTGTAATTATATTAAGAATTTATCCAATTAGAAGGAGTTGATTGCTTCCCTCTTTTCTTTTTTTTGATAAATGGGGTGTAACTTTTATTAATTAAATAGGCAAAGTAATACACATAATTACACCCAAACGCACACATCCTTTGTAGCATCACCCAAACGCACAAAGTTGATTGCTTCCCTTTAAGAGTAGAAGTATGAATAATGAACAGGAATGCAAGATTATATTAATTGGACTCAAGAATAATTTATGATTATCCATGCATGATTTTTGGTCACTTTAATTAGGAAACTCTGTGTTTTTTAGGAGCTAGGAGTTGTTCAAGTCACATAAGACTCTCATATATTGTGAGATAGGAATCAATTTAATAGTAAGTGGTTAGTATATATGAGTGGTTGGACACTCTCATCAATTTCATTGTTATGAATAGATAGAGAAATGTTTGGATTGGGGTAATGATTAAGGGGGTAATAGGTAATAGTATTTAACTATTTATATACCATTTTGATACATTGCCCGAGGCCCCGAGCAAGAGGGCAATCTAGGAAGGATAAAGATTAGTTTACCCACCGAATAGTCTACCCGAGTGATGTGTGAATTGGTGATTGGTTGGGTTTTGATATTTTGTTTTTTAAGTTGAAAATAATTTATTTGAGTTCTAATGTACATGCTTATATGAAACCTTCTTGCATTGAAGAAGCCAAGACAAAACTATCAAAAAAGAGCTCATCGATCAGTTAGTCAACCGTTTACAGTCTAGCTAAGAGTAGCAGTACTAATGCTACAAACTTTAAAGAGGTTTTTGTCGTTAATACATAATTAAAATTAAAATCTCATTTATACAAATCTTTATATTGTAATGTTATAAACCTCTTCGAGGGTTTTTGTATGTGACACATACATCATAGTCTATAAATTAGATTTGTCTACATAATCCGTTTTGTACAACCCTGAGGTTTATAGGTTTATTATTGGGAGGAGTTTTTTATAAAAAATGTTTTTCTCTACAACCTCCCATAAAAACCTTGCATAGCATTGAAGATGCTCTAATCTGGTTAGAATAAAATGAAGTTCATAATAATCCCGTGTCATTTCAACACTCTCAACTCTCAAGCATCAGCCCTTGACTTTACCCAAAGACCATGTGGCATACACTTTTTTTTTTTTTTTTTTTTGTGTTTTTTTTATTATTTTTATTTTACCAACTTGCTATATACTTACGTGAAGTCGCATTGCAAATTGAAAGTTTGATGCCTGACAAATTAAATTCATTGGCTCTCATAAATCAATGTCCACTGAAACACCATAGACATGTATTTATAAACGAGGAATGATTCACACATGGAAACATTCATCGCTCCCCAACACCATGACAACCCCTAGGTGCGATGGACATATATAGCAATTTGCAACGTCAAACAATATAATGCAACTAGTAATTAATTATAACTAATGATGATATCGATCTCCTCTACTGTTAAATCAACAACTAGGGGTAGGTGGGATGAACTTTTGGATAATTTTTAGTATCAAAAATAGGTTATGGAATATACTCTCTCTCCCTCCACTCATATTCAAAAAATACTCCTTTTAGTATCAAATATATGTAATGGCATGTACTCTCTCCTTCCACTTATATTAAAAAATACTCCTTTTGGATAGGGGATGTTTACATAATTACATGGAGAGAAATATTTGCTCTTTTTAAAATTATCACTCAGTTAATTTTAAAATAATCTTCTTATTTGACTTTTATGAAACTCATACGAGACAATCTCAAGATGAGGTGTCTCAAACAAGCATGATGTTATGGGACTTATGGATCATAAAGGTGGCTTTATGTTGGAGCGATCTCGTAAGAGACATTTGATATGTAAAATAAGAAGCAATGATTTATAATAAAGTGGAATTATTTTGTTAGTTGCACACTAAATAACAATTTCAAACTTTCTTACCGTATTTGTACTTGCATACTATTATTTTTATTTGTAATTAGAATATATTGTATAGACTGTGAAAAGTTAAACAACAATATATTTAAGACGGAGAAAATAGTAAGGATTAGGAATGAGCCTCTAAATTCTAAACAACTTACCACCTAAGGAACAACAATGAGCAAAAGTGCGAAACTCCATCAGTAGAATTCCCAAACTTTCCACACCTCCAACTTTTTTTATTGCTCGTTTTTGCACACCTCCAATTTAAAGTTGAGAGTTTGAGTCTCATTTATTTCCCTTTAACTTCTTGGTTGTTGATGGTACTATTTATGTTATGGGTCTTAAGCCCACACCTTCTCCTTTATGTGATGGGCCTGACTTAAAACCCCAAACTGTTGGCCTCTTGTCTTGTATAATATGGCCTACGAGTTCATTTTGCTGGCCTATTGTACACCAGGACCGAGTTCGATATTGAAGCCCATTGTGCATTCCCATATGAAAACCAGGCCCACCCATATATGGAAAACACCAAATAACGGCTACATTCAAGTTCCAACGAGCCTAAATATTCAAAATTCAAAATTCAAATTTCAAATTTCAAAAAGTTCCCATTATCTTGAATTTACCCCCTTTCTCGCAACGGCTACGAAACTGCCCCTCTCATTTATATACCCAATTTTCCACAGGAACCCTTCATTTCATCTCTCTCTCTTCAAGTCTCTCTCTCTCTTCAAGTCTCTTTCTTTTCTACTATTTTCTTCCATCAAGTCTCTCTATTTTCTCCATTCAACAAGAAAAATGAGAGAATGCATTTCGATCCACATCGGTCAAGCCGGTATTCAAGTGGGAAACTCATGCTGGGAACTCTACTGTCTCGAACATGGAATTGGGGTATGATATTTTAAACCCCTTAATTTTTGCCCCAATTGAATGTTAAAGCGATGATAAAAGCATAAAGACTGGATCTTTGAATTAAACTGTTTTTTTTTTTATATTTGCAGCCAGATGGGCAAATGCCGAGTGACAAGACGGTTGGTGCTGGGGACGATGCATTCAACACGTTCTTCAGCGAGACCGGGGCCGGAAAACATGTGCCGAGGGCCGTGTTCGTCGATCTCGAGCCCACAGTCATTGACGAGGTCCGAACCGGGACGTACAGGCAGCTATTCCACCCTGAGCAGCTTATCAGTGGCAAAGAAGACGCTGCTAACAATTTCGCTCGTGGTCACTATACTAGTAAGATTTTCTGATTGGACTTTCTGAATTTATTGATTTTTGGTTTTGGTTTTGGTTTTGGTTTATTTGTTGAATTGTTGGTTGTTGTTATTGGAGAATATGTTAGGAAATAATATCAGTTGGGAATATTCTAGATATATATTAGAAGATATATATTCTAGAATATTCCCAACTGATATTATTTCCTAACATATTCTCCAATAGTTGTTGTTGGGTTTGATTTGATGGGTAAGATTTAGGAGATCCGGTGGTTGTGTGATTTTGTTGGGGAATTTTGTCGAATAGGTGGTGGTCAATGTCTGTATTCAATTTCGCGAGAAGATGTTAGTGTCATTATTATTATTTCCTTCTTTTTTTGCGGCTTTAATTTCGGAAAGATTGGTAGCTATGGATCTGTTATTCTGTCTTAGGGTTTTTTTTAACTGTTATTTCAAAAAAAATTCAACAGGGGTGATGATTTTATGTCAATTTGTTATGTAAGAGCTAGAAGTTGCAGATTTGATTAATTTTTGTAGAGGAGTTAAGTTTGGTTGAACAATCATACTTTTGAAATTTTTGTAGAGGAGTTATACTACTTGATTGGTAACTCTCAGATTTGGTTCTTCATAGACGAACAAAGAAAAGTTAATTGTTTAATATTATTAAGTTGATGCTAAGGAGAGTTCTTAACCTCTTTGTCCATTGATTAATGTGGTAATGTTAATAAAATTTCCCAATTACAGTTGGTAAGGAGATAGTTGATTTGTGCTTGGATCGCATTAGAAAGCTGGCAGACAACTGCACTGGACTTCAAGGTTTTCTAGTCTTCCATGCTGTTGGTGGAGGAACTGGCTCTGGTCTTGGTTCTCTACTGTTGGAAAGACTGTCAGTTGACTATGGGAAGAAATCAAAGCTAGGGTTCACAGTTTACCCGTCTCCTGCAGTGTCCACCTCTGTTGTGGAACCTTACAACAGTGTACTGTCCACCCACTCCCTTCTCGAGCACACCGATGTTTCTGTCCTCCTCGACAACGAAGCCATTTACGACATCTGTCGCAGGTCACTTGATATCGAGAGACCCACTTACACCAATCTCAACAGGCTCGTTTCACAGGTAATTAACAAGTAAAACATGACAATTGTTCTGATTTATTCGAATGAATGTTGCCTTTTTTGGGTCAAGGTTATGTGATTTGATTCTCATTCATGGCTGGCTGATTGGTTAAACCAATTGATGTTAATTGTTTGATTCATGGCTTTATTATTTGTCTCACCCTCTTGCAGGTTATTTCATCCTTGACAGCCTCACTTCGCTTTGATGGTGCACTCAATGTGGATGTCACCGAATTCCAAACAAATTTGGTCCCTTACCCTCGTATCCATTTCATGCTTTCTTCATATGCTCCTGTTATCTCTGCTGAAAAGGCCTACCATGAGCAGCTGTCTGTGGCAGAGATCACAAACAGCGCGTTTGAGCCCAATTCAATGATGGCAAAATGTGATCCTCGCCACGGCAAGTACATGGCTTGCTGCTTGATGTACCGTGGTGATGTGGTACCTAAGGATGTGAACGCCGCTGTAGCTAGCATCAAGACTAAGCGCACCATCCAATTTGTGGACTGGTGCCCAACCGGGTTCAAGTGCGGGATCAACTACCAACCTCCAACTGTTGTGCCTGGAGGGGACTTGGCCAAGGTTCAGAGGGCAGTTTGTATGATCTCAAACTCCACCAGCGTTGCTGAAGTGTTTTCAAGAATCGACCACAAGTTCGACCTCATGTATGCCAAGAGGGCGTTCGTGCATTGGTACGTCGGTGAGGGGATGGAGGAAGGAGAGTTCTCGGAAGCAAGAGAAGACTTGGCTGCACTAGAGAAGGATTATGAAGAAGTTGGTGCTGAGGGTGTTGATGATGAAGAGGACGATGGTGATGAGTATTGATCAAAGTAGTTGTTTGTTATAAATTGTTTTCTTTGGCTTTTAGGAATACCAATGGGCTCAATTGGTATAAGTTGTGTAGCAGGCATTAGAAAGTGAGTATCTAGTAGTACTGCATTATCAAATTTTTATCAGCAGCTATATTATTCTCGATCTTATGGAACCGTATCATCTTATTAAGTTTAAATATTATGTAGATCACTGCCAGATGGTTGGTTTACTTTCTCACGAAACCAGAAGCTAAAACATCACATGATTGACCATTCAACCTCTAAATCTTATTATTAGCTGATACTTGTGCAGTGCAGGACTATGGTGAACTCTCCTAATCTTCGATTTTCAGCTGATGTCTAATCATACGTGCAACATTTTACATAATTTGGGAGAGGGGAGATTCGAATTAAGATGTACGTACACTTAACCACTACGCCAAGATCTTAATAGCGGTGAAAAACTTTTATGTACTCCACAAACACAAATCAATTGGGTTGCAATCTATGTCTTGTCATACTTATGTGTTAAAACACACAACACAACACAATACAACACTCAACCACCGACCGAGTTATTATTGCTTCTTAGTCTATAACAAGATTTACGAGGGGAACGGGATTGAAGGTGTATTCTGAGCCTTGTTAAGAATTTCAACTTCTCTTTCAAGTACTAAACCTGTCTGAATTGAATTGATAGTAATACCAATACGTAAGAGTAAAAAGATATTGAAAGCCTGAGATATAGTATTGAACTGTAAACTAATTAGAGCCCAAATGTATCGTATAAAATGTGCATTTGGAAAATAAACAAAGAAAAGGCAACGGTCAAAATGAAGGAAGCCAAGTTGGAGGTAGTTGGGCAAGTTGCAAGTTGAGCGTGGGTATGAAGCGAAAGAACACGGGCGTTGGAGAGAGGCACATGCACATCGCCGTTTTTGTGTTCTTTTTGGCCGCCACCCGTCAAACCCCTCTTTACCCTTCCCCAGTCCCCCCTGACTTGTCCTCATCCTCATCCTCATCCTCATCCTCTCTCTTTCTCTCTCCTCTCTTTCTCTCTCTATTTCTCTCTCTCTCTCTCTCTCTCTCTACATCCCACTTTCATCTCCTCCAACAACAAAACTGATAGGAGTACTCATTAAAAATAAATCCCCCCCCAAAAAAAAAAACGAAAAAACAAAAGGAACCAAAAATGACAAACAAATAAGCGCACACACATACACAAAACTGGTGAATGTGCTGTGCGATTTGCTCTTTGCACTTTGCTGCAGCCAGGAGCACTCACACATACACTTAACTCAACTCTCAGTGACTGTCTCTGTGTTTTCAAGAGAGAGAGAGAGAGAATAACAAAAGGGCAATAAAGATTGCATTTTTACAACTGTTTCGAGATTCTATCTATCAATTCCAATTTCTCTCTCTTTCGTAAGATCCAATCGGTAATTACTTCTTTCTCTTTCTTTTCTTGCATGCATCAGCATCATAATCATTACTATCATAGATTATTACTAATTTAGTCCATAAAATTAATCATGATCATCTTTTCTTGATGTTGATTTTTCTATTCGATAGCGATCTTGTTTCTATGTATTTTTGCTCCCATTTAGCGTTTTTGTTCTTCTGGGTTTTGTGTTTAGACCTTAATTTTTATTGGGTATGTCTCTAATTTTTGTGTTGTGGCTCCCTCGCATTTGGGTAATTCCTTGATTTCAACTTTTGATTGGATACTTTAGCGTTTTTGATTTGATTTTGCAGTTGGTGATTTGGTTAAGGTTGCCTGTATTTGCCCCAGTTAGTGTTTTTGTGGTTCTGGGTGTTGCATGTGTTTAGACCTCAATTATTATTTCTGATTTTTGTGCTGTGGGTGGGGTTTTCGCTTTTCTGTTAATGTGATTCGTTCATTTAAACTTTTGGTTCAAAAGATAGAATCTTTCATTGTTTCAGATTGATTGTCTTTTCACAGTTTTGTGGCATCTAATTGCAATTGATTGTCAGGCAAGTGATTTGATTTTCTGGGTTTGTTCTTACATTTCCTGTTGGATGGTCATATTGTTGATTTTGATTGGTTTAGTTTCGATTCCTATTTGGGGGTTTTAAAGTATCCAGTTAAGTAATGGGGATTGGATTTAAATCTCATTTTGCAGAGGTAAAGTGATTAGCTGTTGTGGTTTGTTGCAATATTTGTCCAAATGTTGGAGGGACCTTCCTTTCTTGTCGCAAGGGACTTGCCAAGTGCTTGTGAGCAAGAGACTACTTGGATATACAATGGTTTGAGGGTACTTGAAACCTCCAACTATAAGCGCAAATCTGAAGATGCAGGAAAACTTGGTCTTGGAAATTCCATTAAAATGTTGAAAATAAATAAGACGGAGGAAACTGATGTAGATCGTTTGAACCTTTTGCTCTCCCTGGTTGTAGATCAATCTGGTAGTGGGGATGATGCTGGGAATAAGTCTGAAACAGGTTCCCTTATTCACAATATTGGACGGGACAACTCAATAAACTGTATTGCTCACTGCTCAAGGTCTGATTACGGGTCCATTGCCTCATTGAATAATAGCTTTCGTTCTTTGATAGAGAGTAAAGAGCTCTATAAGTTAAGGCGGGAGATGGGTATTGTAGAGCATTGGGTTTATCTCTCATGCAGCCTCCTTGAGTGGGAAGTCTTTGATCCAATCCGTCTTCGATGGAAGCATTTGCCTAGAATGCCTTCCAATGAGTGGTTCATGCATTCAGACAAGGAGTCACTCGCTGTTGGTACCGAGCTTTTAGTTTTCGGAACGGCAATAACATCTCATCTCATTTACAAGTATAGCATTTTGACAAATTCATGGTCATCAGGCTTGGAGATGAATACACCAAGATGCTTGTTTGGATCTGCTACCCTTGGTGAGATTGCCATTGTGGCTGGTGGTTGTGATTCATTGAATAACATATTTTCGTCAGCTTAGCTTTATAACTCATACACTGGAACGTGGGAGACTCTACCAAACATGAATAAAGCTAGGAAGAAATGCTCTGCAGTGTTTATGGATGGTAAATTCTATGTAGTTGGGGGACTTGGGGTTGAAAATTCAAATCATCTGACTTGTGGGGAGGTTTATGATATGAAGAGAAGAACTTGGACTGTGATACCAGATATGCTTCCATTGAGAGATGCTGAGCCAGGAGCGCCTGAGGCATCTGCCGCCTCAGAAGCACCTCCTCTCCTTACTGTTGTAAACAATGAGCTGTATGCAGCAGACTATGTGATACGAGAGATAAGTAAATATAACAAAAGCTCAAACTCTTGGGCCAGAGTCGGAAGTTTGCCCGAGAGGGCTTCCTCAATGAATGGATGGGGTTTAGCATTTAGAGGATGTGGTGATCAACTTATTGTAGGGTCTAGGGCTATGGATGGAGGCTTCATAGAGGTGAATTCTTGGGCTCCCTCTGAAAGCCCACAACGATGGATGCTGCTTGGCAGAAGGCGATCTGGTTTTGTCTACAATTGTGCAATAATGGGGTGCTAACATAGTAACCTGTGTACTACATGGGTGCACTATCATTGGGTACTGCAAATGCCAAGATATCCAGCTGGTGGATGATCTATACGACTATACCTAATGTTAGGGGTTCCAGATGCTTTGGTGGTTCATACCATTCTGCATTTTAGTCTTACTATGTACCTTGATCTGCATTCTCTTCTTCTTTCAGCATCTATAACAACTATTCAAACATTGATACCATGCTGACCAAAAATAATGGATAAACTGAGTAGTGAGCCTTTGTAGTCTGCATCAAATTTTATATAAGTCTTTAATCTTGAACTGAGGAGTTGGAATATTTGAGCATTGTGACTCTTGTTATTTCTTTTATTTAAAGAGTTATATGAAAAGCTTAAATCAACTATGTTAGACCTTCAGCTTGACTATTTATTTATAGGATATTCATATTGGTCTTTCATGAGAAGGGAGATTTCATATCAATCTCAGATGACTATTATCTGTATGAGGATACAGGTGGTGCTTGCTTTCATCTAGGTTTTCATTTTCTTTTCTTTATTTCCTCATATTGTTTGTGTTCGGGCATTGCCTGATTAATTCACGGGCTCGAATTCATGCAAGAAACTGGGGCTGGCTCTTTGTTGTGGGTTGGGAATGAAGTGGAAGGAGATTGTTACTGTATGCTCATCCTCTTTTTTTTTTTTTTGTTGGTAAAGGGCCCTATTCTGGTCTGGGTTGGGTATGGGCTGGTATAGAGAAGGGCATCTATGTGGTATCAATGGCATTGCAAATTCAGCAGCCACATATAAGGTGTTTCGGAATATGTCTAGAACCTTTTCCTGTATACAAGAGCTTTCCTCATGAGTTTGTCATTCAATATGTTCTGGTTGAACCCTTCTTTGGCTCCCATTGTTATGCTGTGATTTGGAAATGATTGTCGTCCACCCTTTCCTGCAATCTTCTCTTACTGTGAACTCTTTGGATGTGCTCTCTTCTTTGAACAATTGATGAGACCTGTCCTGTACTCTTGTGGCTGTAAGATGTTCTTGTGCTTACTGATCCTGCCTTCTCCAAGGCCTGTGGAGTTCCATGTAGTGTTTGGACAACTAGGTGTCTGAACAGTCCTGCTTCCCGGTGCTGTCAGAAATTCTTAACACGATGATCTCTTACTTCCTGACAAGCACGCCGCTTTGCTTTCTTTTTCCCTGCTGTGTTGAAACTTGACAGACCATAATATTGCCATTTTAATCCTAAATTAATTGTTCAATGACAGTGTTTTTGGAGCATTTGAATTAGTGAAAGGCTAGGTATGTATCCGTGTTGCATATTCCGTCCCGGATGCAACACTGTTTGACGAAGATGAATCTAGCAGTAGCTGCATAATTTTCTTGTTGGCATCATGTTCTGCTAAAAGCAATTCCTCTTCTACATTGTACTAGGATTTAGGATATGATTCTTCTTTGTCCCAAACAATTTAAATTATTTGCAGTTTTCAACTTGTCATGACGTGTATTGTTAGTGCTTTCAGCCGCTTTATTCCTCCAACTGCTCTGAACACTTCATAGCCTCAGATTCTGCTATAAAGATTATTATTAACTCAAAAAGGGTGTTGCTTTCTGCCCTTCTTCCACCTCTTTGTTTTGGTTGTTTTAGCCTGTAGTGGGTTTCTAATTTCAAAACCAGAATTATTTAGGAGAGGAGTATTTCTTTTCTTCTTTTTTCTTGTTATTCTTTTTTGAGGTGTGTGTGTGTCAAATTAGTAAGTAGAATCTTGTGTTAGTATGTTTACTGATTTACTTTCCTTGCCCTTTTGATCATTCTTCACTGCTTTAAAAAAAAAAAAAAAACGTTTTGAAATGCATTTTAAAAATAAAAAAAAAAAGGGTTTTTGTGGGTCTTTCGAAAACAGTCTCTCTTCTAGGCAACTAGTTAGGGGTAAGACTGCGTACATCTGGACCTCCCCAGACCCCGCCCTAGGCGGGACACTTACTGGGTTGTTGTTGTTGTTGTTGTTGTTGTTGTTGTTGTTGTGTGTGTCAAATCCAGGTGCTATACATTTTTTACCTGATAGCTTTATATATTCTGAAAATGTTCATAAAACCATGCTTTTAATTATTCTGTTGCTTATAACAAAATTGTGCAGGGAGAAAAGAGAAGCTTGGAGAATGTTCGAGCTTCAATATCGCTTAGCCTTCACCGTGTTCTCCTCTTATATCTTCCCTTCCTTGCTCTTCTCCGTCTCCTTGCAAGCAGTCGAAGTCAACAAACAAGGTATCCGTGCTTAACAGGGCATCCGATTAGTCATATAGGAGTTTGTGCTGCTATCTCTTTCATTTGCTGAGGATAATGAGATCATGTGCATTTTCTTGAGACAGTTTCAGTCTTTTTCAGTTTCTCACTAGAATTACTGTTCTAATTTCTAAAGCAGCATTATCACATCTCATATGGAGTTGTAATCTCGTTACCGTGCTTGTTTGGCGTTCATGAATCTGATGGTTTTTCTCCAAGCCTTGTCATAGCATGGACAGGTTCTTCTTTCACTAGGGACAAATTTGTACTTCGGATACCTCTTTTCACTCCCCTCCCTTCTTGTTTAGCCTGCAGTAAAGGCAGTAACATGCTTTGGTTATTATTTGAAGTATAGGTGGTGACATGCTTTGGTTATTATTTGAAATGTAGGTGGTAGTTAGTGCCCAGGGATGGTGGGGAACAAAGCCCACCTAGATCGAAAAGGCCAAGGATGGTCTCCTTCACAACGAAGGGTGGTAACTGGTAAGTGGTAACCATTAAGTAGTCGTAGATAAGGGTGAGGTGGTAGCTTAGTTGGTAGCACTACCCTTCGAACTTCGGAATTGTTCGGGGTTGATGCTTTCTTTTCCCACTTTGGGTTGGTTAGGGATGTATTTCTCCCTTCCCGTCTCATGGGTTTGTTTGTCCATTGACTGAGCTCTATTGAGCAAATCCTAGTCAATTAAAAATAAAAGTCGTAGAATGATAGCAGATTACAAAGTATAAACACCTTGTAGAAGCGTCATGTCTTGTGTCCGACGTGCGAATGTGGTTTAATATGACACGGAATTGAATGTGTTTAACACACAATATTCCGTATTAGGTATGGCCGTATGGGTGAAGATAATGCCAAGGTTTAAACACCCTAATTGATCCTATTTGGACGTTTTCTAACTGATGTTATGACCTTATTACGATCATCCTTTCTCATTTAAAGTACTAGAAAATACTAAATTATTTTATACTTTGTATAATTTTTGGTTGCAAATTAATTAGAAGTGAACCAACCAATTTCATTAAATGTCTTCGAATAGTTTGGAAGTGATGTCGAGCTAACCTGCATCTGCCTAAGTTCCTCATATGACATGTTTTCTCCTACTTGATTACAGAGTAAGCTCTGGTCCATTTTGGTTAATTTTGAATAAATAATAAGAGAATTAATCAGTATGATAATGTTTAACCGATAATAGTTACACGTGTCTTACTCTATATTTTATTTCCTTGAAACAAAGTAGTGTTTTAATCTTGATATTATCCTCACCAAAATAACTTCACCTTTATCATGCAATTTTGTTTTTCAAGGTTTCTTTCAAAGAAGACTCATAACTTGAACCGATTATTAAGTAAGTAGAAAACAATACCGCCTAAGTCGTAACACCGATTTTTAATTAGATACATGCATGTGAAAATATTCTGACCCTAAATCACTTCTGAAACATGTTAAGTTGATATCCCATGCTGAACAAGTTCTTGAACTTCTAGATGTCTTTTAACATGTCTTGTCAAAGTGATGGCCTTTTTGCATTTGCAATTGATTTTATTGGTGTTTGAAAAAGAGGAATATTGGAAAGTTATTACTCCCTCCGTTTCAGACAAATGTATACAGTTGTTTTTTGAAAGTCAAAGTTTAACTTTGACCATTAATTTAAGAAATAATATAAGGATTCACAATGTAAAAATACTATGGTTAGATTCATTTTCAAAAGTACTTTCGGAAAATCAAAATTTTAAAAATTTTATATCTTCATTTAAATAAAAATATTCATAGTCAAAGTAGTGCATTGGAGACCGTGAAAAAGAAAATGTATACATTTATCTGAAACGGATGGATCAACTTCATAAGTATCAAATCAGATCATTGTTTCCGAAATGACATCCTTCTAATAAACACCCACTTAACGGGCGATCATCATTTAATTCTGACTACTGTGTTGCTAGAAAAGGTTTTAACATAAAGAATTTGTGAAGTTAAGCTACAACAACTGTTGCTTAGCAACAAATTTACCTGAAACATAAAGTGATATAAATGTCTAATGTTTGTCCATCAAGAAATAAATTTAGGTTTTCTTTTAGATATATCCCATATTCTTAATACATATTGGTGTGCGAGTTCTATATCCAAATTGTATTAGGAATATGTACATGGCATACTTTTTGTGGAAATAAGGCCGAGGAAGTTCATTACTCCAAGTTTTTAAGTAGTTTACACCCCACAAAATATATATGGTAATTTAATTTCCTTTTCACTCTAGTATGAAAGTTTCTTATACTAACCAATCTATTATACTTTTCAGGAGCCGAAAACATGACAAATTAATATGAATATCCAAACACCGTAGTAAAAATCAGAATTTTATGCAAATATCAAAGTCGAGGCAAAAGAGTAAATGCCACCCAAAAAAAAGGGTAAACAATTGAACATGTCCATGTGAAAATCCTACAATGTGTACTACTTATCATAGGCTATGAATCTATGATATATCAGTATGCCAAACAAAATTGTCACAGCACTTATATAGTGTGTACAATTTGAACTTCACATAAGAAGACAATTAGATTTTGTATGTGTAAAGAACACATTCATACACATTCAATTGCAAAGAGACGAAGTTGGCCAATGGGGTTGGAGGGAGGGGGAGACTTTGGTCACATAAGTACTCTCATGCAAAAACTAAACTAAGAGGGGCAATTCGCCGAATTAGGCATCTTTCTGGTAGCACATCCACGAGCATAAATGGTCGTAATGCAACCCCTATATATAGGACATGTGTAACATGGAAAACATTGAATATTACTATTATCGAATAATTATGTTGATTACTCTGTGTCAATGCTCTATACCCGATCAATGCATATGTATGTGATGGGCAAAAATTATAAACGAGTATAAATTACATAAGCTCTCAAATTCTGGTACAATGCATATGCATCAGCTTTTAGCTCACTTAGCTAAATTAGCCGACTCAACATGAGACCATATCTACAACCAAATAGAGGTGCCTCATGTTGAGGCCATTTCATATGAGTTTTTGTGTATTAGAAATTTGTTTACGGGTGCTTGGTGGACTTTTAGAAATAAAAGACTTGTGAGTTCTTTTCCACTAAACTGAACTGAATAATAATTTGTAAGAAAAAAAAAGTAAACCAATGACTGAGGCGATGTTTAGGGGTGGATTTGGCCCACATATTTGGTGGGTCACGGTGTGTTCTGTTGTGAAACACATGGACCCATATGGCCATATAGCCATATCTATCTTATGGCTGGTGACAAAATTCTGAGTTATGTCCTTATCAAATTAATGTTTTCCCATGCTATGCTATGGTACGCCCTTTATAAACAGCCTTGCCTGTTTCAAAGTAGCCATATTCCTTTTTTCCGAGCAAATTAAAGAAAAGTGTTTAATTAGCATAATAAGCAAACGGATTCATTTACATAAAAGTGGATGATTTATAATGTCGTCGAGCCGCAATTCAGGAGCATCAAGATGGACAAATGAAGGGGAGATTAGTGAACTAATCTTGAAGTTACAAGCTTTGCTACCAGAGAAAAGCCGGAGGCACTTACGGAGGGTTAGTAATAAAATTTTGTGCTTGTGTCTTTACGTGTGTGTCTTATACGGAGGTTTGCCTCCTGTTTGCATTACATGTCAATGTGAAGGCATCAGGCATGTACATGGTTTTAAACTAGTTATGCAAAACATCTATACTAGGAGTATTCAAATATGTGTAGCAAAACACTTGCTATTAAGACTTTAAGTACATATGAGTCGTACATCTCGCGACTGACCTTCTCAATGAGGGGTTAAAACACGGCTCATGGTGGCGCCCAGGGGCGTAATCCCTTTTTCGTAAAGTCCCTTTTATGGTATAATTTGAACTAGCTAATTGTGTGTTTAATATACATACAACTTGTAGAATATAGTTCCATGTATATATGCTAATAATGGGTGGCAACAGATTGTGGGTAACTTTCAGGTGTCAGCAACACCAGAAGTTGTGAAAGAAGTATGCAGTTATATCAGAAAACTCCATAAAGAAGTGGATGGCCTGAGTGAGAGACTCTCTGAGCTGCTGGCATCTAAGGACCACAATACTACCATTGATCAAGATATTCTTACAACTATTTTGCAACTTTAATCTCTTTCCCTAGCCCTAGGTTGAGCACTTGAGCTATAAAGAAAATTAAAGGCAGTTATTGGAGATGTAAATTTGTCCTGTCCTCAATTTAGTGAGTACTAAAATAATACCTGTTTTGATTTTTTAGAGTGAGATTAGATTAGTAGCTAATAATTATCTAAATTTTGTAATGTACTTTTTTTAGTATGTCGTTGTCTAGAAAGAGAATATTCATTGTCTAATGCCCATTACGAGGTTAAAATAATCAATTAGAAGAAGCAAACATATTCTTGGATTTTTGGATTTTCTTCCAAAGAGTCGGCATTTCATTGATCTAACACTAAACCTAAGACATAAAAGCATAACATGGAAAAAAATATGAAATTGAAAAGGTTCCATGAATATTGAGTTCATACCTGAGAGTTCTTTTTAAGATTTCTGATAAATTTAAGTTGGTGATACCTAACTAATTAGCAAAGTCATACATTTCTTTAATTTTATCATTCCACTTGTTTGTCAAGTGTCAACTCCTTGTCTAACATGCATGAACAACTTGATTACTTATCCCTATGAATTATGATGGAGGAAAAATATAGATAATTATGAATTTCTAAGTAAGTATTTTGTAGGTGATTTTTTTTGCGAAATCTATATCATTAGATTAAAATATAATGATTAAATTAGAGCTCGTCATATCAGTTGCTGATTTGCCGAATGACGTGTCAATTTAGTTATGACAAGTTATGTGACTCATGGCCAGTAAAAAACAAGAAAAAAGAGAGAAAGTAGCAACAATCAGGCGTTACAAAAATATAGTGAAGTTTAATGACTCCTTCATCCCCCTCCCTTCATTCTCACAAGTTGTCAGACGTTACAAATCCAAAAAATTGAGTATTAGCTAATTTCTCTCACATATTGATAAGCCAAAAAAAAAAAAAAGTAATTCCTCTCTCATGAATAGTTGATGGAACCACACACCATCAATTCATCTCCTACCTTCCCATATGTTCAACTTTTGAATCTGGATATCATCGCCGATGTCCGCCATCTTTCCGGCATCGTGTACAACCAATCCCCATTTTGGTAAGATTCGTTGTAATTCTCTTTTCGATTGCTAATAGGCATTTGATATCTACGCCTCTCTTTGCAAGATAACCCTCCAACTTCATTAAGTTTAGTACCACATATTGTTTTACATTGTTTTCTATGAACAGTTATACCAACTTGAATGTTTTAAACTATTTAATTTAATTTTTAATTAAAAAGATAAGCTGAAAAATGAAAAAAATATCAAAAAAAATTAAAAAACGCTTCAAAAAAATTGGGGAAAATTACGAGACCTCACTATAATAGTAGAGCTTGGGGTAGGTTTGGTGGCACGGCCCGCACGGGGTGGTGGGGAGCCATGCTCGATATCCAAAAACCGTGGAGTATAACTTTCATAATGGTAGGCGCTTCATGTCATGTCGATTGCCTTCCTTCGCCCACAAACACTCTCTCAAGCAACTACCCACTAAAAAAATCTCATAAAGTTTAGTGGTTCTAACAGGAGTAGACATGCCCAGTGCATAACTTTCATATTGGGGTTTTGAGTTTGAAGAATTATTTTCCGAAAATTGCATCTCAAAATTTTCAAGTATATTATTAAGTTACGGAAAAGATTGTAACTCTTTAATTTAATTTTTAATTTAAAGAATACACTAACAAATAGAAAAAAATTCAATAAAATTCAGAAAAATTATGAGACCTCACTATAATAGTAGAAAGGGTTTGGCGGCACGGGATGGTGGAGAGTCATGCTCGCTACCCAAAAATCGTTGATTAGCCTTCGATGTCCAGTAAGAGGCCCTTCAAGCCTACCTAAGACCCGATAACCTCCCCCGAGTGCCTCCCATGTCCCTTAGGTATGTCCCCTGCGGTGTGGTGTGTAAAATATCCACCTTCGTTTTGGGGCCTCCCGAAAGCGCAAACACGTGAATTAATAACCATCGTTTTCAGCTATTCAAGGCCCAGGTATCATTTTTGCCCAAACTTTTTCGGGGGGTCTATCATGACCCTAGAATACCCTTAGTGCCCGTTGAGCGTCATCCGGATCTTCGAACTTTGATATCACCCATGTTTTTGGTGTTACAACTCTTATATCATAGTCCAGTAAAACAGTCTTCCAAACCTATCACAGGACCGGATCAGCCACTCCAAGCGCTTCCCATTTTCCCTAGGGGTGTTCCGTGCGATGTAGTGCAGAAATATCCAACTTGGTTTTGGGGCCTCCTGTAAGCCTAAAAATCGTTAATTATAGCCTTCGTTTTCGAGTTCCCGGGGCCCGGGTATCATTTTTGCCCAAACTTTTTCGGTGGGTCTATCATGACCGCAGAGGACCCTCGATGCCCTGTGAGGTTCATTCGGATCCCCGAAATTTGATATAACCCATGCCTTTGGTGTTTCAACTCTTACACCAGTGTCATTTTGTTCAAAATTTTTTGGGGGGTCTATCATGACCTTAGAGGACCCTAGGTACCCCGGGAGCGTCATCCGGAACCCCAAACTTTGATACCACCCATGCTTTTGGTGTTACGGCTCTTTCATCATGGTCCCGTAAAACGCCCTTCCAAGCCTATCAGGGACCAGATCAGCGACCCTAAGCGCCTCCTATGTCCCCTAGGGGTGTCCCGTGCGACGTAGTGCAAAAATATCCACCTTCGTTTTGGGGCCTCCCGGAAGCCCAATAAACGTTGATTATAGCCTTCGTTTTCAGCTTTCCGGCGCCCGTGTGTTATTTTTGCCGAAACTTTTTTCGGGGGATCTATCATGACCCTAGAGTACCCTCGATGCCCCGGGAGATTCGTCCGGATCCCCAACTTTGATATAACCCATGCCATTGGTGTTTCAGCTCTTACACCAGTGTCCCGTAAAACGCCCTTCCAAGCCTATCAAGACCGGATACGCGACCCCAAGGGCCTCCCATGTTCCTTAGGGGTGCTCTGTGCGATGTGGTACGAAAATATCCACCTTCGTTCCGAGGCCTCTCGGAAGCCCAAAAACATGGATTATAGCCTTCGTTTTCGACTTTCCCGAGCCCGAGTGTCATTTTTGCCCAAAATTTCCCGGGGGGTCGATCATGACCTTAGAGGACCCTTGGTGCTGCCCCGGGAGCGTCATCCGGATCCTCGAACTTTGATATCACCCATTCTTATAGTGTTCCAACTCTTACATTAGAGTCCCGTAAAACGCCATCCTAAACCTATCAGAGACCGGATCGGCGACCCCAAGGTCATCTCATGTCCCTTAAGGGTGTTTCGTGCGATGTAGTGCAAAAATATCCGCCTTCGTTTTAGGGCCTCTCGCAAGCCCAAAAAACGTCGATTATAGCCTTCGTTTTCGGCTTTCCAGGGGCCCGGGTGTTATTTTTGTCGAAACTTTTTCGGGAATCTATCATGACCCTAGAGGATAGTCGTTGTTCCGGGAGGTTCGTCCGGATCCCCGAACTTTGATAAACTCATGTCTTTGGTGTTTAAGCTCTTACACCAGTGTCCCGTAAAACGGGAAGCCTATCAGGACCGGATAAGCAACCTCAAGGGCCTCCCATGTCCCTTAGGGGTGCTCTGTGAGATATGGTGCGAAAATATCCACCTTCGTTTCGGGGCCTCTCAAAAGCCCAAAAATATTGATTATAGCCTTCGTTTTCAGCTTCCCAGGAACCCGTGTGTCATTTTTGCTCAAAATTTTTCGGGAGGTCTATCATGACCTTAGAGAACCCTAGGTGCCCCGGAAGCGTCATTTGGATCCACGAACTTTGATATCACCCATGCTTTTGGTGTTACAACTCTTTTATCAGGGTCCCGTAAAACGCCATTCTAAACCTATCAAAGACCGGATCAGCGACCCCAAGGGTCTCCGATGTCCCCTAAGGGTGTTCCGTGCGATGTAGTGAAAAAATATCCGCCTTCGTTTTGGGGCCTCCCGAAAGCCCAAAAAACGTTGATTATATAACCTTCGTTTTCGGCTTCCCGGAGCCCGGGTGTCATTTTTGCCCAAACTTTTTCGGGGAGTGTATCATGATCCTAGAGGACCCTCGGTGCCCCGCGAGGTTCATCCGGATCCCAAAACTTTGATATCACCCCATGCCTTTTGTGTTTTAGCTCTTACACTAGTGTCCCGTAAAACGCTCTTTCGAGCCTATTAGGACTGGATAAGCGACCCCAAGGGACTTCTATGTCCCTTAACGGTTTCGTGCGATGTGGTGCAAAAATATCAACATTCGTTTCGGGGCCTCTCGGAAGCCCAAAAACGTGGATTATAGCCTTTGTTTTCGGCTTTCAAGGGCGCGAGTGTCATTTTTGGCCAAATTTTTTCGGAGATCTATCATGACCCTAGAGGACCCCCGATGCCCTGGGAGGTTCATCCGAATCCCCGAACTTTGATATCACCCACGCCTTTGGTGTTTCTGCTCTTACATCAGTGTCCCGTAAAACGCCCTTCTAAGCCTATCAGAGACTGGATAAGCGACCCCAATGGCCTCCTATGTTCTCTAGGTGTGTTCCGTGCTATTTAGTGTGAAAATATCAACCTTCGTTCCGGGACCCCCAAAAGCCCAAAAAACGTGGATTATAGCTTTCGCGAGGCCTGGATGTCATTTTTGCCCAAACTTTTTCGATGGCTCTATCATGACTCTAGAGGACCCTCGATGCCCCAAAAGGTTCATCCTGATTCCCGAACTTTGATATAACTCATGCCTTTGGTGTTTTATCTCTTACACTAGTGTTCCGTAAAACGCCCTTTCAAGCCTATTAGGACCGGATAAGCGATCCTAAGGGCCTCCCATATCCCTTAGAGGTGTTCCATGTGATGTGGTGCGAAAATATCCACCTCCGTTTTGGGCCTGTCGGAAACCCAAAAACGAGGATTATAGCCTTCGTTTTCGGCTTCCCGGAGCCCGGGACTCATTTTGCCCAAAACTTTTCTGGGGGTCTATCATGACCTTAGAGCACCCTTGGTGCCTCGGGAGCATCATCCAGATCCCCGGACTTTGATATCACCCATGCTTTTGGTATTTCGGCTCTTATATCAAAGTCCTGTAAAACGCCCTTCCAAGCCTATCAGGGACCGGATCAACGAACTCAAGGGCCTCCGATGTCTACTAGGGTTGTTCCGTGCGATGTAGTGTGAAAATATCCACCTTGATTTTGGGGCCTTTTGTAAGCCAAAAAAACGTTAATTATAGCTTTGGTTTTCGGGTTTCGGGGCCCGGGTGTCATTTTTGCCCAAACTTTTTTGGAAGGTATATCATGACTGTAGAGGACCCTCGATACCCCGGGAGGTTCATCCGGATCCCCGAACTTAGATATAACCCATGCCTTTGGTGTTTCAACTCTTAAGCCAGTGTCCTGTAAAACGCCCTTCTATCATGACCGAATAAGCGACTCCAATCAAGAGCCTCCCATGTCCCTTAGTGGTGTTTCGTGCGATGTGGTGCAAAAATATCCACCTTCGTTCCGAGGACTCTCGAAAGCCCAAAAACGTGGATTATAGCCTTCGTTTTCGGCTTCCCTGGGCCCGGGTGTGATTTTTTCTCAAAAATTTTCGGGGGGTCTATCATGACCTTAGAGGACCCTAGGTGCCCCGAAAGCGTCATCCGGATCCACGAACTTTGATATCACCCATGCCTTTGGTGTTTCAGCTCTTACATTAGTGTCCCGCAAAACGCCCTTCCAAGCCTATCAGGGACCGGTTAAGTGACCCCAATGACCTCCCGTGTCCCGTAGGGGTGTTCCATGCGATATGGTGCGAAAATATCAACCTTTGTTCCGTGGCCTCCCGGAATCACAATAAACGTGGATTATGGCCTTTGTTTTCGGCTTCCCGAGGCCCGATGTCATTTTTGCCGAAACTTTTCCGTCGGGTCTATCATGACCCTAGAGGACCCTCGGTGCCCAGTGAGGTTCATACGTGTCCCCGAACTATGATATCACCCATGCCTTTTGTGTTCCAACTCTTACACCATTGTCCTGTAAAACGTCATTCCAAGCCTATCGGGACAAGATAAGTGACCCCAAGGGCCTCACATGTCTCCTAGGGATATTTCTTTCGATGTGGTGCGAAAATATCCACCTTCATTACGGGGTCTCTCGGAAGCCAAAAAAAGGTGAATTATAGTCTTCATTTTCTGCTTCCAGGGATCGGGTGTCATTTTTGTCCAAACTTCTCTGGGGGGTCTATCATGACCCTAGAGGACCCTCGGTGCCCTTGGAGGTTCATCCGAATCCTCGAACTTTAATATCACCCATGCCTTCAGTGTTCCGGTCCTTACATTATTGTCCTGTACAAATGCCCTTGCAAGCCTATTAGGGACCCGATAACGGACCTCAGGGGCCTTTATGTTCCCCAAGGGTGTCCCATGAAGATGTGGTGAAAAAATATTCACCTTCGTTCTGGGGCCTCACGCAAGCCTAAAAAACGTGGATTATAGCCTTGATTTTCGGTTTCCTGGGACTCTATTTCCATTTTTGCCCAAACTTATTCATGGGATCTATCGTCACCCTAGAGGATCTAGGGTGTCTCGTGATGGTTATCCAGGTCCCCGAACTCTGATTTCACCCATCGGACATGGGACATGGGACATGGGACATTGGATATGGGACATTGGATATGGGCGCTAGGACATGGGACATGGACGCTGGGACATGGGACATGAAAACATTGGACATGTCGCTCATTGGGCGCTGGGACATGTGACACCAAGATTTTGTTTCAATAAATTATTGATGCACTTAGTTCAGTTCATTTCGATCCATTGTCTACTATGATAATCTTAGGTAGAAGAACTTTATTTAACAGAGTATTTTCAAGTTTATTAATAAAAGGCTAATAATCGTTTCCTAAACACTCGGTCAAATAATATCGATCAAAGTTTACAGTATGACTAATCATAATAAGAAAAACTATAATGCAACAAACAATGTCATTTAGGGCTGATACCTCTAACTTTTATAGAGGCGCCACAAGCCAATGAACGACTCTTTTTTTTTTTTGTCAAAGGCTAATACATGGCCAGTGAATTACTATTACCATGACTTGAGGGTATCCCTCCCATAATATTTTAATATTTGCCATAAATAAATTAGAGTTAGGTTGCGAATGAACCTTCCCAAATTTCGTATTGGTGTTGTTTTAGTTTTATTTACCAGTTAATTACAAAATTAGCACCAAAAAAAAGGAAAATTATTACTCATACAACAAAGTTAGAAGCAATGCAACCTATCAGAAAACATTTAATTTTAAAAAAAAATCAAAAAAGCTAAAATATCCTGTATATCGCACATGTATGCACACTAATTTCTTAATAGTTATGTTTCAAAGGCCGTGGAGCCACTGGAGTGTCAACTTCTTTTTTTTTTCTCTTAAATTATAATCTCTGCCCTGAAAATTGAGGAGTAAAAGAGTTAATGCTGCACCGCTCTTAAGCAAATGTTCAGGCTTTTAAATTACACAAAAATGTATTTAAGGCCGACCTCAAATTAAGCTGCCAATAAGATAATTGTAGTTTTAAAAAAAATATCCAGGATTGACTAATGAATGTCCTTAGAAGAAAAATGGCATTTTTTCACAAGTTTTGGTAAACTACTTTGTTTATGCCTTGTAAAAATAAGTGGTTAAAACTTAAATATAGCCCAAAACAACACATCGAAAGTGCAGCAATTAGTATCTCAAAATCCTTGAGAAACACTCTTCTTTTCTTGTGGCTGTGTGAAGAAACAAGACATAATCTTGGACCCCTCGAGTCTGGGCAACGCGTTTAATTTGCTTGGTTTGAACTACAGGCATCATCGTTTTGGCATCCCCTTTTTCCTTTCGAGGAGAGAGAATACGCAAAACGCAAGCATGGGATTGGGATGACATGTTTTGAAATCAAGATTGGGGATTCTAGTAAAGAGTACTTCTTTAGGGTCGGTCCAACATCCATGGGAAACCATTACTTTCACATTTAAATGATTTTCAGGGACTTGGCATAATATTCCCTATATAGAATGGTAACAGGAAAATCTTTCCCATTGCAAAACATCATTAAGAGATAACCAGACAGTTTAGATCTCATCTCAAAAGGTTGTGTAGCTTTGAGACATCATTAGAGACAGCTAATACCTAGTCAGATGCTTATAGCCAGCCTTATATACAGGGTTCGAGTTCGAATTCCATTTACCACCACTAATCAAGCAGATGTTCTAAACAAACCATTGCCATTATCAATAATGTACTACCATAACTTAAATGTTTGTGCAAAACATAGCATTGGATGAAGCAAATAGCAAGAGATGCAAAAAATTTATTTTTTCCCTTCTAGTTCTATACTTCTTTCTTCCATACGGCTGAAGACTGAACAGTATCTATGTCCAAAAGTCGAATCGCAAACCGCAAACCCACTGTTGATGTGATTCTTTCCAAGCTAAAAAGCACAACATAAAGCTTACTAATGTTTCAGTGTCCAAAGAGAAGTACTCTTTTGTTGACGTTTTCCTCGGCCCTTAAGAGAATTCTGTCAAGATCCCTTCCACAAGAACAGAAGTTGAATGTGTCCATGAAGACCATATGGAAGCAACTAGCCAACCAGAATAATGGTCAAATACGAAGAATAACTGACAGTAAAATAATTCAAAGTGAATTTGATCACTCAGAGAATATGCAGTTGCCAACAGGAGATCCTGCATTCCTGTATGCTCCCAAGAAAGAAAGAAAAGAGAAAAAATTACCAGTCACGTCGGTAGATCGAGTAACGACTAACGACTGCAGAGAGAATAGGCTAGTGGGGCATTGCCTGCAATGTGACTTGTTAGTTCTGTCGGGAGGAACCAGAATGCATCAATCAGTGGTGAAAAGAAATGGGGTCTTAAGTCTATCACCACTGCTTATGTATTGTAGCTGCAAAGGAAGACCAGGACTTTCTGAAACTGAACATCAGAAACAGATGATGAAAAATCTTGACCCAAAAGGCATTTGATACAAAGCAGCTCAGTTGCATTGCTACAAGTCTTAGGAACTTCAAATTTGCATGTAGTACAAAGCCATACCTACCATAAATAAGTTGTGTCATATGTCCTGTATAGCTGCACGAGCTTGATCTAGGGACAATGGTGAATGACAGAACGAGTCAGAAATGAAAGAAACCCTACACCCACATGTTTCATAACTGAAATTACTTTAGATTTGTACCACTTTTGATAGATTGTCAAAGAATGAGGCAACCTTTTTCCTGTTTTTCTCATGAATAATAAGTATAGGTTTTACTAGTCAAAGGATTAATTATTGCTAATCTAAAATGAACTGTGCAATCAGAGAAATGACCTGTGCGTTTACAGCCTTCAGAATCACCTCCTTCATGTGTGGGCTGAAAAATAACAAAATATCACACAACAGCATTGGAGATTGGAGATTGGAGAATGAAGAAATCTGTGCAAGGTCAATGGTAAGTTATGAAAGAAAGAGCAAACATCAATGATAAGCTAAAGGATGGGGTGGGCGAATTTCCGGCTAACAGAAATGGGAAACATCAGCGCCTACAAGGTGAAAGATAGATGCGATAATCATAGACTGCAGCGCATCATACAGCTGAGTAATCACCGAGAAAGTTTCAACTGATGTACCGAGGCCTGAGGTTGCCAGTTTAAGGATAGAATAACAAAGGACAAGACTTTTGCTGAGGTACAAAAAGCTTTCACATTATAACAAGAAAACCTAGCATTAAAACTTTTACTAAAGGGATTATATCATTATCAAGAACTTTGGTCCAACTAAGTCGAGTGCCACTTTTACAATAACAACCTCGCTATATAGTCTATAGTGACAGTGTTTTCAGAGACAACACATGGGAGAAAACTAAAGGCGCCTGTCTTACAATTTTAGAGTAACGTCGTGCTAGAAAGCTAAACCACAGAGTACACTAACCCTGGAAGTATCCTTATGAGAGTTTACCAGCCACAATAATTATACCCTTCTTTAGGTGCCTGAAGGTTTACCTGGCCGTTAACTTTAGGGCATGTTGGATTTTAGTCGGCGAAAGCCCAGACAGTCAGACACCCACATTATCCAGAAAAAACAAAACAAATCTAACCTATTACACTACCTCAATAAGCTCAGTAGTATATTCAATTCTAACCTTGGGCATTCAATAAGATTGGCAGAACCCCGAATGCTCAGCACACTGTCTAGATGCTTTCTGTTCATTTGTGCCCAGAGGCAAAGCTTAACCAGGCAAACCATACATCTCTCTAATTGTTCGATATCTTGGTATAGAATTCAGATTAGTTTTCCATTCAATCATCTCCAGTTACACATTTCTAGATAGAAAACATTGTCCATCCTAATAATCAAAACTCTTGCAGATGGTAAGAATCTATCAACATTTATACACTGCCTTCCCCAAAAACGCTAGATTCCCACTTTCCACATCTTGCAATCTCCTCATAGCAGCCTCAGCTAGCATAAGTGTTGGATAAAGCAGCCACTAGTCACATAGTTGACGTCACAACATAACACCCCTTACCTATAACGAGAAAATCTAACAAAAAAATTCCTATTACTAAGCACATAAGGTTCACCTGAAGCACACATATGGCGATACAAACCTAAGAATACAGGTAGTGCAAATGTCATAATCTAGCTAACCCTCAGACGATGAGCAGAATAACCATAAAATAGCATTTTTCACCAAACTAAAATTCACTCATTTGATCACCATGGTCTAAATCTATAGTCCAAAACAAAAACAAAAAAAAACAGACATCTCTCATTAAACATTAATGAGACACGATGTTGTCGAATTGACAGGAGAAGTGGAGATCAAGAATCCTCCCTCCAATCCAACTTCTCTCCCGCCCAGCCTAGTCATAGAAGGGGCAGACCGATACTTCTTAAGCATCAGAGCATTTGGTAAAGGCACTGAAAGTGCCATACTGGATTACTGGCTAGTGGCTACTGACATGTGACTGGAAATAACTGTAATCTTTCTCTTCTCTTTCTTGAATAATACCCAGTTAACCGTATCCCAAAATTGATCTGTATTAACATTCCCATTATCAGTTTCTCCATAATACCACCATACACCATTATTGCCTTTACTTATTTCTCACCAATTTCTCTGTAATTTACAAGTTTACAACATACTCCTGATGTGATGTCTGGCTGTAACAACTAACAACCCAACCCCCAAAACATAGAGAAAATAATCGAAATGCTTGCAAAACGGGAGAAAACACAGTAAACAAAAAGTGTGCAAGTTATTTGAACTACTGTGTTCAAATTCAGTAACCAAAAGTGCCACTCTAAAGCAACTAACCATCACAAATTCACAATCACCAAAAGGAAAGCACTATCAACTGAGAAAGACAAAATAAAAACAACACATACCCATCACAAAACCAGCCTCAGAGAGTCCTAAATATATAATCTTTTACGAATTCAAGATAAGGGCTGCTGAAATTATAAAACTTACCCTAACGCAAATTTTACAACTTGTTATGGCCCGATAGCTCTGATCCTCTTCTTAGCGGGAGCTATGTCAGAGAGAACAAGAAGTGTGTGGGTTTGGTAATGTCTTGATCTTCATTCTTCAAGGTCGTTGAAAGACTTCAGCTAGTGATATCGAAACGAGCGTAGTATTATTAGTTGTTTTTTTGAATTTTGTTTATTTTAGTGAAATTTGTTTGAACTTTACAAATTTTGTTGAAATAAACAAAAATAAATTTAGTAGAAGAATCCTTGGATCGAATTGGCCAAACTACAAACCATTAAATCACTCTCGACCACACGAATCACTAGAGTGAGATGTTAGGGATATATAGGTCCATTGATAAATCAACACAATCTCTAAATTACAAATTAATAGAATCTGCGATGGTCAACCACAATGGGTTTCGGTAGCTGGAGCATGGAAAACATGGAAAACACTGTCACTGCAGAGTTCTGATGGGATCCGGAGTTGGTGTTTTCATAAGATCCTAAAACAGCTAGTGGAACACATAACCCAAAAAGGTGCAGTAAACCATTTTCCCGTTGCCACGTCAACATCTAGCACAAAATCTCCGGTGGATTGAACTTCCTTGGCCAAACTAGTATTCCAACAATGAACGACTGACAACATAAATTACAAAATATTTTTATGAGATTTAGAAAAGACTTTCACATCAATCAATTGTAACCGAAGGGATCTCAGAGAGAACAAGATCAAATAAAATTTGACGCATTTTCCACAAACGGGAACCATCAAGAAATTCTGCAATTGCAAATATAATGTACTCCCAATGACGAAAATAAGTCTTTGTCTACTATTGTAGATTACCATAACCACTAAAACCAGATATCTAGATGCATTACTCGTTCAACAAGGACAAAAACTTGAAGCAAAATTCAAACTCTGAAGTTCATAAGCTTATAATAAAAAAGCAACATGCAGAACTTCCATGCTCATAACAGAGCCGAACTACGTTCTGGATGTGCTACTTCAGTGAAACTCCTCTAGGTGTTAATGTTCACTCTTCATCTTCCTCATCTCCATCTCCCCCTGAAGCCTTCTTGGTAGCAGCCTTCTGATTCTTTCGCTTCACTCTTCCAGGACGGCCACCACCGAAGGGACTAGAGAGAGAGAAGTCAATGTGCTTCTGAGAATCAAGCCTAACCATGAATGATGGGACATTGACCACCTGCCTTCCAACCCTGACCAGCCAAAGCAGTACAATTAGCAGTTACCAGAAACATGCAGTAGAATTTGCCAAAGATAACACTGGCACTGAGGAACTAATGACACACCCATAATGGTAAAGCAATGAGCATAAGTGAATCCAGACGAAGAAATGCTTGGATACCCTTAGCTAGCAAGTAGGATGGCCACACATGCATATCCATATCAAGAGAGACAACGGTAACAGCAAAGAACACTACTACAAACATGGCTATCAATCTTTAAAGCATTGAATTCTCAATAAAAACCTTCTAGTCCGCCCTGAGCTATCTATAATCAACAAGGAGCTTCTACATGATGAGCCAAGCACTACAACCCTACAAAAAAATTGAATTTCCTGGGGCACTATACATCCCATAGATGACTCAAGAGGAAATGGCCAATGCAAACATGAAATTATGAAATGTATGGATTATAAAAGGACATTAGCAGTTTCAATCAGCAGCTAAATGACTAGCAACAAGGGGGCCAAACAGTGCATGAAAGATGATCGATACTAAATGAAAACAAATCTATAGTACAAAGACACTTCATTTTACAACCATTTCATAATTTAAGAATCCGCTTTAAGTGAAAAACACACTGATCCTAAATAGTGCCCTGTTCTATGACTACTATCTTCGAGATCGTATACACTACATAAAAAGTAAGACAAGAAAATGCAAAGTAGAGTCAAACAAAGCAACTGTGAATTACCTAATGTGCCTTTGCCTGATGAGAACACGGGAATGATGGATGGACTTGGACATTCCAGACTTGAAAACAAGAGTCTGAAGACGACGCTCAAGGAAGTTCTCCACAGTAAGAGCCAAAACGTAATCGAGCTTGTTCTGACCCTCCTCCAAAAGCCCATAACGGTGCATCCTGCGGAGCAGAGCATCACCCTCAAAGATTCTACGGGGGTTCTTCTCATCAAGGGTGAGAAGATGACGCGCTGCATTACGGATTTTGCTCAGAACATACTGAACCCTCCAGAGCTCTCTCTTGTTACGAAGCCCATATTCTCCAACAAGCTTCAACTCAGCATCCAATCGTTCCTTCTCATAAGGACGACGGGGTTTCTTAAAGGTCTTCCCATCTACAACCAGCAAACGACAGAGATACCAATAAACAAGCAAGCCACAGCATTTAAAATGAAACATAGAAAACCAACTTAAAAACCAACGCAACAAAACCAAACTGAAACAACAATTAGCTGGACTTGGCTCCTCTTACTCATATAATCCTATAATATCTTCTCTATAAACAATAATATGAAATTTCTTATCGAAATGGTCCATGGAATCTCAACAGGGGATTAACAAGTCGCAACAAGTAAAAACAGTACCAATGATGATAACCCTAATAAGGAATACATCTTAATATTTAACCAAAGCAAAGATCTACATTCATTATAATTCATATACATCGTTTACAAATGCAAATCACTAAAACCAACCCAAAAGAAATACTCCTCTTATCATAGTAAGAACACCGAAAGATACAAAATTAAAACAAAATCGAAAAAAAACCATGTAAAATCACAACAAATAAGAAACTCAAATAAGCAAAGGAAATAAAAATCACCTAAAGATAAAAGAATTTAAAGGACATGGGGTTTAGGATTAAGATAGGAAAAGAAGAGGAAGACGAAGAACTTACAGTTGCGGTAAAACACAACGTGCACCATAACTGCTCCTGCTCTACTACAGGGCTGGAGTCTCTCACTCTCTCTCCTTTTTTCTCTCTCCTTTTTTTCTCTCTGATCAAACCAAGAGGAACTCGGCGAGAATGAGAGGAAAGAGATATAAATGTTGAACCCTAATATTCCACTGCCTTTTACGGGCTAAAACCCTAAGAAATGTGTTTGTTGGGCTTGGGTCCGGGTACATATACATGTGACTTCGTTCTTGTTTTTGACGAGTGAAGCCCAATGGCCTCTCTTTTTGTGCACGGCAAGTGGGCTTGGCCTTGGAGATGCGGAAATATTGCAAATTTGTGGGCCTGTGGGAATCGTGTTGGACTTCTTTTTTTTCATTTTTTCATTGAATTTTCTTTCTTTTTTTTTTTTTTTAGTGAACTTTTCTTTTTCTTAGGATAGGTAAATAAAGACAAGTTGTAAATTTTTATCTTCATTTTATTTTTCATTTCTATTAATCAGGTAAGAGCAAAGTTTTGTGTGAAATCAATTTATAATATTATAAATGGGGTCACTATTTAGAACTGTAAAGGACACTTATAAGAAAAAAAGAAACGGGGCCACTATTTAGAAATGTAGATATCACTTACGTCATGTTCTTTTCAACGGAATGATGCGGTACGGTAAGGAACGAAACGAAATGACGCATATAATAATAAAACAAAATGTGAGACAAAATGAAACACTGAATGAAAACGAATCAAAATGCAATATGAAAACGACGAAAAGATAAGGAGCTTATTGTGTACAGTGACCTTTTTTCACTAAAGTCACCATAGTCTCATCAAATACTAATCTAAAGTTAATATAACCATACACTATCTTCTACTAACCCCCTCGTATAAAGAATATGATCGACACATTTTGCTCCATTTTCAAACTAGACATTGGCTGAATGGCTGATCAAAGTGGATTATAATTACCAACTGCTTTGGGTAAATAATGATCCTAGGAGGCTCCTAACCCCCAATTTAACCTGAGATGTGATTATGACCTTCACATTATTGCTCCTCATGAGGCTCCTAACCGGCTAACCCACCTTTAACGTGAAATGTGACTTCCACTTTCACATTATTTGATTGATTCTCACCTCCATGGTTAAATGCAGTCAGTTTCATCAAGTGGCTAAAATCATTAGTTTTCCCTAAAAAGGGAGCTCCTACAACGCCCTAATTTGCCGGATCTGAGGCAACATTTTCCCGTTTTGTGTTTCCCCTTTTTCATCCCTGAATCTACGCACAACGAATAAGAAATTTTGTTGCCATACCCATAGCCTTTATGTTTGTCATGTCCAACGCTTGAATAACAATTAACATGAATAGTGATGATTCTTGTAACATGCAAATCACCTGTGAGCTCCTGGTTTAGGAGACAAAGGTTCCTTAATTAATTACTCTAATCTAACTTTTTCAAGTCGTACCATCCTAGATGAAAGTAATACCTCATGTATATTTTTTTTGAAAAATATACCTCATGCATATTTTTTTTGAAAAATATACCTCATGCATATGATGCCTCATGAAAGAGTTTTTGCAAGCAAATATCCCATTGAAGTTTTCTTGGTCTCATCCATACTTTCACATAGGTATTAAAATGTTTTGTAATTACGAATACTCTTGGTAGGTTGGTATGTGAAAAAAGTGGAATTGAAAAAAGAATGGATAAGAAACTGCGACTATGGAAGGTATATTTTTTTTGGGTCTTTGCTAAGGATATCCCACCGTCGATCACAGTGACTAATCTCTTCGCTCCAACTATCAACGCACTAAACGATAGGTGGCTGGTCAAGGAACTATGGAAGCTTAAAAGGTATATGAATCAAGAGATGTCTCGCCTGTGGGTTGATTCTTGTTGGCATTTACGCCTCTCCAGTTAAAGTAAAGTCAAACAAAAATTGTAACGAGAAAATCAAAGTTATGGAATTGTAAGGGTGAACTCACTCATTTTATTTGATGTCGGATTTGGACGTTGTAACTAATTCCTAAGTAATCTGGGATATTTATTAAAGATTTGAAGGTTGCCCTCCATTAAAAGTCTAATGTACTCACAGTTATTGACCCCGATTCAGTGTACTTTAGACTTCATCCCACACAGATCTTCGGCCCTCACAAAAACAATTATTAATCCATTATTTTGGGAGTGAAAATTACTACCACTAATGTATAAACCATCAATCTTATTCACCCGGCCCTCACCTTATTTGATAACCATGTGATATGATCATTTAAATTTCATCGATCCACTAATCTATTATGACCGAATAAGAGACAACAATTGATCTGATTTGATGAGGTAATAATTAAGTGGCATATGCTAATTTGATCAAGATCATAAAGAGTGTATTTTTTTTCACTAAAATAAACTAAACTTAACTGGATAATTATATGTGAGAGAAAAAAGTAGATCACTAAACTGAAGTGAACTCTACTGAAGTGACCTCGACCAATTACGTAGTAATATGGAAAAGAACACACCTTGAGTGAATAGCAATGGTAATCCAGATTAGATAAGTTGAATAAGTGGAAAAGAACACACATATTATAGACCTAAGAACTTCTTTTTTTGGAATAAAAAAAAAGGGCAAGCCCTGATTACAGGAAGATAGTACGTGGAGTAGAGACTACTAGCACGTCATGAAGCAGCTGCGGAACTAAAGGTTGTGGTCTTGCATCCAAGAGATGTTCGCCCAAGGGATAGACCTAAGAGCAAAATTGGTGTATCCTATTAAATAATCCAATTTTTACCAGTTCCTAGATTTCGGATTTGAAATTGGGATCCGTTTTAGCGATTTGATCCCAAAAAGACATGTCCAAAGTGATTTTTACTACCTACTCCATATATTACTCGTCCCTTCTTAGGCTTCGTTTAATTCATCTGGATAAAACTGATGTGAACTGAACCGAACTGATCGGAACTGAACTGAACTGAATTGATTTTTTAAACTTGATTGTTAACCATTTAAAATCCGTCCAAACATAGTCAATATTACACTCATTTGAAAGTATGCTTTGAGATCTTTCCGATGCCATAATTATCATCATGAAATTATTTCGGAATAAAAGATTATATGAGTGATAAAGTTACACATAAACTGAACTGAACTGAACTGAATTTAAGTAAAATTAAGATGAATCAAATAGAGACTTACTCATTTCTTAGTTTCTTACTTTTTTTTCTTTTTCTTTATAAAATAGCCCTTAGTCAAAGTGTCAAACCGAAGGCCCCACACCTAAAAAGAAAAAAGAAAAAAAACCCAAGAAAATCCTTTAAAATCTCATGGCAAGAAAAGAAATAAATGTAAAAATTTAAAGCTGGAGATTCTCCCGGGCGCCCCTATCTCCTATATTTTCCCTACCGTACCGGGTGCTTGACAGCCTTTTTGCCCCCAGATATGAGATTTCTCTCTCTTATTTTCTCCCTTTGTTCAACGTACAAGCAATCTTCACTGTTCCATTTCCATGGAAAAAAAAAAAAAATGAAATAATGGCCAAACCCTAAAAAACTATAACGCTCCATTTTTACCCAACGTTCCTTTCCATAAAGCCGGGTTCTTTTTAATGCATTCTCATTTCTCACCTTTTTTTCTATCTATTTAAACTCCAATTTTCCAATTGGGTTCTTCAGTAACTCGTTCTATTGAGAAATAAGAGAGAGAGATATATATACAATGGCGTCAAATATTGGGATAATGGATGGCGCTTATTTTGTGGGCAGGAACGAAATTTTGCAATGGATCAATGACCGGCTTCAACTTAGTCTCTCCAAAATCGAAGAGGTATTTTTTTTAAGTTGCTTTTTTCTCACCCCATTTTGTGGTTATTTATTTTCTTGAATTCATAAGTACACTCGTTAAGGTTGTTATGTTTCTGGGCTGGTTAAATTTGATTATGATGATTGATGTGCAATGTGGGTGCTGGAATTTTGGCTGGGGTAATTTTGCTAATGAATTTAACGAAATCTTAATTGTGCAAATGTACTATTATGAGAGGGACCCCAAAATGTTGAATTTAATATGTGTTTTATAAAATTTGCATTTGTTTGTTAGTAGTTGTTACAGAATTCAATTCCTGGTTCATTGGATGGGGGATTCAAGAGTATGTCAATATACAGTCTAACTGATAATACTGTATCAAAGAAGGTTCTTTTATTATATTTTTATAAATTATCCTTTTACTCATGATGCTCCCAAATTTAATTCAATGTCTGGATAATGGGCAACTGGACCCAGCTTGTGAATTTGACATCCATTTGTTTCCACTGTTATGACATTATTTATATTATTAGAAATAGACCTCATTAGACATTAGTTATAAGCTTCTGCTGGTCCAATTGGTATGACTAAAACACTACTTTAAAAACATAAGAATGGGTCTGATACTCTGATTGATGGGTGTTTGGAGAAGATTGTGATTGCACTATTGCTTGACTACTCTATAATGTTTTAAATGACACTTTATAAGATAAATGTAGGGAGTTTATATCATTATATGGCTGTAAAGGATGATCCAGTCTTCACGTTATCCTTTCCCTTTCCACCGCTTTTTGCAGTCTAAACTAGAACAGTATGAGTTTTTTTATATGTAAAGGACTACGATGGTTGCCTTGCCTTCTCCTTTTCGAAGTAAAATTACTGGTTTCGAGATTGGTTGAGCGAGCTATAATGTGCTGTTATAGATTTAATCTTCTTATGGAATTACAAGGTTCTAGCTGGCAACAGGGCACATTTACACTACTTGATACTTATATGAGGATGTAATAGTATAAATTATGATGTGAATGTCTTTGCTCATCATTGTCATTGCTCGTCATTAGTCTTACTGTCTTCGTGAAACATTAACCATTTTCAGTTTTTAATTCCACATAATGTCATCGTGAATAGGCTGCATCAGGTGCAGTACAATGTCAAATGATGGATATGACCTTCCCGGGAGCTGTTCCTATGCACAAGGTGTGGAATTTGTTTTTAGTCTGAATTTGTGGTATTTGTCAAACATTGTAGTTATTGTTGTCTTGTAATACATCTTTGGAGTTTGCTTTTTGCTTGCAGGTAAACTTTGATGCGAAGACAGAATACGATTTTATCCAGAATTATAAGGTTCTGCAAGATGTTTTCAACAAGTTAAAAATTGATAAGGTAGTTGCAACTCTTGCAAGCTACTTTTACTTTTCTGCTTTACTGGTTCAATATGTCAAGTGCCTTCCTTTCCCCTTCCCGCTATTCTTTATCCCCGAGGTAGGGGGAGGGGGTGGGTGGCATTTTGGAGAAGTCTGTGTGTATGATTTGCTGTGTGTATTATCTATCTTATTACCTTCCGTCCCTATTACAAATCTATAAGTGGGGAGTGGTCTTTGGATCATAGCATATGTGCACGGGCATAGTTAGAAAACAACCATCATTTTCCCTTTCCCCCCTTATGTTCTCATGTCCTTCCTGTCAGTGTGATCTGGCGGCTTGGAGGAAAACACAGATGATTTACTTGCCGGATAATGCATAAGTACCATAGCAAAGGAAATAGAAACAGAGGAACCCCCCCCCCCCAGCCCGGTGACACGTAAGAAAATTTGTAAATTGTAGAGTATGTGTACCCTTTGCATGAAACATCAACTAATATCTGTCCCCAACATCAACTTAGAACTCAAAGTAACCCAACTTTTATGTATGATCACCCTATCATGATCACAGACTCAGCTCAATTATAGTTGTGATGAAAGTGATAACAGTTGGAATGCAATTGTGAAAGCCTTTTGTTTGCTATTGTGTTCCAAGTTGAAGTGCAAAACCTGCCAGAAGTTTATGCATCTCAATCAATATGACTGTAGCTGAAAATTTTAGCGTCAGGATGTTTAAATGAGCATTTATGTTGTTTGAATTGAGCTCGAGAAGAGGAGTTGATTTATATTTCTGAAAAGTTGTTGGTTTGATATAGCTACAGGATTTTGACCCTTCATTCTCGCCTGTCCTTAACTGTGACATTTGATCGTACATTATATAATCTTCTCATTTTTAAAATCATTTCAAATCATTGATTTTTTTTTTTTTACTGGTGCTAGCATATTGAAGTTAGCAGGCTCGTCAAAGCTCGACCTTTGGACAATCTGGAGTTTCTGCAGTGGTTGAAACGATATTGTGATTCTATCAATGGTGGAATTATGAACGAGTATGCTGCTTCATTTGCAAATTCTTTTCCACTTGGTGCTTTCAGTAACATTGTTGTGATACTAGATTATTGATGTTCTAATCTATTTATTATTTGTGTTTTATGCAGGAACTATGATCCTTTGGAACGAAGATGTAAAGGTGGTAAAGAGCGAACTGTTAGGGCCTCCCAGAAGAACACAAAGTCTTTGCAGACAAACAACATGCTTCATACGAGATCTGGTGATGGAGTTTCTGTTAGGAAGACTGCTGGTTAGCTCTTAATTCTCTTACCCCATAATTATACTGGATGGTTACAATTCACTTCTTTTCTTAGTTTTTTCTACTGTTCAGCTATTTGTGGCAGCGGCTGACTGTCTGAGTGTGCTGATTTTATTGATGTCCTTCTCCTATAGGCCTTAAACAAGGGAAGGCACATTGCCCTGCTGGTGCGATAGACTATTCCGAAGAAATTGGAACTTTGTCCCAGGAGGTAATGGCGTTATCTTGACCAAGGATAGCCCCATATTTTATCCTTTTCTGTTCTGTAGGATCCTATCTTGATGCTTTTACATGTTTGATGTTCTTTCGTAGTTGGTAGTAGCCTGGTAGGGGTAGTTATTTCTTTCTTTCTGAGCTTTCCAAATGCCTTTATGTTTAAATGTGGATAAAAACAATATTGGATCAGTTTAATTAGCTGATCCTTATTTCTGATGTTTGGATCATCATAACTAATATTTCAATTTTAATGGCTGTTGTGTCTTTTTTTTGGGTTTTCTGTGACAGAAATCAAAGTGATAGTGTGGTTTTCTTGCTCATGCTTACCCTGTATTATCATTTTTTTTGCTGCATGTATAATCATTGCGGTTTATTTCATGACAACCTTTAAAAGAAAATTTTCTCATCATCCCTTTACTGTGAATGCTTGAGTAAATGATTTGTCTAATCATTTTAATCCAGCTCTAAGGCATTGCGTAATTGCTAAATAAACTTGTTCCCACAGGTTACTGATCTAAAGCTTTCTGTGGACGTGCTGGAGAAAGAAAGGGACTTTTACTTTGGAAAGCTGAGAGATATTGAAATACTTTGTCAGGCATCAGAAGTCGAGGATATTCCGGTGAGAATCTGCAGTAAACATAGCCTTACCTACTGCTCATTGCAACTCATGATTTTGATTTATTATTAAGTTAACTAATGTCGAGCTATCATAAGAGAGCCTATTGTTTAGAGCTTTGGTAGGAATCTCACTTGGCCACGATTCCACTCCCACTATAGGCATTTGAGGGTTTTCCCTCCCTTTACCCCTTTCTCCTCCGTTCTCTGCACCAATAGGGCTGCCCAAAATGGCTCTCCTTATTTACCAGAAACTATGGAAAAGATAATCCTGTGCATGGTTTCCCCATCTGCCAACTAACACGTTGATGTGTGGGCTATGAATAATAGCCCGTTATTAGGAAAACTGCTTTGAGTGCATTAAAAATGTGGTACCAGCTTTTGTAAGCCAGTTCAGGTATCTAGGCTAATGAGAACAAATATTTTTACAACATTGCAAAGTAGGTTCTCTTTCCCTCCTAGATTTCTTAGAACTTCAGGTAAAGAAACTTTTGACTAGGACATCTATATTGACATATGTAGGTTGAGGAGACGTTTTGGATAGGTGTGATAAGGAACAACTTGTGGCATAGTGCTAGCCAAGAAAGTACATGTTTCTTTGAGCCTCGATTGGACCCGTTTGCGTTGGAGCTTGTTTAAACTGATACTTCCTGTGAACCTCCAACTTATGTATCTGGAATGTTGATTTATACTTGGCTTCTTTCTTGCTGAAAAAAACTAGGGATCTAGCAATCTGTCTAAGAAAAGGAGCTTAGCATATACCATTATGTACCCCCTTCCTTCCCTCTCGGGTCCCCTGGTGGGTTTATCAATGACATCTGTCATAACATTGAACTGACTCTGCATTTTGCGTTTGCAGATGGCTGCTGCCATTAAGAAGATACTGTATGCTACTGAGGAAAAGGAATCCGCACTTGCAGAAGCTCAAGAACTCATATCTGAGACCCTCGATTCAGGTGAAGCTGATCCAGATGAAGAACACACTACTGACTGATGTGTTACGGGCTGGATTGAAGACAAACAACCTTGCCTCAACGTTCAGTTGCATATGAAACTGTAAAATTGTCCAATCTGATAAGACTTTGATCTCACCTGTACTTGCATGTTAATCTATCAAAATGATCTATATCATCAATGGAACATGATCTGTCAAAATATCTTGTTAGAATTCTCTCTTTGCTTAATTCTTATCGTAGATAACGTAGATGGCCGTTAAGGAGAAGAATTATTGAAGTTTTCAGACTTAGTTATTTTTGGTGTCTACAAAACAAAAAACAAGAGAGTAAAGAACCCTTGGTATATCAACAAGTAACTCAGCAGACAGGTTTTCAAGACACTGACATGCACGTGTGATGAGGTCTGGTGACCCTAAGACCAACTACAAAGATACAACACGTTATAATTACATAATACATAGTTACATACCACAAGCAAAATACACGGCAGCAAGAGAAACTGGTCTTCCATAAACGAAAAAAAAAGAGCTAGATCAAACTATTGTTATGGCAGAAACACCATATGTTGACGTTGTGATAGCTGCGGCAATGAATCTCAGTAACGATAGTCTTCCTCAAAAATGCCGTAATTGTTGCTTGAGGTTGTCCTCTATGTTCAGCCTACAGAAATCAATGAACATCCAAGATTAATACCTTAACAGTCATAGGTTGTTTTCATTTGAGCAACGACATTTTTTTTTTAGTACTTCTGGGATCATTCATACTACAAAGTAATCACATACCTTGTTAATTATATCCTGAAAAGCATCTGTTCCATTCTCCTGTATGTATTTCTCCGCGGCGGTTATGATGTCATCTTTTTTACTGAAGATTTCTTTCTTCCTGGGAACATACCAGATATTAACAGTATTCTTCTGTGCGTTGACAAAGGTTGGTCTTACAAAATGCTCATAAACATATGCAGCCCCGCTGAAGTATGGAATCACCAGCCAGCAAGTAGCGATTAGCTTGGCGTAGGACCAGATTGGGATCCTGGATTTACAAATGCAGTATCTATTAGCAAGTGATATAGACATTTTTTCAGTATCAGGAGTATTAATCACATCTTCACCGAGATATTATGGTTTACCAATTACCATCCACTTATCAGTGATTTCCTTTTTTTCTTTTTCAGGAAAGTCAGTTTTTAAATAAAACTATGTAACAAGACACAACCGCTTCCTCTAATCATTAGTAAGCTATTTCTCTTATCTAAAAAAAACAAAGGAGGAAAATTTCAGGTTAAAAATCATGCATTAATTTTTGGCACAAAATGAGAATAAAAGGCAAGTGTCCCTCACTAATAAGCACAAAGAGCAGGTTTAAGAGCTGGCTATTTATGAGTTTCACAAGTTCCATTAGCTTTGGACTAAATTAAAGTATATTCTAATCTGTCATACAATGGGGATAAAAGAGAAATCCGCACGGCAGATGCAGTATCTGTGATTCAAAAGAATGCCACCCTCGTCCACTAGCTATACTCTTGTCATACAACCGAATGACTATCCTAGGAGCAACATCGTCATTCCTTAGTAAAGTTCTCCATCACTCCTAGATATCTTTTGAAGATGATAGAGCCAAAAGAGAAGGAAAGAACAAAAGCCAAACAGACAATGAACAGACAATCAATGGGGGTCAAACTACTCTTGCCTGCCAGGTGTATATTGAGGACTCCAAAAGGTGGTCACCCATAAACATGACGAGAGCCAAACACCAAAATAAATCATGCGTGATATAACTGATCTTATCTACAAAGTCAAAAGAAGCCGTTTCTTACCAGATACATTTAGCGAGGCAAAAGAGCGATGAATAGATTAGAGATGCAAATGACTCAAAAAAGGATACAAGCTAGAAAGATGAAAGACAGGCAACTAGAGGCATGATAGTGCTGACTACTACAAATACCTCTAGGCAGACAATAGAGTGAAGGCAATAGCAGCAGTGAACTCGAACAGGAAAAGACATTGAGAAGGGAACGAAGTGAAGAAAAAATAATCAGAGCTCAAAAAAACAAGTCATCTATTTCCTGATACGAAGTGGACATCCTGATCATTGGCTACCAATCTGATACAACACCTCATATATTCTTTATTAATTCCTGTGAACTTCACGATTTTATCTGTTTCTAAAAGGAATATTTAAGAATGAAGGGACTATTTGGCACTCCAGAAACATGATTCAGAGCACGTTGATCATAAGCAAATCCTGGCCAAAATTGCTAAGAAGCTATTTACTCAAGACATATAAGAATATTCCGAGACTTGCAAGTAATGATCTCCTTTGAGCATGTTTTCATTGTAGGTGTTATAAGCACGACCTCTATATTTGTCCGAACTCCTGCAGGGTGCGAGTGCGTGCTTCTTTACCTCCCTCAACTTTAAGGGCTTAAAGCACTGGGATTGTTGTTGTGAGTAGGTGGTGTTGTGGATAATTGTTGTTACGCTGCTTAATTAACTACCAGTAGCAGTGAACTAGGTTGAAAAGTGCAGGAAACTAATTAAGAATAAGGGATCCACAGTGGTCGATGTTTCACGGCCACAACAAAGCATCATGGCCTCAAGGTGCTGGCCCTTACCATGCACATAGCAGTGGAGTGATCAGCTTAATGTTTACCAAGGTTTGACCTTAGGTTCAGATTCTTTCTGACATCCAGGAAGCGTCTAGAACTCCAAATAGCTATACAAAGCTACAAAAATACTGCAATCACTAATCAGAGTATGATTAGGGGGGGGGGGGAGACGAAGGCAATTGGAGTTGACAATATCGGTCAAGGAATTTCATCTACTTTTGTTGCTATTTTTGGCACATCATGATTTTCCATTACTTGCCAAGTTGCTATTTGTGATTCGTTGCTTACATTACCTTACCGCATGTTGCTTTCCAGCTGGTATCTTGAACTCATTAATTACTATCTACGTCACCACTCTTGGCTTCAGCAAATAAGCAAAGAGGCAAATAGCGATACATTTTACAGGATACAGAAACAAACTCAAAAACTGAAAGCACATAAAACTAAAACCTATGAGAAGGTATTATATAATCCATGGTGATAGAAAAAGGCTATGGAATAAAGTGTGTAAAAGATAAAGAGCAATGCAAGGGAATCTTACCATTCAATAACTTTGGCAAAAGTGAGCTCAACAAGTGTAATCAGTGAATATATAATCCAATAAGTGAGCCATTGCTGATCATCTATCGGAGACTTGCTTTCAATAGCTTTGATTGATGCATATCTACCAACAACCCAGAAATAGAATTTTTAATCCATGAAAGTAAACTAAGACATTGACTTCTACATAAACAGTCCAAGAACATGTCGTAACTATCTAGTTTGGGGGGGGGGGGGGAGGGGATTTACTACGTTTTTTCTACCCAAAGTTTGATTTGCATTATATTACTTGGATTCAGGCACCCATGCCATATATGACTATCATGCCCTACCATTGTACATGGAGAATTTTATGAAACCTTTGCAAGTTTGGCATGTTTTGAAATGTCCTAGTGTCATGTACTGTTATCCAACACGGGTAATATAATGCTGTAATTCACCAACTATTACATCATTAAACCATCTTTAGCATCTCAAATACCTAACCCATAGATTTGATAACTGAATTGCAGATTCAGGATTCATTAGATTCAGGATTTCATTAGCATTAACTAACAAAAATCCAAAGCACAACATTGAAACCTTAAAGAAGAGAGTTTCAAAAGCTACTTGCAGTGGATAAACAAGACTAACCACAGGCCTGCAAACAAACACAAATAAAACCCAATTTCAGATACAATTAGAACCAATAACAAGCTTTGAAATTCAACACCCACAATAAAACACCCAATTTTGGATCAATAATCAGGTCCAGAAGGACCACAACCCAACATCCACACTATGAAACAGAAACCCATCAGTAATAGAAGAAATTGGGGAGGAGGGGTAAAGTTGACATCTTTTGACATAACACAATCTTGAATTTACCATAATTTTGCAATTATATGAGTACCCAATTGCAATTGCCAAGGATTTGATGGGAAATTTAGAGGAAAGACATAAAGGGAGAGAAGAGAGGTACAAACCCAGCAAGAACATCAAAGTTCTGAAGCACCACCTTGAAGAAAGTACCAGCCCCACTTCCTCCCATATCCTTTTGCTGAAATTTTTTAGGTTTGGTTTGGTTTGATGAGCAGATGATCTGAAAGCTGAAATCTTGCAAACTTGAGAAGAGTGTGGGAGTGAGGTTTTTCCTAAATTTTAATCAGTAGAGTGAGAAAAACTCTGAATATGAGACAGAAAAAGAAGAGAAATGTAACTGTGAAAATGACATGAAATTAAAAGAAAAAGGAAAGTGGAGGTGATTGGGTACTAGAAAGAGATTGGTGAAGCCTCATCAGATCATAACGAAAATATCTAGATCGCTGTTGTATGTCCACGTGGCAGCATCAGGATAGGAGATAGAAAAGTAATGGCTATTGTGGAAGCCTGGAAGGCAGAGTATTGGCGGTTTGGTGCAACCGTACAACAAACTACTACTAGTACTAGTGTCTAGTGGTCTAGTGAACGGTGGACCATAATCATATTGACGTATGAATCCTTTTTCAGCCAGAAGACTTCTCGTAAGTTCTTGGCCGACTAAGGCATACACAATACATCAAACTCTTTAGACTCCACATACTTGGCACGTTAGTTTTTCACTCACTTTTTGTTTTCCAGACTCAACTTAAGATTCTTTAAACTTTTCACCACAATACTATTCAAACTTTTTAAACTTTGACCTATCAACTTTTTACTCATATTTTTGTTTTACTCAATTCAATTTCAATTTATTTAAATTTATTCCTTTTTTTCTGAGTAGTTGGACTCCACAATTGAGTATTAAAGCGAGTCTTGAAATCTAAGAGCATTTTTTTTTAGGGGGAAATAGGAATTGCATTAATAATAGGCCATACGGCATCTACAAACGATATCAAATTTAAGAATAAACGGATCTAAAACATCATAAAACATTCTAATAGAAAGATTATCAAGCACTTGAGATTTGACAATTCCGAACGACTTTCTTTTTATCGCTGTTTTTCATATCACAGCCTCTTTGCGGAAGACTCTGCCATAGCCTTGATGAATGCACCACTCTGACATTATAGACTGCCTCTTGAAAAATAAGATTCGCAGTATACCCGTATGAATGAACCGAAATCGCAGACTATCAACTTCACGTTCTACCTTCAATTCCGAACCATTAAGATAGAGACTGAGATGTCCTGTAGCCAAGAAGAAAAACCTCTGAGCAGAGGACACCCCACCGAACTCCATAACCCATAAACTACCAAAGATCCCTCCAAAGATGAAGAGATAATCCTCACAAAAAGGAGTCAAAATTAACCTCACAAAAGGAGTCAAAAGGAACCTCACAAAAGGAGTCAAATTTACCTCACAATTGATTTGATTGAAATCTCACCAAAAGGAGCGATTAAAACCTCACAATGGAGCGAATTTTATTGACTACTCAAACAAAAACCTAAATAACAATGGAAGAAAGGAAAAAACAACTAGAAAAAAGGGGCTCATCGCTGGTAGATGACCAACGACAGCCCCAATTTCATACCCTATAGAGTTTCAAGGTATTGAGAGAGAAAACGAGGCTAGGTTTTTTTGAGAGAAAACTAAGCCATCCCAGGCCGGCCAAAGTACATACATTTACTCTAAAAGTATTGTTATCCATGTCCCATGTTTTGATCGTTCATCCTTCTCTTTCCTACTTTCTCCCTCCTCCAACCGAAATGTTTTGGTCATCACCCTCTCTCTCCTACTTTTGACCCTACCCCACTACATTTTAGAATTGTGCAAAATTATACTAAAATGGGTCTCAATTTATAGATCTCGAAAAAATATAGCCGTTGGTATTTTTATTTTATTTTTTGGATTTTTTTATTATCATTTATAGCCATTGCAAAGTTGCAATATGTGGTGGGTCCCGTCATGACCGGCAATGTTTTGGGTCGTTTTGGGGCCAAAAAAACACCCAAAACTAGTTTGGATCGTTACTCCCTCTCATTATGACCGATTAATTAGTCATGGATAATTGCCAAATTGTTGGGTCATGCACATTCTCTCTCCTCCAGGACCAAAAAATTGGTCATGGATAACAATGCTCACTTAAGACTAGCATTTTTTTTTTGGCCCACCATAATGGCAGAAGACCTTTAAAATTTCTAAGACTCTTAAAAATCAAGACTCATAATACTAGGAACAAAAATAAAAATTCTTCAACAAAAACAAAAGTATCCTACTCCATAATTGAATTATGCGGGACGCAAAGAAGTTAGGAGCAAAATTGATAATCCTCAAAATATGGAGTAGGATATGGGACGTAATTAGTGCACTCCGAGATAAGATCCTCTTCAATAAATCCTTGAGTAGACTTGCTCTTCAAATACCGTGGCTGCACGAATGTTTTCAATCCTCACTTTGCAGATGTTAAAACAACGTGGATGAAAAGAAAATATTAAAAATGTCAAATGATAAGGTTGCTAAGTATATTGTGGACAAAATTTTGAACATATTGGAACAGAGTTCTCTTCTTCTTTTGGCTGGGTGGATGGAGGGATTCGAGCAGAAAAGCATTATCAAAACGAACCTATGAAACTGGATGTAGAATTCGAGAATTTACATTGCTATAAAAGCTAAAAGGTCACATTCATTTACAAAGAGAGGCTCAATCAGGAACTGATTGAATTTTTCAGGTGACTACCACATTTCGCAATCATAGTTCTCATTGACAATTTGACATACAAATGCTCAACAAGAGTGAAGAAGCGAACATCTCAATCATCTGTGTCCCTTGTGCGGTCAAAATATAGCGGCAGGAGCATGGGAACTGAGCCCACTACCCACTCATTTCATGCCTACATCTACAATGTTTATATGTCCAATTGATTTCAAGAAGTTGCTTCTGGCTGCTTTGGTAGAAGATGCAGTGGCCAAGAATCCGCTGGTGTAGGATATCTTGCATGAGGTTTGCTCACGGGTACAGGTGTGTTAGAAGCTGTATCAGCCTTTTGGAAAGTTTGCATATCAGGACCTACGGGTATAACGTAAAGCGGACCAAGTATTGGTGGTTGCTGCGTAGAAGGATCAACTACTGACGTTTGCTGAAGGTGGCTTTGCATGAAGTGTGAACCCATTTCTGATTGCCAACATTCAGCTGGAGCAACATTTAGATCAGGCTTAGATTGGCTGAGCCTCTCGTCTAATTCGCTTTGCATGTTCTTGATCTGTGCTTCAAGTGCAGATTTCTCGTCTTTGAGCTCATTCTTCTCTGCTGTCATCTAGTAGGATATCGAACACGTAAGAAATATCAGAGATGAACCAGGTAATTGAGATGGATACAGATTACAAAGGCAGAAAAAAGCAGATATGTCTCCAAATCTATTAACTCAGAAAACAAGGCCAAGCAGAATTCAATTGAGATACACGACACATAATTCAGGCTATTCATGCATGAGCACAAGCAAGTCGATACGCTTTCCTAAAAATATTCTGGAAAAAATGTTGGATTACTTTGAAGAATGTAGTTTTGTAAGGTTGATTTTAGAACCATTGTCAATATGAACTACTCCTTACTAAGTTCAGGCTTAGTGGTAGTCGTATACTCGTATTAGTACGAGAAGTGAAGAAGGGGAAGAAAAAGTACACTCCTAATACCGATAGGAAAATCAGGAACAAAAGGCACTTTTGAAAATTCCGCAATCAATTCAGGCTATCGTCTTCATCTGCATGCTCTCCACTTAATCATGCGCAAATCTCACATGAGACAGATACAGAATTTGACTAGTAAACAGGAGATGTTAAAACAGCCTGGATGCCAAGAGAGAGAAAGCTGTATGGATCAAATCACATAAGAATGCAATATCAAAGGTTCAAGCCGTATATCAGAGGGTTATTCAGTGAACTCAATGCAACACAAACATACAGAAAGAAAGTCTTTCTTTGAAGGAAATGCCTTATTTCATATGCACCTAATGTTAAAAGCCAAGGGCTTACATAATGAGACTCTGACAACAGAGTTGCATTCTCCTTTCTGAGGCTCTGTATCTGAGAAATCATATCATTCAAAAGCCGAATAGTCTCACTTAGCATACACGCCTTCCCATTGCTTTGGTCATTCAATTCTGCAGAGAATTTAAAAGAATAAGACTATGTCCTGCAAATTATTCCATCCATCTGCCCAGAGAATTTTAAAGATTCAACTTCTTTCACTAGACCACCACAATCGGATAATCCACGTATGTTAAAGAGCAGAATTACCAAGGACACTAGCGAGTCTGTTGAAATGGTCATTCAATTGCTCACGCTTTAATCTTTCCCTTTCAGCCTTCATAATTTTTTTGGGTACTTTAGCACGCTTCCTTTTGTTAGTATTAGACCTGCATATTATAATAGGGTCCTATCAGAAACCAGATTATATCGTAACAAGACACTGATAGAGTTCATATACTAGAAGAAAATAAAAAACAGTATTATCAGAAGCCAAAAGCAAACTCAACAAGCATAATTGCACATCCCCATTTAGGTTCTCAATTAAGCTCTATTCAAATCCTAATCACACAAGCACAAGTTCCCAGTTCCCTCCCATGATTAACAATGGCTAATGTTGAAAGACATCGCCATATTGAAATCGATAGCTAACATACTTTTCTGATCAATATTTACCATCCAATTTTAAGATAACATGGGCCCTGAAGTTAACGACCGGTAAAACCTCCAGTGGCCCTGAGAGGACTCGAACCTAAATATTTCTCAGATGTCTTACCACTTGAGCTACCCCTCAGGGTTTATTTACCATCCAATTTTCATAACCATACATCATATGCACTTGGAAAAGTAGTACATACATAAACAGAAAAAAAAAATCCCCTTCCAATTGCAAACGCGCACCAAATGATATGTGGAAGTGTGCAACTAACAAGTTAAGCATGGATACATATCAACCAACTAATCTCTAGCATAACATAGATAATTCGAACGCTAGTTGAGCATGCAAAAAAGCATTAAAGAGCTCAATTTCAATACTAACCCGTCCACAGCATCATCGGTTGCCTCACCACCCTCACTTAAAATCGGATCAGGAATATCCGAAACCATCTTTGACTTATATCACCAACTATCAAATTTAACCCTGAGAGAAATCAAATTAAACACTGTCAAAACTCACTCAAAGAATCCACCTTTCGAAAATGCAACAATTACCAATTTAAAATAAAAAGGAAAGGACGCAACAGAAGAAACTAAGACCTTATAAACAAACAGGAGAATTGTCAACTAGAATCAATCAAACAGGGAAAAAAGCAAATTAAAACCACCAAAAACCCTAAGTGCACAAAATCATTAAATTGGAAACTTATAAATCTAAAATAATCATAATTTCACCACCATAATCAACGCAATCAAACAATCACGAAGAAACACAAATCAAAACATACGTAGTAAATTCCAAAAACGAGCAAATTGATTCAATTCCGCACCTGAATGAAGAAAGAAGAACCCGAAAATTGAAAAGAAAGCGCCAAGGATTAGGAGAGAGAATAGTGGAGAGAAGTAATTGAGATGATATTCATATTCATATATTAAAATCCATATGATAAAAAGAAATATATGGATGATTTCATGAATTGTTGGTGTTGATGTTATCGTGTTGTGAGTTTGTGTTGTGTTGCGCGGTAGAAGAAGGGAGGAGAGAGAAATGAAGGAAAGGCGTGTGGTAAGGAAAGAGAAGGAGCGTGGAGAGCAGAGGGTGAGACCACCACTGTTGACACGTGGATCTCACCTTGTTCTAATTCTTTGAGTGGGATTTTGGTTACTGTGGGGCCATATCAGACAATCACTGTTGATTGGCACACGCTATCCATACGAACTTCTATTGCGTTTACTCATGAACGTGGGTGTTTTCTTACGTGTACTTTCCACGCTACTTTCACTCCCTTCTAGTGTGCTTCCCACACGCTTTTTAGTTTGTGAGGACCAGAAATAATAATTTAGGAAAGATTAGGAGGAGTCACACTTTTCGTATTTGTTCTTTTTTAACTTTCGTAAGCCATGTGTGTGTAAGTCCAACTTTTAGAAAAATAAGGTTATTTTTTAGCAGTGTAAGGAAAAATAGAAAAATATCAAAAAAAAAATTGGCAAAAATAATGAGGCCCCATTATAATAGTAAAGAAGACTTAGGGTAGGTTTGGTGGAACCAGGTGGTGGGAGTCATGCTCGGTACTCAAAAATCGTGAAATACATATGTTCAATAACTTTCATAATGGTATGCGCTTCATGTCGCGTCGCTTATCTTCCTTCGCCCACAAGCCCTCTCTCAAGCAACAACCCATTAAAGACTATTATAAGATTTAGTGGTTTTTAACAGACGGAGATATGCCGGTGCATAATTTTCATAATGGCATTTTGAGACTTGGGAGAATTATTTTCCAAAAGTTTCATCTCAAACTTTTCAAGTATATTATTAAGTTACGGAAAAATATTTTTTTGTCACAGACTGTATTTATTTAATTTAATTCTTAATTAAAAAAACGATGAAAAAAAGAAAAAACATCAACAAAAATTTTAGAATTCACTTCAAAAAAATTGCAAAAAATTATGAGACCTCACTATAATAGTAGAGAGGACTTTGTAGTAGGTTTGGCGGCACGAGGTGGTGGGGAGTTATTCTCGGTACCCAAAAATCGGGGATTAGCCTCCGATGTGTAGTAAGAGGCCCTTCAAGCCTACCAAGGGTCCGATAACCTACCCCGGGGGTCTCCCATTTTCCCTAGCGGTGTCCCGTGCGATGTGATGCAAAAATATCCATCTTCGTTCTAGGATCTCTCGCAAGCTCGAAAAATGTCGATTATAGCCTTCATTTTCGGCTTCCTGAGGCTCCGGTGTCATTTGCCCAAACTTCTTCGGGGATTCTATCAAGACCTTAGAGGATCCTCGATACCTCGGGAGGGTCATCTGAATCCCCGAACTTTGATATCACCAATATCTTGGGTGTTCCAGCTCTTACACCAATGTCCCGTAAAACGCCATTTCAAGTCTATCAGGGATCAGATAAGCGACCTGTGATAGCCTCCCATGTCCCCTAGAGTCTTCCGTGCGATGTAGTGCGGAATTATCCACCTTAGTTATGGGGCATCCCGAAAGCTCAAAAACCGTGGATTACAGCCTTCGTTTTCGGCTTCTTGGGACCCGTGTGTCACTTTTGCCCAAACTTTTCCTAGGGGTCTATCATGACCATAGAGGACCCTCACTAACCCAGGATGGTCACCCGGATCTCCGAACTTTGATATCACCCATGCCTTTGGTGTTCCAGCTCTAACATCAGTGTCCTGTAAAAATGCCCTTCCAAGCTTATCAGGGATCGGATAAGAGACTATTAGGGCATCCTATGTCCCCTAGGGATGTTCCGTGCTATGTGGTGCGAAAATATCCACGTTCGTTCCGGGGCCTCCCGCAAGCCCAAAAACCATGGATTATAGCCTTCGTTTTCGACTTCCTGGGGCCCAAGTGTCATTTTTGCCCAAACTTTTTCGGGGGGTCTGTCACGACCCTAGAGAACCCTTGGTGCCCAGGGAGAATCATTCAAATCCTCGAACGTTGATATCACCCATGTCTTTGGTGTTCTAGCTCTTATACCAGTCTCCCGTAAAACGCTCTTCCAAGCCTATCAGGGATCACATAAAGCGACCCCGAGGGCCTACCATATCCCCTTGGGTGTTACGTGCGACGTGGTGCGAAAATATGCACTTTCCTTCCGGGACCTCCCGTAAGCCCAAAAAACATGGACTATAGCCTTCGTTTTCGGCTTCGGCGGGGCGCGGGTGTCATTTTTTCCCAAACTTATTCGGGAGAGTTTATCATGACCCTAAAGTACTCTCGGTGCCCCGGGAGGGCTTCCGAATCCCCAAAGTTCAATATCACCAATGTCTTCGGTATTCCGGCTCTTACATTGGTGTCCCGTAAAAATGCCCTTACAAGCCTCTCACAAACCCGATAACGGAGCTCGGGGCCTCTTATGTGCCCTCAGAGTGTCCTGTGCGATGTGGTGCGAAAATATCCACCTTCGTTACGGAGCCTCCCGAAAGCCCCAAAAACGTGGATTTAACCTTTGGTTTTCGACTTTCCGGACCCGATTTTCGTTTTTGCCCAAACTTCTATTGGGGGTGTATCATCACCCTAGAGGTTCTCCGGCGCATCGGGACGGTCATTCGGGTTGCCGAACTCCGATTTCACCCATAGGACATAGAACTTGGGACATGCCGGTCGTTGGGCACTGAGTATTGGAACATGAAGCTCATTGGGCGATAGGACATGAAACATGGGACATGGAATATGGGACTTGGGCACCCAGATTTTGTTTCAATAAATTTTTGATGTACATGATAATATTTGGTAGAATAATTTTATAACCGAGTATTCTCAAGTTTGTTAATAAAAGGCTATTAATCATTTTCTAATCACTTGGTCAAATATGACTAATCATAATAAGTATATAGAACTATAATGCAAAAAAAAGAATATCATTTAGGTATAGATATTTAACTTTTATAGAGACACCACAAAAATGTTATTTAGAGGTAGATATCTCTAATGATTAATATACGGCCAGTGAATGACTATTACCATGACTTGAGGGCATTCCTCCCCCTAATATTTTAATATTTTCCCTAAACAAATTAAGAGCAAGGTTGAGGATGAACCTCTCCAAATCCCGAATTGGGAGAAATTTTTGCATAGTCCAGGAGCACTGCTCCCTCTTCTCACAAAATAAGTGGAGCCCACTCTAAATTCAAATTGATAATTTTCTATTTTGTGAGAGGAGGGAGTAATGCTCCTGAACTACACAATAATTCCTCCCGAATTGGGGTTATTTTAGTTTTATTTACCAATTAATCACAAAATTAGCACCAAAAAAGAAAAAGAAAATTGTCACAGCAAAGTTAAAAACAAAACAACCTATCAGAAAATATTAATTTTTTTAAAAAAAAAAACAAATAAAAAAACTGAAACATCTTTTAAATCGCACGATCATACACACTAATTTCTCCAAGAACACGACCAACGCATACAATTTTACAAAGTCTGCAAATGATTCTATTCTTATGTTATAGATTTTGTTTCTTACTATTTTCTGTCCGGTTGGATAAGGATAAGTGGATAACCCCCAAGCCCAACCCAAAACAACACGATGCCGTGAGGAAGATGGGTTGGTTAAGCCCATAGCAACAATCACACTGAACCAAACCAACCCCGTTTGCAAGAAACATTAAAAGGATGTCAAACTAATGTTATGCGTTTGCACATGTAGCATATAAATCCAGTTGTATGAACAACATATCCATGGAGGAAGACAGTCAAAATATATTGGCTATTCATTAGAAATTGCTCTATACAGTGAATGGAACAAGTTTGAATACTATACAACATCATCAACGATGTATATTACACGTACATAACAGGTTAACATTTAATCCATGAACATTGTTCAACCAAGGCTTTCAGGAACAGTAACACTGTAGTCGGTCTCTGGGCTGTTTAGTTTCAGAGGTATCAAGCCTTTGAGCAGCCAAGGTGGAATCTGCGAACCTTCATTCTTCCGTTCAATGCAAGAGCAAGCACGTCGTACTCCTCCACGTACCACAGGTCAGATACTACAGCCTGAGTTGATTTACAACAAATGAAAATAATTCAAAGGCAAGTAAATAGCTTCATTCATCATGTATGTCAAATGCTTGGGAAGCGGTACACAACTGCACTCTACACGCTCACTTACCATGTATGTCAAAGGATCTACCGCTATGGACTATTTTCAGCCATGTTCAACTCAGACATATATCGAACTTTCCATGTGTTCTCCCTAAATGGTACTCTAGCTACTGCTACTCCTTGATGAGTAGTAATGTATGTAGTATAGTTCTATAGTATTGTTAAAAGGTACCATCAAGCATTTGACTACACTTCACTTTCACGTTTCACGTTTCACACCCCTTCAAACTCAATTCGGCTATTTGTAACATACAGCAAAAGGAGAGGTTGTCTCTGATGCATAGGCAGAGCATGTAATTGAATGAAGTATCAAAATCCTTAAATAAGACAGTATAGTTACAGTACCTCATATCCATGGATTTGATTGTTCAAGCGACCAACCAGCTCATGAAACAATTTTAATTCATCAGAAGTTTGGATTGGCTCCTGTACATGACATTTAAGATATAAATTGAAAAGCAAATCTTTATAATAATTAGATTAAAATGCAATGATTAAATCAGAACTCGCCACATCAGCCTCTAAATTGCCGAATGATGTGTCAATTTACTTCTCATGATCAGTAAAAAAAAGGAAAAAAAAAGTAGCAACAATCAAACGTTACAAAAACATAATGGAGTTTACGGACTACTCATCCCCTTCCCTTCATTCTCACAAGTTGTCAGACGTTACAAATCCAACAAATTGAGTAGCGGCTAATTTCTCTCTCATATTTATGAGCCAACAAAAAAGATAAAAAAAATTAATTCCTCTCTCATGAATAGATGATTGAACCACACACCATCAATTCATCTCCTACCTTCCCATATGTTCAACGTTCGTATCTGGATCTCATCGCCGTCGTCCGCCGTCTTTTTGGCATCGTGTACAACCAATCCCCATTTTGGTAAGGTTCTTCGTATTTATCTTTACGATTGCTAATAGGCATTTGGTATCTACATCTCCTCTCTTTGCAAAATAACCCCTCTAACTTCATTAAGTTTAGTACCGTATATTACTTTACATTGTTTTCTCTGAACAGTCTTACCAACTTGAATGTTTAAAACTATTTAATTTAGTTTTTAATTAAAAAGTTACGCTGAAAAGGAGAAAAAATATATAAAAAAAAAAGAAATCGCTTAAAAAATTGGGAAAAATTATGATACCTCACTATAATAGTAGAGAAGGCTTGGGGGTAGGTTTGGTGGCACGTGGTGGTGCGGAGCCATGCTCGGTAACCCAAAAACCATGGAGTAGACACGCCCAGTGCATAACTTTAATAATGGTAGTCGCTTCATGTCGCGTCACATGCCTTCCTTCGCCCACAAGCCCTCTCTCAAATAACTACCCATTAAAGAGTCTTATAAAGTTTAGTGGTTTTAATAGTAGTAGACATGCCGAGTGCATAACTTTGATGCTAGGGTTTTTGAGAGTTTGGAGAATTATTTTCCAAAAGTTTCACCTCAAACTTTTCAAGTATATTATTTAGCTACGGAAAAACTTTTTATTTTCACAAATTGTAGTTATTTAATTTAATTTTTAGTTAAAAATTCGCTGAAAAATAGAAATAATAATTAAAAAAAAAGGAATCACTTCAAACAAATTGGGAACAATTATGAGATCTCACTATAAAGTAGAGAGGGCTTGGGGTAGGTTTGGTGGCACGAGGTGGTGGGGAGCCATGCTCGGCACCCAAAAATCGTGGATTAGCCTCCAATGTCCAGTAAGACCTCTTCCAAGCCTAACCAAGGACCCAATAACCTACCCCGGAGGCCTCCCATGTCCCCTAGGGTTGTCCCGTGCGATATGGTGCGAAAATATCCACCTTCGTTCCAGGACCACCCGGAAGCTCAAAAAAACCGTGGATTAGCCTTTGTTTTCGACTTCTCGGAGCTTCGGGGTCATTTTTGCCCAAACTTCTCCGGGGGGTCTATCATGACCCTAGAGGACCCTCGGTGCTCCGGGAGGGTCCTCCGAATCCCGGAACTTTGATATCACTCCATGCCCTTGGTGTTCTGACTCTTACACCAGTGTCCCGTAAAACGCCCCTTCAAACCTATCAGGAACCAGATAAGCAACCCTGGGGGCCTCCCATGTCCCCTAGGAGTGTTCCGTGCGATGTGCTGCAAAAATATCCTAATTCGTTTTGGGGCCTCCCGGAAGCCCAAAAAATGTGGATTATAGCCTTCATTTTCGGCTTTCCGGGGCCCGTGTGTCATTTTTGCCAAAACTTCTCCGCGAGGTCTATCATGACCCTAGAAGATGCTCGGTGCCCCAGGAGGATCATCCGGATCCCCTAACTTCGATATCACCTATGTCTTTGGTGTTCTGACTCTTACACCAGTGTCCCGTAAAGCGCCCTTCCAAACTTGTCAGGGACTAGATAAACCACCCCGAGGGACTCCCATGTCCCCTAGGAGTGTTCCGTGCAATGTGGTGCGAAAATATCAACCTTCGTTTTGGGGCCTCCCGGACCCAAAACATGTGGAATATAGCCTTCGTCTTCGGCTTCCCGGGGCCCGAGTGTCATTTTTGCCCAAACTTCTCCGGGGGGTCTATCATGATCCTAGAGGACCCTCGGTACCCTCAGAGGGTCATCCGGATCTCCGAACATCGATATCACCCCTACATTCGGTGTTCCGGCCCTTACATTGGTGTCCCGTAAAAAAGCCCTTACAAGCCTATCAGGGACCCGATAAGGGACCCCAGGAACCTCTTTTGTTCCCTAAGAGTGTCCCGTGCGATGTGGTGCAAAAATATACACCTTTATTCCGGGTCCTCCCGGAGCCCAAAAAACGTGGATTATAGACTTTGATTTTCGGCTTCTTGCGGCCCAATTTCCGTTTTTGCCCAAATTTCTCCGGGGGGTCTATCGTCACCCTAGAGGACCTTCAATGCCTCGGGACGACGGGTCCCCAAACTCCGATTTCACCTATGGGACATGGCACATGGCGCTCACTGGGCGCTGGGACTCACTGGGCACTGGGACATGGGTCACCCAGATTTTGTTATTTGATGTACTTAGTTCATTTCGATCCATTGTCTACTATGATTATAGCTTTGGTAGAAGAACTGTACAACAGAGTAAGTTCAACAATAAAAGGCTAATAATCGTTTCCTAAGCACTCGGTCAAATATAGATCACAGTTTACAGTATGACTAATCATAATAAGTAGAATTATAATGCAACAAACAATGTCATTTAGGGGTAGATACCTCTATTTATAGAGGCACCACAAGCCAAAGAATGACATTCTTTTTTTAACAAAGTTAGAATCAAAACAACCCATCAGAAAACATTAAATTTAAAAAATAAAAAATAAAAGAGTTGAAACATCCCCGTGCATCGCACTGGCATGCACACTAGTAGGCATAAATATATGTCCCCGCGTGCATAGTTGTAGACGTACAGATCCATAGCAGTAATTGTTTCCCTTTGTGCTTCTACACTACTTAAAACATTAATGTGCTTAAAACAATTACAATTACAAAATTTTCCCCTACCTTATTAGACTAGTTGAGAACAGTGAAATCTTGGGGGTTCATGAGTATGACTTCTCTAAAGTCAGCTGCACTTGTTATGTGCTGAAGAAACACAAGCTTGATCCAAGAACAAGCAAAGGCATTTCAAGGGGGGAAGGAACCTAGGGCCCTCTTACAGTACATACCACTTTTCTAAAGCCTCAAATTCCATTCTTTGTCACAGAAAAAGCATATTCTAACAGAAAAGTTCAATAAAATTAAGATGCATTCATCACAATCAGTGGCGGATCTAGGAAACTAATAATATGGGTGCCAAACCTAAATTATTAAATAATATGGGAGCCAAAACTAAATTGTTAGGGTATTTTGGCAATAATTTTCAAAAAAAATCCCAAAAAGTAGGGTATTTCAGCAAAATTTTCCGAAAAAACTGGGTGCCTGGGACCCTAGTGCCCCATACTACATACGCCCCTGATCACAATGCGAGACAACTCAGACGAGATGCAGTAGCCTAATAAGAAATAGATATACTAACCCTGTCTGGGATCCTTGGAGGACCCAATAGCCTTGCAAATGAGGTATGAAGAATGGCAGCATCATACTGCAGCAAATAAGAGAAAATAAGCTTTTAGTATATGAGACATGGTCTGCATAGTAGACCTCATGGATCAGTTAAAGGAACAAATATGTTGCTTCTGGAAGTCACTGGAGGAGTCATGCTATTGGAGAAGATTTAACCCGATTAAGCTTACATCAAATTCAAATTACAGTGCATCCCTGTCGTCATGATTTTGACCGTGGCATGATACATCATTTATATTTTCCAAAACAATTGGCCAAGCAAATAAAATTGTTAAGTTGGAGAATTAAGTTATTGTCATAAAAAAACCCAATGCCGTGGACAAGATTTGAGTTTTATTTTCGCAGAATAGGGCATGAGAAATCTGCAAGTACTCGTTCTGACCCATAAATGTAGTCATTTTTTCTACTTTAACAAGATCTGAAAATTTGTCCCTGTTCGTAAAAGAAAAAACAAAATTGTACCACTTTAGCCCTTCATTTGTGTGTAAAAGCCATGTATCAATAAACATTGAACCAGGTAGGGGTAAATAAACAAACAAGTCATGGTATTTTGATAAGGTGATTTAATGAGATGGAGGAGGTATCTTCATATTCTAAAGGAAGCACTGAAACAGAAAGTTCTTACAAGCTGCTTCTCTGGTGCACGTGGAAGGGCACTCTTCAGCTTAGCACGTATGGTAGTAGGATCTGTACCAGAGGTCACCTGTATAATAATTGAACAGCTGAGAATAACCAGATCATTGAAAATATGTATATAGGAAATAACGATGTGGAAAACACGACAAGGATATGAAATATAGCATGCTAAATGGAGTTGCAGATAATAGAATTCCAAGACTATCATCTGTTCTCCTTTAAGACAAGAGCTATGGATTTACTCAGTTGCTAGCACTTTCACTTAGCAATTAGCGTTATAGTAGAAAGTAAAGGAATGGAGCAGCAGGGTACAGGTCTCTATTTAAAAATGTATATGAGAGCAACCAGAATGATCTTGGACTTAATTGAAAAGGTGAAAGGAAAGAAAAAAATGATATTCATTTCCAACAAACAGATATTATTAGCATTCCAACAGCAAGGTTATGCATACCAGCCTATAGCCATATGATGGGAAGGAAGGGAGCATAATAGACATTCAAGATTTTGAATCACCATGAAATAAAGAGACTCTCACATTAAGATACATTCAAGTGCAAGATTCTGGTACTTGAATTTCTGCAAGCCTTTCATTACCGACGACTATTCTTAGAATTAAGAAGTTAAGTTGCTGCTCAGTTCTCACACTATACTTCCATCTCTATTTCAACTTTGCATATGTTGTCAGTTAGGCATTGGATAATGCTCTAGTAACCATCATACACTGAGCAAATTGTTTCATCGTGCCATGAGAATGACTATCACCATAAAATCACCATTCCCAATATAGAGGCAATTTTTTTTGTTCAAGTCAGTAACAAGTGTCAAATACCATGAGCTGACAAAGCAATGTGGTTGAAGGGAAGTTCACAGGATAAGCAAAGGGGCAGAGGGAAGAAGTGGGATTCTATCTGCGTGTTAAGAGGTTAACTAGGTCCAACGAAATTTCTGAAGGTTGTATACTTGTATTATAGGAAGTACCTGCCAACATCCAAGAAGGACACCAGTGGAAGTCAAAACCACCCTATCCAAAACAATTTTCAGTGGGCAAAGTGACTCAACAACACTTCTAACAGCTTTTGCCTCAGCTTCAATCTGATAAAATTTGATGAGATTAGTTGACAGGAAAAGCTCCATTTTTTAAATGTCAAAAAACCATTAAACAGAGTTCGACAGCTTACTTCATCTTCGGATGCACGAACTGGGGAAATATGATGTGAGGCGTGGACCATGCTAAAGTGATACAAACTTGAGTTCTGAAACCAGATTGCTAACCATAGCACATGTGAGGAATAAGCCACAGGCAATAACAATGAAACAAGAAACAGCCAGGTCTACTACACAGTACATCTTCTTCATCTACAGCTAATTGAACAATGCATACTGAATCTCAATTTTCCTAGCAATACTCATACCAACAAGAACTTTATAAGTCGGAGCAATGAATGTCCAAGTAAAAACTTAGCTTATTCAAAATGTTGAAGATATTATTGGAATGGTAACCATCTATCAGTCAAGTTTAAAAACAGGAGTATGTCCGCAAGCAAAGAAAGAACTTTTACCTTTCTCAAAGTATGGAGAAAACACGTTTTTAACTGCGAATCTGCGAAAGGTAAAGTCATATAGGTGAGATGAGATCATGCCTCTGTATATGATAATGATAATATTCCAACTTGATATGTACTTACGATATAGGGTTCGAGTACTCTGGTCTTAAATACAACACATTTGCTCGGACAGGAGGATTAGCTTCCTGCAAAATAGACAAGACGAGTTATCAAATGCACGCAAAGAAAAGAAGATCTAGCAATAAGCAAAGCATCCCTGATACTTTACCTTAGGTTTAGGTGTCACAACACCATCTTTAAGAATAAAAAGTTCAGAAAGGGACAATGACTGAGAAGTTTCGCCATGCTTAAGGAAAGCTGGCCCATGCTCATCCAAATCCCTTGCCATTTTATCATACAATCTTGCTCTCTGCTCCCCATTTGAGATTTGATTAGCTGTATCAGTGCTTCTAAAGTGTTAATATCACTTTCTGAATCAGCATTGAACTAATTGTAGTCACCATAACAACTCCTCCTTTGATCCAATCCCAAATAAAACGTCCTAACACTACTTAGAACCGCAGAGATAAAACGTTACTTCTCTATATGGAAACAATAGACACTTCAGCTTTTCCTTACCCAACCATCTTTAGCAACACTAACCCCAACCACAAGCCAAGGACCTATTCAAAATTGACACATTTCCTCAGATTTTTATCATAGATAGATTCGAATATATTTTCCATATTATCTAGAGAATGATGCAAATTGCAGCTTACATGTGTAAAAAACTGTCATTTTTAAAAATTAATGCACTTTCTCTCTCCTTTACTCTTTCCTTTTTGGGTTCACTCTTCCCATATTAGGGTTTTCTTTTGGGGTTTTGGGGTTCATCCTTCCCGTTTTAGGGTTTTCTTTTTTATTTTTGGGTTTTGGGGGTTCATCCATCCCATCTTAGGGTTTTCTTTTTGGGTTTTGGGATTCACCCTTCCCATCTTAGTGTTTTCTTTTGTAGAATTCCAACGGCGAAACCGTCGGAATTAATGGTGTATTAATCAAATTTCAGTTAAATAAACATGAATATTGAGGAGAGAGAGTGAATTTATTGTAAAAATTCACAAATTTTAAGAAACTTTACACATGTCAGCTTGTGAGGGTGAGGCTTCAATAGGGTGAGGGCGTGAGGCTGCAGCTAGCAGCCATCCTACCTAGAATATCTCTAATAGATTTAATCCCAGAATCCAAACATTCCTTTCGGGAACCGGGGTGTATTTTTTAATGTGGGGGGAAACTCATCCAGATTAAGAAGCCATTAGCTCCTCTTTAATAAAAACACAGTGCAACATTCATGATTCCACATGCCACATTTACCGATAGATTAGCATTATAACAAACAAGAAAGGAAACTTTGTGTTCCTGAAACAAAAATAATAGTAATACTTTCAGAAATTGGCAAAAAAATTTAATATAAGGTGAATCAAAATTACCCAACCAGAAAATATACCAAACAAATTATACTTCAATCATCCATATTCCGCCCCAAATTCCTTCGCAACTTAAGCACTTTAATAGTAACAAAGATTAGGACTTTACATAAAAACAGAACACCCATCTGAAAATCTTGGGACATGATCATTGTATAAATACATATTAATCGAAGGAAAAAATTTACCTGAAGAAGATGAGGTAGGGTTTTTGAAGTTGGAATTTTTGAGAACCATTTGGAAGGCACAAACGAAGAGGAAAGTAGAGAGAACCCAGATCAAAGCAACCCGTTTTGGGTTAGTGCAATAATTTCTAATTCTGGCCATCACATCATTTAAGTTTTGCCCAGATCATCTGACACCAAGAACAGCTTTGCTTTTTAATCTTCGAATGAATGATAAATACTGTATTATTTTGAAGCAGGCTGTTAGTTTTGTCTGAGTGAGATGACATAAGTCATCATATCTCGTGTTGGAATGCAATACTGATCGAGCACGGAGTTTGTCTGTCTCTCTCCTTGGAGTGTGAATTACGTTCCAAAGCACCAATACGAGTGTTGTTAAGTGTGAATTTGTGATTCTCCGTTTTTTTCACCTGGTTAAGGTGAATTAATATTCTCACATTCTCTGGTGGAGTAAAATAAAGGATTTTTTGTGCGGAACTACCTTGTTTGGGGTGTCATTTGTGACTTACTACCTTAAAAGTTTTTTTTTTGTGGGGAACTACCTTAGAAAGCCAAAAAGTTTGTTAACCACTACCCTTGACCATATTTTCGGGTATAATTTTCTTAAAATCCCAAAATACCCTCACATGTTCACTTAAGCCCTCATTCTCTCTCTCCTATCTCTCACCTCCATTGCCATTGTCAAGCTGGCTGGTGGCCGTGTTCTTATTACGCCGGCGACGGGAGACCGTTTCCCACTCTTCCTCATTACCATCCTGCACGGCTTTCTCTTTCACATGGGTGGGCTGTTTTCAATCTTAAATTTGTGTATTGAATTTGCAGAAGTTACCTGAATGGCCAATGTTATTGCAAAAAATACAGAATCTTGGTGCTTCAATAATTTCAATTTCCTGCTTTAATCCCCCAATCCAAATAAACTCAGGTAGTTTATTGATTAATTTGCGAAATATGATCTTGGTGATTCTCGTTGTTATGATCTTCAATTTCACAATTTGTTTATCAAGATGCCAGAAAAATGTGACTTTTTTTATTATTTTTTTTTAAAAAAATCTCAGGGTGCAAAAGCAGGGGAGAATAATGAGGAATTGGCTGATCAAAGGAGTTCAACAGGGAGTCCATTGAGGAGCTTTGAGAGTACATGGGCATCAAGTTCAACAACAACATCGAACTCGCAATCGACTCCAGCATCCACATCGAATTCGAAATCAGCTTCTGCATCATCATCAAACTCGAAATCGATATTAAGTTCAAGGAAGTCGCTAATCCCACTTTGATTGAGCTTAGAGAAAGCGCATCTGATTAGCCAAATTAGTTAAATTAAACACGATGGAATTAAGATGTTTTAGAGCATAGTTGATTATTGAGCTGATTGTTGAGCTTTTTACCTTCTGAGCATGTAATGTAATGTCTCGTTATATATGCTGACAATGGTGATTTGTATGTGCATTTTCCTATATTGATAAGATTAAGAATTTATCTAGCATGGATATTTTAGCATCTATTATTGCACTCAACTTGTTTGATAAAATGTTCAGATCAAATATTTTCATGCTTATTACCTGAAAATGTTTTGTGCAGCCACGTCAACTAATTAACACTCCTTGATAAATGATCATGTGCGCCTCACGTGAGGGTATTTTGGGGTTTTAAGAAAATTATACCCGAAAATATGGTCAAGGGTAGTAGTCAACAAACTTTTTGGCTTTCTAAGGTAGTTCCCCACAAAAAAAAAAACTTTTAAGGTAGTAAGTCACAAATGACACCCCAAACAAGGTAGTTCCGCACAAAAAATCCTAAAATAAAGTGGGTTTGTGGCTTTGTGCCCCTCAAAAAAATAAAAACGGGCCACAGACCGAGTGTCCATCCTGGGTCAATGCCCCGGGCTCGTTAACGGGCCACAGAGTCTCCCTTTTCTCCGAACTCCATCCTTTTTTCTTTTTTTTTTTTGCTACGCAAATGCCTTTTCCTTCATTACTTAGAACCAGAGATTACAACAACGTTTTCATACATGAGTTGAGCAAGGGACGTCTCAAAATAGCCAGAGAAGCTATGAGACGCTGCCCAAGCAGCTAAATTATGAGCAAAAATATTTAAAGACCTAGGCAGAAATTTAATTTCAACATTGAAGGAAAGGCAGTGATTTTTGATTTCTTCCAAACGTCTCTTGTGCTTCCATGGAAGGCTTCCTTTGCTTTTGATCTGGTCCACCACTCCTTTTGCGTCAGAAAAAATAATAGAATCTTGCTCCTGTGAGGTTTGGCATGATTTGAAGATTTGAAGGATAGCATCTATTTCAGCAGAATATGCATCTTCAGCTAAGGAACAGTCAGCTCCAGCAGTAACTAGGTGATTGTTTTCCTCAAAAAAGGCCCATGCTACATGTGCTTTCTTATCTCTCACAGCAGCGTCAACATAAAATTTCTTTCTATCCTTTAGTAGGAGGTATTCTTCAGCATATGCATCTTGATAGTTGTTCCTGTTGTAATCTTCATTTGATTCCCAGACAACAAAGATTTCTCTCCACCTAGCATTGAACTCCTGAATAATATTCTCAGGGATTGCACTTCTGTCTTCATGCAAACAAGTATTCCTCTCCTTCCATATGCAATCAAGCAAGATACAGACTTTTCTAGTAAAATTTTCCTTGTTTTCTTCACTGACATTCCAATGTACAGTGGGGTCAAGACATGCTTCAAGCCACTGTTTATCATCCCAAGATATAAAAAGATCAGTTCTCAAACCAAAAATATGGAACCAAACCATCTTTGAACATTGACAAGTAAAGAACAGATGTCCTAGAGTTTCATCAAGTTGGTTGCAAATCGCACAATCACCTTGAAAACCCTTTATCCTCTTTTTTATCTCCATTCTGGTGGGGAGGCAGTTCGAAAACATCCTCCAAATAAACATTCTCACTCTATGGGGTATTTGAATTTTCCAAATCTTTTTCCATATGGAATTAGGGAAAACAGATTGGTGTGTAGCATGGCCTTCAATTATGGACCTGTAGGCACTTTTCACAGAAAAGATCCCCTCTTTGCTCTTTGTCCAGATTGCCTGATCTTCTTCAGGGCTCCCAGGGAGCTTTATCTTCAGTATTTCCTCTACAGATTGGTGGTCAAAAATATCTCTGATGATATTTGAATCCCATTCCCCATTTGTGATTAATTCTGCAACATAGGTAGGATCGAGCTCCCCTTGATAATTTCCATTTGCAAATGGATGGAAACCTTGGAGATTGGGCACCCAAGGATCTGTCCAGATATTGATTGTACCTCCATTCCCCACTTCAATACAGTAACCTTCCTTTACAATGTTCCTTCCATTCAGTATCTCTTTCCATTGAGGGGAGTCTGAAGGTTGGGGATCAACAAACCTAGGAGAGTGTCTCCTGCAATACTTCTTCCAGCACATGTCAACCCAAAGTCTTTTTTCTTTACTGCAAAGTTGCCAAGCAAGCTTGGCATGCATAGCTGCATTAAAATCTTCCATGCGTCTCAGGTTTAGACCACCCTTCTCCACAGAAGAACATATGGCTTTCCATCCCTTGAAGCAGATACCTTTCCTCTCTTTGTCATGACCCCACCAAAAATTCCTCATACATGCATCCATCTCATGGCAAAGACCTTTGGGGAGAATATTGTTGCTCATAGCATAGGAAGGGATGGCTGCTGTCACAGATTGGATGAGTGTGGCTCTCCCTGCAAATGAAAGCACTTTTGCTTTCCAAGATTGTACTTTCTGTTGCATTCTGTCCAGGATATATTGAAACCTTTTCTTCCTACTATTGTTCCTGAAGAAAGGTAATCCCAAATAGACAGCATCTTTATCCATTTTCTTGAATCCCAATACCCTATTAACTTTGGAGATATTGTCAGGCTTAGTACATTTGCTGAAGAAGATGCCTGATTTTTGAGGATTTGCCCCTAGCCCTGAAAATTGTTCCATTTTCTCTAGAACCATTTTGATTGAGTTTGCGCTTCCTTCATTAGCTCTGCCAAAAAGAACCAAATCATCTGCATACATTAGATGGCTTATGCTAGGGCAGGCCCTGTCAATGGCAATGCCCTTCCACACGCCCTTCTCTTCTTCTTTAATGATAAGACGAGACAAAAGCTCCATTACAAGGACAAATAGAAAGGGGGAGAGGGGATCTCCTTGCCTTAATCCCCTCCGGGGTTTGAAAAATCCATGTGGTCTACCACTGATCAGCATTGACATTGATGTGGTGGAGATACATTGCATAAGCATGTGAACAAATTTCTGAGAGAATCCCAAGGCAATGAGAATGCTTTCCAGACATGACCATTCAACTTTATCAAAAGCTTTTGTCATATCGATCTTCACCGCCATCAGACCTCCCTTGGCAGTAGACTTTTTCATTGTATGGAGAATTTCATGGATCATGATTGTGTTGTCACTAATAACTCGACCTGGAACAAAGGCAGATTGATAGGCACTAACAATTCTATCCAAATACACTTTCAATCTATTAGCTAACAATTTAGAGATGATTTTGTAAGCTACATTACAGAGGGAAATTGGCCTGAAATCCTTAACAGTGAAAGCTTTGTCATTCTTGGAAATTAGGGAGATATGAGTATGATTAATTTCCTTGAGGATAAAGCCTTCTCTGAAAAAAGCTTGAACCATGCCAACAACTTCTTTTTTTATGATCTGCCAACTATTTTGATAAAAAAAGGGAGGAAAATCCATCGGGGCCAGGGGATTTATTTGGTGCATGCATTTAACTACATCCAATATTTCATCATGATCAGGGATTACACAAAGCTCATCATTTTCATCAGGGCTGATAATATTTGAAAATAAATCAGTAATATTATAACGAGTACCTGAGTTGGTAGATTCAAACAGTTCCCTGAAATAATTCAGAAACTCTGAGGCTATTTCTGAATTATTTTCACTCCAAGATCCATCTGCACACTTAAGTGCTTCAATGCTATTTCTCCTTCTTCTAGGAACTGTCATGAGATGAAAGAATTTGGTGTTGCGGTCTCCATCTTTCATGTATTGAACACGTGATCTTTGCTTATGCATTAGAGCTTCTCTTTCATATAGCTCTATGAGTTGAGCCTGGCAAGTTGTTCCTTTATAGGAAGACATGAAATCAGTGCTCTTGTCTTGAGATTTTTCAATTTTCTGTATTAGGCTTTTGATCTGCTCATTGACATTCCCAAATATATCACGGTTTCAGCTTCTTAAAGCTTCTTTTGTGTTCTTCAACTTATACTTTAATTGAAACCCCCAGGATCCTCTGGTTTCTCTTTTCCAAGCATCATCAACAGTTTCAATGCAAGTTGGATCCCTCAACCACATTGCTTCAAATTTGAAGGGTCTTGGCCCCAAATTTTTTTCCCCAAAAGTATTAAGAATAAGAGGGGCATGGCCTGACTGAATAGCAGTTTCGTGCCTAACAGTGGCTCTTGGGAACATAGCTCTCCACTCAGTAGTACCAATCACACGGTCAAGCCTCTCCTTCATCCAGATTTTTCCTGCTTTCTTCTTAAACCAGGTATAGGGATTACCCACAAATCCTATATCCATTAAGGCCAACTTGTTCATAATGTTTTTCAGATTTTCTTTCAGGGTGGAAACTGAGCTTGACCCCCCCCCCATCTTTCTTCCCAGCTAACAATTTCATTAAAATCACCAGCATAGCAACTCGGAATTTTAAAGTGGCAATCAACCCCCTCTAAGGCTTCCCAGAAAGCTTCCTTATCTTTATGATTTGGTGCTCTATATACCAAAGACAAAATCCAGTCTTTCTTAGTCTGACTATCTCTTATTTTCATCACCATCAATTGATCACTTCTCATCAGTAATTCATAACCACTACTACTGCTCCACAGGAGAACAATTTCCCCCGACTTTCCAGCTGAAGATCTGGCTTCAATTCTATCGTAACCCAAATGCCTTACTTGTTGTATAGCTTTACTATCTTCTAACATTGTTTCTGAAATAAAAATAAGGTCAGGTGAGTACTTCCTGACCAGGGTTTTGAGATGGAAGACAGTCGCAGGACACCCCAATCCCCGACAATTCCAGATGAGAGCTAACATTGGGGGGTTGGGGGCATGGAATGACCCGCCTCCTCAGTCTTTTTGTTCATTAGATCAAATTGATCAAGTAACTCTTGGTAAGCATCATTTGGCCCTGAGAGCCTCTCTGCAATTTTCTTTGCAATGGTAACACGCTTCTTTTTCATGGTTTTATTCCTCTGTGCTGTAGACATAATACCAGGTATTTCACCCAAAGGCTCAGGTTGATCTTCTGGATGGAAAAGTGGGAGTTCCACAAGGCTTTTGAGAGCCTTAAGGTGTCTAGGGTTAGGATTTGGTTCTGCATCTTCATTTTTCCTCTTGAGGGAAAGCCTGTGGAGGGTATTTTGGAGAGTGGAGTCAGAGTCTGATGAAAAGGGGCTATTTTGGCTAGAAGGAAGCTCAGTGGGTGTGACAAGGTTTTTTGAAGGGGAGGGTCTAGAAGAGGTGGGAAGATAATTTCCTTGTTGTCTATGTGGCAATAGAATTGGTTTTCTGAGGTTAGGTAGAGGGAGAGTGGAGGTGGAAGGAAGTTTGAGATTTGAGGGGGGGGTGAGATGGAGTAGTGGTTGGGATATTAGGGAGAGAAAGGAAATTTAAATGAGGCTGGTTAGGTTTAGCTTTTTGTGGAAAGAAGTTGGTGAAGCCACCAAGATGAACATCAGGGTGTATGGGGGAGTGGACATGAGCATTCTGCTTCCAAGCCATAGTAGCAGCACCAGTGGTATCCCTTTTTGGCTTATCAAAAGGGTTATGCATCTTATGCTTAGCAGATTTATCAAGAGAGTTCAGATCACAGTAAGGCTTGAGTTTTGTAGATTCAACTCTTTCTACTCTAAACTTTTCAAGAACTCCAGTGCTGCTATGAAACCTCTCAAAGATTTGGGTCTCAGAGAGCCTTTTCTCCTCTTCTTCAAAATCTCTCTCTATCTGTATACTAGCTTGGGGTTGTTGAGTAGGGAGTTCAGAATTTATCACTGGGGGTTTAGGGAAGATTTCTGAGGGAGAGACAAAAAGTCCGCTTTTATCACGATTTGGGTGAAGAGATTGTGTAGCCTTTATCTCCCTGGGTGAGATAATCTTCGATAAAGGAATTAATGGAGCATTCCAATCAAAGAGGTCAGTAGCTCTAAGATTAAGATCTATACCAGGGTCTAGATCTTCAAAAACCTGGGCCTCTTTCAAATTACAACTACCAGAGTCGTGACCCAGCTTCCCACATGAGTAACAATAATCTGATAATCTTTCTATTTTTGTGCTAACCCAATTTTTTCTGCCATTATTTTCAAAGATAAAACCTCTAGGAAGTGGTTTGTTAAGGTCTAAAATGACTTTGACCCTCATATAAGGTCTGGTAATCCATCTATCTTGAGATACATTATCAATACCCAGCACCTTACCAAATTTTCTACCAATAAGAACAACATTTTTAGGTGAGGCTTTTCTCCAATCCATATCATGTATTTGTAGCCAAAAAGCGCAGAATCAAAATCAATATCAGTAATATTTTGATGATGCTCCCATTTCTTCACAATAACCTGTCTACCCAAAACACCCCAAGTACCCTCCACAAACCTATCTCTATCCTTTTTCTCATTGAAGGAAAACAGAAAGTGAAAGTCATTGATAATGGTGATTCTGGGTTTACCTTGAATGTTTCCAGGATTTTTCAATGATGGATCTTGCAAGACGCATTTTAATGGGCTCATCTGTCTTGACTTTACCAACTACACAGAGGTTGGTTACTCTGTCTACAAGCTCTTCATTGTCTTTCAACGACGGTGGAATATTTTAGTCTCACAAGGAGAAATAGGTTTCCAGAGAGGAAAATGTTAGGCCTACAAAACGAGGCATGAATACTCCAGTCTCACAATTTCTCCGAACTCCATCCTAGACTCCTAGTCCTTTTTCTTTTTTTTGTACTTGTCAATTGTCATCCTAGACTCCTAGTCACAAGTCACAAATGTTCCACAAAATGTGAATCGAGTCGGGTTGATGGAAGATGGACTAATGGCTCTACTCCAAACTTGCCTCGACCCACCCGATTGAGTGGGCCCATGAGCCAAACCAGCTTGGCCCATGAAGCCAAACAGCTCGGTTTGGCTCGACTTTTTTGAATTGACTGTTTCTGCGTATGGCAATACTAGTGCCTAGTATGGCAGTATGCCACTATATAAAACTACATAATGTTGTGGTATAGACAATTGTCTTAATTGAAGTGAGGAAAATTTTCGCATATGTAATTGTGTTAATGTGTAATAGTTATACTTTTTAATGTGTAACATTGTTACATTTTTAACAAAAGTGTTACTTTTTAAAAAAAAAAATTAAAAAGTATCAAAACAATAATACATTTTGGATTAAAATAAAAAGTTATTTTAACCGTTTCATGGTGAAACGATCTTGTACAATATATTTTGTTTTCTTATACACAACCCGGCTGGATTGGATGGATGCCAGAAGAAGAGGAGCGTGTTATCTCACAAAAAAAAAAAAAAAAGGTTGGTAAAGATTCATGTTCGTAGTTGGACCAAGGTCCACATGTTGGATAATCATCTGAGGCCCTATCCGTAGTAACATCTCTTATATAACATCAGGGCCCATTTTTTCTTAGGCCTCAGCTTACATAGTCACTATTATATTTCTATAAATAAATAGTTAAATACTCGTAATTAAATAGTTGATGATGAAGATGTCTAATTAACAACCAACACAAGAGATTTGCAATGTGTTGCCAAACAAATCAAAGAATAATAATCTATAAGAACCCTGTCAATCCTTAAACAGTAGCAGGACAAACGTACAATAATTCCCCAGAATCAACAAAGATTGGCTTTTTATTTTTTCTGCTAAAATAATTAGCCAGGATTAGGATGTGGGACAAGCAATCATTTGAGTTGCAAAATGAAGTCCACTTAATCACAATTAGCTGTAAAACGGGTTCAATCAGAGCGGTTTTAATTTGACAACGATTATTAAACCACACTCAAAATCCCATAATACAAAGCCAAATATTATCCTACTACTTCAATGGTAGAAATTGAATGCCAACTGACCTCCACAATAATTGGGTCAAATAAAGAACGTTAGACAAGGTGGGTCCGATCCATTTTATATGGAGTAAAATGGTACTACAATAAACCCTGAAAAAGAGTATGCAAATGGAAAAATGTAAATTTAACAGTAAGAATTGCTTGACTTAAACAGTCGTCAATACAAATAATCCTTTTAACAAAAAAAAAAAACAAAAAAAGAAAAGAAAAGGGAACGGATATATGCAAAGAAGTTATAAGGAAAGTGTTGCTTAAAGAGTGTTTATGTGCATTCTCATCCTTAGGTTGGAATTCACACACCAGTGCGTTAGTTATACCTTACACGGTCAGTTCAGTTAAGTTAAGTCCAGTTCAAGTGTCAATTCAGTGATTTTAAATTCATTTAAATGATATTCACTTCAGTGATAGTGAGTTCAGAAACATGATTTTTGTTTCATATATCAAGTTGTGTTCAATTCACTCCAGTTGTATCCAGTTCCGTAGTATCCAGTTTAATAATGTTGAATTCAGTTCAGGTAAGTTCAGCTCTAACAAACGCACCCCCAATCAAAATAAACTAGACCGATACTCAGAACAATGTTGATCTACTCCGTGGATAGTTTACCCATGTAATGTGGATTACAGTCATAAAGTTTATGAATTGGAGTCAAAATAAGATATTTTCAACTAATCAAAAAATAACAAATTATAATTCACACATCAAAGTGATGGGTAAACTATTCATGGGGTAGACAAATATTAATCATAATACTTTGTTTGTTGGTGTATGCAACTAAGACCCTCTTCTTTTCAACGGAATGATTTGAAACGGAGCAGAACGACGCGGAAAGAACGGAACGGCGAGGTGCGGATAATGGAAGAAATTGTGAGACAAAAATGAATTACACAATGCACAACAGAACGAAGCAAAACAGAATGGATTCGAACGGAACGGAACAAAATGCAATATGAAAACGACGAAAAAAATAAGGCCTAAGATGTTCAACTAAAAATAAAAGAATTACTCCCTTCGTTTGAAAATGAGTTGTAATAATGTAAAATAAACTGGTAATCCTTTAAGATTGATTGATTTTGACAGAAGATAATTGAGAAATGAATTGAGAGATGAAATCTTCCAAACTTCGCATACTTAGCATTGCATGTGAAAATTGAAAAGTAAAAAGCAAGACTTGTCTAACATAAACCCAACAACAAAAAGCTATAATTTGTACTATGATGATAGTATATATCTAATCAACCAAAAATAATGAAAAGAGGCCGGGGATTAACATAACATTTTGAGAATCCTTAAATTAGCATCTAAAATACCATAAAAATAAGCTTTACAAGTTACCAAAATTTGCCCAAATCGATTTGTACGTGTGCATTAAGCTGGGGGCTCTGAAAGTGAAGAACATACGAAACAGATGGTTATGTTGTTGTTGTTGTTGTTGTTGTTGTTGTTGTTGTTGTTGTTGTTTCTGTTTAACCACAATGAATTTTGTACCCTTTTGTGAATGAACTGGCATGTGCAGCTTTGGTGTACGATTGAGACCTTCAAGTTTTCCATTTCACAATAATGGGTTTTTTATACACTATGCATCCTAATAACCTAAAAACACTATATAAATGCTAAAACAAAATGCCTATTTATGAAAATGAACCTTTCAACTTTTTCAAAAAACATGTTTGGAAATATCACATATGGGGTTGTCTGTTTTTGCTCATCGAACTGGGAAATCATCACACATGGATCTTCTTATTAATAATTTTTTATATCCCAATTTCTTCCATTATTTATTTACGAACAAAAAACTATTGTGTAGTACATTAATCCATACTAGATAGGGAGTATTTTACTAATATGAAATGGTTTATTTTTACTACAAAACCTCCCAAATATGGAAGGTTTCCACGACTTTGCAAAGGAGTGTAGTTGAATAAAAAAGTACTTTAAAGTTCTAAACTAAAATAAATAAATTTACAAAACACATTGTAAGAAAATTACAGTGTGAAACAACATTATTACAAAATAGAACGGAGCACATAGACGATGGAAATAATAAAAACTGAAATACCCTCATTTTGCTATGCTTTTCTCTCTCTATAACTAATGTGGGGTTTCTCTTCTTGATTATAATTACCAATGCAATAATAACACTTAAGGGACACCAAAGTAGTATCTTTGTTTGTCTCTAGTTTTGATGGATGGTATTCTATCATGTTTTCTAACAATAACAGATTTGATGGTTGGTTGCTTGGTTGCATTACAAAGATTATAAATAATAAATAAAAAAAACAACAGAAAAGTACTTAATTAACACATAAGGTTAAAATTTTCTCTGAATCTAGTGCAAATGTGTTGTTATCTTGAATCTACTAATACTTAGCATACTAAAATGTTATACTTTTACGGTAATATTCTTTAATTTATTTGTATCCTAAACAATATCTTCAATTATTTTCAACCAATATATAATATATCGTCACTTAAAGGCATAGTTCATTCTTATTCTTCTTTCCTTGAAGATATATATCAATAATATATTCGAGTCCATTGCATGTCTATTAATTTGTGAATTTTCTAAGTTATTAAATAAATTTGTTAACTACGCTGTAATAATTTAACACATGAAAAATAATATACTCGTATAATCGTAGAGTATACAAACTAAATTATTTATTACCAATCCTACTTGAACCCATAACCATGCAAGTTAAGAATGTTGTTCCTACAAAAAAAAAAAAAAAGAATAATATTATATAAAAATATTGTGTTTACTCGTGTGTGTTAGTATTAAAATACATAATATTAAAGCGTATCTCAAATCATACAAACATGTTAGTTTTTATTGTTTAAAGAAGACTTGAAAGCTGATATAGACGGACTTGAACTAAAACATTGATGTTAACCCTCATATTGTTAGCTAAATTAACTGAATTCCACTACGAAAATTTTAGTTTGAATTGAAGCATACATCATGCCTTCATGCGCATAACGTACGCTTCAATTGTTCTTAACTACTGTCAGGTGCACCATTTGGGTGCTCCCAAGTTCAAAAATAGTTGGGAAGGATTTGTATGCTTTAAAGTCTATCTCGTTATTATTTTTCAGCACAACTTTATTGGTTCCAGTAGTAGCGACTTAACTATAATCTGATGTAGCCAAACATGGTCTTGTATGTAAAAAAAAAAAAAAAAAGCACTCCCTACGGAGGACTAAGGACAACCATCTTATCAAGTGGCCCTTATTTTGGGTGAATTGTACTAATGTTTCCAAATATTGGTATAGCAGAAAGAGTGTACAACATGAAAGTGATAATAAAAATTCAAAGCCTCATTAAATTTTTTTGGAAAAAATGTGTGAACTGGCTGCTTGTGTATGCATCAAAATAAACTGCAAAGAACCAATAATTCAAACTTTTGGGGTTGTAGGATAAACCCAATGTCAATCAATTTTGTGAGCCTTTTAAATTCTGAATCCAATCAAAAGGAAACAGTGTCACAACTTACGACATGGGTCATTGAGAATGAGAGAGAACTCTAGATTTATTCTAACACTTACACCATCATATTCATTCATACTGTATTATTATTGCATAAAAGTAATGTAACAGAGAGAGAGAGAGATAGACCCCAACCCAATCATTCAGTGAGCCCATCAATGTATGGCCCACAAAATTGAATGGTGCAGATCAACATCGTGGGCCCAATGACCCACAAAAGTAGGGTCATTTTAAAACCCACCATTGATCCCATATGGTGCCAGCAAAGTCCAATATCATCAATATTTATTTTCGGTAAAATTTATTTTTATTTTTTTTGGAAAAAGAAAAAAGGAGAGGGAGGAATGATCCACCTGTTTGTCAGTGACAATGTACATTGTTTAAGGCAATGACCAGCAGCTGGGCCTCACCACCTGAGCAATACCTGGAAACTGATAAGGTGTGGCCCCATTCCTCCGTCCTTAATTACCCTTCTGTGAATCCAACCCTTCTCTCTCTCTCTCTCTCTCTCTCTTCGCTCGCTCGCTCGCTCGCTCATTCATTTCATTTTGGAGAGCTGTACTCTGTACTGTAAACGTGTGATTGAATTACACTATTACAGCTATGACATGAAATTAAACCACCAATTTTACTCCAACAACCATTGTATTTCAGGGCAACAGCCTCCCATCTAGGGTAAAATTTACAAGCCATCTGAACTTTTTTTTTATACTCATTATGTCGAGTGACTGAGTGAGTGTTTCATAAATTTGAGCTCATTCTACTCAATTGGTGTAGTGGTTCAGCATTTCATCAATTAAACGTACAAATGGTTGGAGGTTGAATTCAAACTCTAGCTTGCGAATGGAATCCCTTGCTTGGTCAATTCCCTACCGCTTAGTACGCTAGCAGTTGAGACGAGGATATTAGTCACTATGGTTGACGGTGAACACTCTTGGCAAATACCAAAAAAGAGTGAGTGTTTCATAATTTTTATCCGTATAAATAAAGGTACTGTTCAGCATATGTCGGTAACACTAGTGGAGCTCAATTTGAACAGTGCAGTGCACTCATAGAGTAGAGGGAGCTCAAATTTCACCAATCCATATTCAACAGTACAAAGTGGGCAAATGTTAGAGAGGGGTTTGAAGCACATGAATTGGTGTGTGTTAGCTCAATTTAGCAAGTCAGTGGCAAGATTGGACAAAGGTATAATTGGAGATATGTCATCTTCATCAAAATAAAAAAGCCCATGTTATTCAAATCAGAAAAAAAGTAGATCGAGAAAATCAAAATTAAAGGCCACAAATTACAAAGTTTCCCTTTAGAATGAATTGCACAAACAATCATGACTGTTTTTAGTGGTGGAGGGGTCAAAAATACATGAATTATAACCAGGGCTATGATTTTTTCTTAGCCCCCCCAAAAAATACTGATACTACTAAATACATCATCACTCATAAGATGTAACAAAAAAAAAAAAAAATTAATCAAAAGGCCAGCCAAAATGGTTTAAGTCTTGGCTTCTCATCAAACCCTAAACCCCTCATCATCATTTTAATCACACTTGGAAAAATAATTAAAATCAAAACCTCAAAAAATAATTTGTAAAAAAAAAATTAAATTAAAGATCATCAAACCTCCATGTTCGATCTACACATCAAATTAACTGCTACACATATCCTCGCGGACCACAATGGTTGTTTTTGTGGTGGTGGTAGTGGTGGTCATGGTTGTGGATGATCGTTATACATACAAAAACCACCCTTTTAAGAATGATGACTATGACTTGTAGCATCATGTCGGTCATCACCTCCATGATGAGAGTGGGACCCGCTCGCTTGTTGTTGTGACTCTGATAATCCACCTCCATGTACATTCCTATACGGGTTAAGTCCAGCGAGTAGACCCAAATGACCCTCGTTAGGACCCAACCCGCTATTACCACTCCCACCACCACCTCCGGAGCCCCCACCCATATTGGGGGCTCCGAGTTGCTGATGATGACTAGGCAATAACGCCATAGGGGTAGGAAAATTCATGAAATGTAACCCACTTGGCACAGTACCTCTATACAAACCGGCAGCACCAGTAGCATTATTGACCGACGGAATTGTCCAAATTGGGTCCCCACTCATAACATTCACTGCTGCAGCTCCTCCTTGGTTACCACTGTTGCTCACCATCCAGAAATTCGGTATCTGCCCGTACCCGCTACCCATTTCAGCTCCTTCTAACCGCCGTTTCCTTGACCCGCTCTCGTGATCCGCTCCTTCTGACAGGTCAAGCTGATTATTACTATTATTATTACTATTACTCCCGTCATTATTATTATTATTATTATTATTATTATTATTATTATTATTATTATTATTATTATTATTATTATTATTATTATTATTATTATTATTATTACTACTGCTATTGTTGTTGTTGGCATTATTACCAACGTTGGTATGGCTGCTATCCCTCAACTCCTGCTTAGCCTGTAACAAGGCCGGGTTTAGGTTGAGGGTAGCAGCCTGGAAATTAAGTAGCGTAGACGACGGCGAGGTAACCACATCGTTGGAAAGTCCAATGCCGGCGAAGAAATTCCTCCGAGAAGCCGAAGCCGCGGTCGTAAAATTCGGACTAAAATACGACGATGAAGAGCGTAGTTGCGATGGGACCGAAAGCGACGAACCTGAGCTCCGGAGAGATATATTAAGAGAAGTGAAATTCGCGGGGATGGTCCCCGTCCCAGTAGCCGCGATCACTGCGGGTTCCGCTTGTTGTAACAGCCACTCGATTGTCTCGCCGTCGGACTTGTGACCGAGTTCTCGGGTCAGCTGGAAGACCCGGGCAGCACATAGGGCGGGCATACGGATCCTCCTGCCCCGCCCGTCTACTTTAGTGTGGCGGTCTTTTGTTGAAGTTCGTTTAGGGATGGGTTTATTGTTGTTGTTGGTTTTGGTTGCAGATGATGACTCACCACCAGTGGGTTGTTGGGCTTGTGGTTGGGCTGATGGGGAAGTGGATGACGGGCCGCCGGTGGGCCGGACATCTGTGGAGATAGCGAGAGAAGGGAAAGGGATAGAGCTAGAACAGGCTTCTTCTTCTTTTTTTTCAAGGAGTTGGAAAGGGAAGTTGGGCCGGTGGTGGTGGTGAAATTCGTGGTGTTGTTGATGATGGTGGTGATCTCCGCCATCCATAATAATTCAATTCTTATTAATAATAATAATTAAATTATTATTATTATTATTGAAAATTGAAATAATATATATTGGAGATGGACTACCCTAAAAAATGTTTCCTTTTTGGTTAAGGAATTATAATAGGGACGGGGGGAGAATGAGAAATGAGGGGTTCTTTTAGGTTTAAATTTGTAGGCTATGGTGGTGGGTCTTGTGACTTAGGCATATGATATATGATATCTCAGCTTATGTATGTATGTATATATCGAGTTCTATCTCTTTCTCTCTTACTAAACTTGTGGTAGTTCTGTTTTTTGAAATTGGACCCCCTGAGAGAGAGGCTGAGAGGAGAGAGAAAGAGATAGAGAGAGGAAGAAGAAGAAGGAGATAAGGGAGGGAAGAGAGGGAAAGCTTTAAGGAGCAAAGATAATGAGTAGGAATTTATGGAGGGTGAGCTTTAAAAAGCAACCATTTTTTAGATATAAAGGAAGAAAATGCTTATTAGCTTTTGTTTTTGTTGTTGGTGAGATATTATTATACTTGTTCCCTCCAATACATTGATACATAGTGTTCACTTATACAAAATCATCACTTCCATGCTTATAAATTTGCCCCCCTTAGTTGTCACTTGTCATATCCTTTTTCACTTTTTTTTTTCTTTTTTTTTTTTTTTTTTTTTGCTATATACTCCATAAGCTCTAAAAAATAAAACAATGGTACATACAATAATTAGCTGAAATGTTAGTTAAAAAAATGTAAGCAAAAAGATGATACTAAATTGATAATAACGGAGTACTAATTAGCAATTTTTTTGTTCTATCAATTTTATTAGTAGTTTTTCATAATTTTATGTTAAATTATTAGCTTAATATGAATTACAATTAAATGATAGTAAAGGATATTAGTTATCAAAAAGGAAGAAAAAAAAAAATAGTCCACTTATTCATGTTATAGCCACATATATTAGATTTTTTTTTAACATTGATGCTATAATACTTTTGTTAACTCATTAGCCAGTTGATTCTATCAAGAAATATGAAATATTTAAGTGGAAGATGTGATGAATAGTTGTTGTACTATTCTTTTAGAATAAACTGTTGAGCCCGAGTAAAAGTAAATTAAATAATTTAAATGCATTGTAAAAAGTATGTCTTTTTTTTTTGTCAGAAGTAAAATGTATGTTTTTGAACCAAATTGAAATGGAGTGAAATATGATCAAATAAGTGAAAAAAATACATCCTTATGATCGTACCCGTGTTCTTTAGTTAACTTTAATCATGATAATTGCATATTATCTTGATTTATATTTTTTTATTTTCATTTTTGTATTTGGCCTCTCATCAAACCCTAAGGCCTAAACCCCTCATCATAATAATCACACTTGTATACTAGGAGCTACATTATATTGATTTAACATTATTAGAAGTAAATCCAGAAATTGATGGGTTTTTTTTTCTTAGTATTTTTTTCACAAAAATGGATGTAATAAAAGAGGAGAGGGACTTGGCTTTTGATTGTGGTTGGACAGCCCCTTTGGTTCAGACTCCACGTGAGGTGCTCTTTTTATCATTCAATCCATAAAGACAATGGTGGCCAGGGGAAGGGGATATGGGCCCCTCAATTCCCCAAGTCAAAAAAATTAAAAGAAAAAAGAAAAAGACCCCTTATTAGAAAGGAAAGATTATCAGGTAGGCCCCATCTCATTCAAGTAATCATTTCAATCTGCCTTTGGCCCTTTCCCCTTTGTTCTACACCTTTGTTTATTAGGAGAACTTTGGGATTCCTCTTAAAAAATCTCTGTAAAATAAAATCACTCAATTTGTTTTTGTTTTTTTTTTTTCTTCTTCCAAACAAAATCTCTCAGTTTTGGCCATTGCTATAAGCGTCCCCCACCTCGTCGGCACTGGGCCTTATTGGGCCTATACCCATCTTCAGGTGTTTTTGAGGGGCGTTAGGGCGAGTTTGGGGGGTCAGTTTTCAGGGGGTGGGGGATTGGGATTTGGGAGGCGGTATGTTTACTGTTTAGTGTTTACCAAACAAAATCTATTAAGCTATACCCTACTGATTATGCCAAACCAAACATTGCATTAGATGTTAACCCCTCCCAAAACTCCCCCCAAAAGTTATCATTTCGGCTTTTATGCTTATTGACTAATAACCCCTAGCCCCTACGACGACATGACAGAGATTTAGGATGGTTTTTAGTACTCCTTAACTCATTATTCTGCTTCTCTTTTTGTACTTTTTTTGCATTACTTGTACACAAATTATATGATTCTCGTTCTCCCCAATTTAAATACTGTAGTTGATATTCCCTTGATCAGGAATTAATACCACATAATAAGTACTTGTTCTAATTACACTATGTTGAAGTCGGTTGTCTCACATCGGTCAATAAAGAGTATTTTGAGGTGTTTATAAACTAGTGGAGTTACTTCACCATTGCCAATTTATTTTGGATTAGAACCTCCTTGATGTTATAAACACGTTAACATGGTATTTATAAACTTTGGTGTCAAGAAAGAATGCCTTGAGATATTTATAAAACTCTACTAGACCATTGCCAATTAGTTTTGGATTTGAAGGAACAAATAATTTTATTGATCAAATCAGATAGAATTCAAAAGTATTAAAGTTAACAATAATATTGTGGTAGCAAACACAAACCTATCTATATATCTCCTCAAATACTTGGTTCATTCATAGACTTGCTTGATTAAGATAGCCTGACGATAATGCATTATATATGTTGCTTTCATAAATTTCATATTGTACTATGATATGAGAAGTAACCAACAACTTACCAATCAGCATAATTGCATTATTAGTAGGAGCGAGTTGAATAAAATATCAAAATATGTACTCTATGTAATTTATGAGGTACCCCACTCATATGAAACTAATAAACATTGACATTAATATGAAATAAAATGCATATTTTTGGTATGACCAATTATTCAATTGTTTTGATAATTAATTTGCTCTGTCCATTTAATTAAATTAATTCGTACATGATAGGTATATATATAATAAATAAATTATATATTGACATGGTAGTCAATACTGTAGTTTTGAGTGTATTGCATTTTGACCTCCCTTTGATCTACATATGAAGAGGTGAGGTCATAGGTCACAAGTAGACCCGGGCAAGTGGGCGGGATCTCTGTAGCCGACCCGCTCTGACCCGTTTATCATTATAAATGGGTGGGTCAAAATGTATCGGCCCATTTAAAAGTTAAACGGATCATAGCGGGTCGCAATAGACCGACACATTTAATATATTTTAAATTAAAAAATACTTTTTAAATTTAAACGGGTCAAAATAGATTAGCCCGACCCATCCTACTCACAAATATGTCCGACCCGCCCATTTACCCAGCTCTAGTCACAAGTCAGAATAGTTCCTCCACTGAGAATCAGAATTGAGATGAGAGAGAGTAATGAGTTGTGTGTAGTTGTTATTTAACGTCCTTATTATTTATCCAATATTCACACCACAAAAGTGTACATCAACTAAAGTTGGTCATGCTCATGCTGGCAGACAAATTTACATAATGTTGGATCAAGTGACCAGAAAAATAAAAAGGAAAAAAGTGATTAAATGATCTGATAATTCCTATACACGCCTACTGTTACTGCCCACATGCTTTATATATATCCCCTATGGCCTGTCAACACATTACAAAAATTAAATCCATTTTTTTCATAATAACAGAGTACAAACATACTTATTAATTAATGCAACCAACCCAGCTGTTGTGCTGTGCAGTGCTGATCAAAGAGAAAAAAGGCCATTTTTGTTAGATTGTATATATCGATCATCCTTGCAATATATAAACACAGGAGGAGAGAGAGAGAGAGGGAGAGAGAGAGAGAGAGAGAGAGAGAGAGTGGAGTGTGAGAATTGTTACACTTATTAGCAGATGAGATATTCTAAGTAGGGCCAATAATGTATACATGCATGGCGGCTGGCCCCCTTAATCTGACTGACCCCTTCCTTCAACCCTAGATCAACTTTAATTTGCACAAGCTAAGAAAGACCGTCTTTTCCATTTGATTGATTGATTAATTAATTAATTGATTGATTAATGTTCTAGTTAATTAACAAATTTACTACTGTACTACTAGTGTATGAGCGAGCATACATCATTAAAAAGAAAAGGAGCGAGGGTGTGTGTCATATGTCAATCAAGAGCCAGCTTTATTGAATGGGATCGGAATTGAAACTTTGCTTTTTATTTTAATTTAATTTAATTATTTCTACTACAGATGGGTATCCCATGGGATCCAATAACTGCACTTTTTGTACCAACAAAAGAAAAACTAGCTAAAGGGGTAAAATAATATTCCATCCGTTTCACCAACATATTTACACTTTATTTTTTTTGGTCAAACTTTGATCATAGATTAGTGAAAAAATACAAAGGTCTATAATGTAAAAATGCTATTGTTAGATTCATTTTAAATAATACTTCTGAAAAAATATAATTTTATAATTTATATATACATATAATTACAATTATTTACGGTCAAAGTGGTGCATTAAAAATTGTGAAAAATAAATATAAACGTCTTCATGCAACGGAGGGAGTAATACTAAAATAATAAAATATTGGTAGTTTTTTCAGGCTCATAATAATTTGGATAACTTCTTCTTCATTATCATCATGAATACTTGCGAGAGGGCCAAACGGGCCCTGCTATGGCTCCCTTTTAAATTGCATTGCACGGCGGTAATAGAGAAGTTTTTGAAGAGTTTAAGGTTCTTTTGTTCTTTCATGTGTCTTGGGTTTTTTCCTTGTCCGATCCTTTGCACTTACTTCTATATAATATACTCATCTGCTTATTTATTCACGGACACAGGATCTATAGTATAAAAAAAATATATATATATATAACGAACACTGCACGATCAACTTATTACAAATCAAGTTACGTATGTATGTCAGTGTGGGTCAAAATGGAGCCAGAATCTTTCTGTTTCAAATTCTAGGCCCCTATTCAAAATGGTTTATGAATTCATCATAATTATAATACCTACTCTGAAAGTGTTTCTATGTTTTGAGTTTAGGTGTAATGAAAGATAATCTTTGTTGACGTGTTCTATTTATTGTCTACTCCAATCTTAAATGTGTTCAAATTTCGAATTATTGGTATACGTCTTATGTGCAATTACATACTATTCATAAAAGGTGTCTATAGTTTTGTGGTTTGTGACGTTTTACGTATGTGCAATTACGTACTATTCATAAAAGGTGTCTATAGTTTTGTGGTTTGTGACGTTTTACGTAGTGGTTGTAACTTGTATATATTGTACATACAACTGAATTTCTTTGGGCCAGGAACAAGGACAAAAGCTACTTTCATATGACAAGTTATATTGTCATACGATTTATTATTAGTTGTACGACTTAATTTGGTTCTTTTAAAGTTGTAGGTTGATTTTTCTTTTGTGAGAACATGTGATGCATAAACATGTAATAACAACATACATATGAGACAATAACATGCACCTTATTTGTTCTTTGCACCCTTACATAAATGTCACTTCTTGGTGTTTGTGTCGTGCTCATCATGTGTGAATATGTGTTCCAACAACCTACCTGAGAACTATGGTTGCAATCGATTTGTTTCTATTATGTTAGAACTCATGTTGAACGTGTGTAATTTTAGGTGCCTAACACCAAAATCCAAAAAAAAAAGGGAAGAAACTTAGAACTCATAAGCCATAACACTAGCTACAAAACAATTGAATAACGTGAGTGTAACTCAGTATGTTATTTGTTCCGTAATTGAAAAGGGGATCTCATTCACCCACAAACCTGGCCTCAAGGCTAGCTTGTAAGTTTGTCATAGGTAGTTGCTTATGTTTCATGAAATATCAAAAGTAAGGTCTTCCAATTTGTTGAAATGGTTGAAAATATTATGTACTAGGTGAAAGAAAATTAAACACCCCTGCGCTTGTTCGAAACGGGACCATATATGAAGAGAGGTACAGACCCAAACAGAAGGGGCACTGTCATTTTCACCATATATGTATGTCGATCAATTATCATCACTTTCTGAATATTGAAGTTGTAAAGTTGTAACCTCTCAATACCACAAGCACAAAACTAGACACACCCTCGTGTGTTTACCAAGAGAAGACAGTTACTGTTAAAAAATTAAAGAAATAAAACTCAGTGGTCCAATAATAATAATAATAATAATAATAATAATAATAATAATAATTTCAATTTCACAGCATCAACAGCAATTTCACCAAATTCCATTGGTTCACAATTTATATTGTGTTCATTTTTATTTTTAAATATTTTTGGCCTCGTGTGGGTGTGGCAAGCATCCAAATGTCCAATTATAAAAAAAATTGACGGGTCGATTTCTCTCTCTCTCTCTCCCTCCTTGGGTGTAGGACTGAAGCCCACGTGACTGTAAAATTCTTGACTTTTAATAGCTAGGCCAGTGGTCAGTGGTGAAGGACTGGGGCCCATAAAGGGATAAGGTGGGCCCAGTGGGCCAAACACCCCTCACTGGCGGTACTGCTACCTTTTAAGAAACCACAGTGATAGAGTTAGATTAGAGGGGGAGGTTGGCTTTGAAGAGGTTGAAGGCGATGGCTTACCATCAAACACTCATATCCCAAAATTGAACAAAATGAGCTTGGTTTTGTCGGATTTTGAGCTGGCATTTTTTGGTTCTGACCCGCCAACATCGCGGCTTCAACCCGGCCCAGTTTGGATTCTCCCCTAAGGGGTCCAGCCTGATTATTTGTTTGTCACTTTCATTTTTACCCATGGATCCGGTCTGCTCCCTGTTTTTAAGTTGGCTCTTTAGGGACAGGTGTTACAACTTAGTGTGTGATTAGGAAAACACAAAAAAACTCATATCAGGGGGTCTTTATTAATACGAGCCATCTTAAACAAGTATAACGTCATACTTAGTTAAAGAATTGGCCTTATATTGAGCGGTCTCAAAAGGAAAATAACAAATATTCGTGTAGTCATCCTTTCAACAAGGCCAAGTTTACAACAAGGATCGAACAATATTCCTTGAGTAACCATGGATCCCAATTATAGTCTTGCATGTAAACCAGCAAAGAGATTTTGGTCTACTGGTTACAATGAGGTGTTGAGTATAATAGGTCTTAAGTTTGAATATCCTTCCCCTCCCCCTATTTGTATACTGCACATGCATTTGTGGCTCATATGAACCAAAAATAAAATAAAATAAATCTTACCCTGAATTTCCTCCTTAGAAAGAGCTGCTTAAGGACCTCCAATTGAACACTTCCAATCCGTAAGGTTAAAATAAAAGTAGGATATGGAACATCATGGGGATAACGGCAAAAAAAGAAGTCTCGATAGTTTAAAGCAAGTAAATCCGAAATCAAAAATTATATGTCGTCTATGCTTTCATTCCTAAAGGCCAATTTTAAAGAACCAACATCATATAACCAGATTAATTACTACAATCACACCAAACTAAGATTGCTATTAGGGTTATACGTGATGGTAATAATAATAATTACTAAGCTAATTCACATTCATAAAATCACATAAATAATATAAACATGCATGGATGGTCGTTGGATATTAATTTTATTTTATTTGACATGCTTGCACATTGCAAAATTTGATGGCATGTAGGGATAAAGCTCTGTTATCAAAACTCACAAAAGTGACAAATGAAAACATGAGTTGTATCTATTTCGGAGAGAGAATGATATGATGAGTCAAATTGATGGTGATGATGGAATGCTAAGAAAGGAGGGGAAAGATCTCGTGGGAGTAGACAGTTGGAATCTTCACAACCTATATTAGGGCTGACGTAATTAATCAATTCTGGAATTTCCAGGCTCGAATTAAAAAAAAAAAAACAACAACTGGATTTGAGTTAAGTCACTATCAAATCAAATTTATGAGTGGCCTCCTTTTCTTTTTGCTTGCCGCTAACTAAAAGCGGCCCGCCAAATCCCTTCCTAATATCTATCCTAACGACTCCCGCCCTTTTGTTTATGTAAAAGTTAAGCAACTTTTTTTGATTGTTATCCGTTTGTTATAAGGTTGTGTAGTCTGATTAGTACCTTGTTTTTTTTTGTTTTTTTTTTTTTTTTTAAATTTTTGTGAGGACTTTGATCAGCTCTATTATCATTGTACTACAACAAGGTTAATAAGATTTAAGACTTGCATGAGGAATTAAGAAGTGAGAATAAAACACGAGTCAATTAAAGTTTTATTATAAAATTAATTGGTGGTTATATCGGGCTTTAAATCCTAGTTTGTTTGTTTTTTTTTCAATTGGAAATAATTTATGGCGGAATTTTCTTCCTATTGTAAATGAGTCTTTGTAGTAGAACCTATTTTCAGCAATTAATTATTGACGTTATGAAGTGTGATACCTAATTTAGTATGATTATTATGTTGTACGTACATTTTTGAAGAAGATTGATTATGAGTATTATACACTCTTTAGTAGAGGTGATTATTTGCGAGTTCGGGTTGGATACGGACCGGGCTTTTGATGAAAAAGTTGTCCAACGGGCCTAAAATCTGTTGCCCTTGTCCGCCCGTCAGGGCTCAAAAATGTTGCCATGGCCCGCCCTATTAGTGGGCCGGGCTTGCCCATGGGCTAACGAGATTTTTTAAAATTTATTTTCCAATTAAATTTTAAGAGTTTTTCTTTGTTTGCGATAAATAATTTTACTATTAGTATGCAACCTAACCCCAAAATTAAGCGTAATACTCCAAATAATCATGATTTTGATATTTTCTCATACAAATTAAGTCTTAACAACCCACAAATAAATAAAAAAGCTCACAAATTTTTAAGTAAAAAAAATTAAACGGGCCGGGCGGGCCCTCCCACAGGCCATTTTTGGGTTGTCCTTGTCCGCCCATTTATTTAAACGGGTCGGGCTAAACCCGCCCATTAAATAATTTTTTTCTAAAAAACTTATCCATACCCGCCCAAATTACGGATCAGAAGGGCCGGGCTTTTCGAGACATCCCGTCCATGATCAGCTCTATTTTTTAGAATCACTACTATTAAGAATGGTTTGATTGAAAATGGAGAAAAAACAGGCGAGTGCAAGTTCAATCATCCACGTATATATATAAGAAGCCAAGCAAGGTTATAGAGAGAATAGTAAGTGTGGGTGGGAATAGACACAATGTAACGTGTTTGAAAAGAAGTGGATTCCGCATCCTTATATATATATATATATATATATATATATATATATATATATATTGGCATAATGTATCAGAATAACAAAAGTCATTTTTAATTTCTTTTTCTTTCCACTAATTAATTAATTAATTAACCATACATGCCTACAAAATTCCAACATGAAGATCGAACACGTCAGCAAATACTATCCAAACCAAACCCATCGAAATCCAATCATCATTCTCCACATAGGTTTGAAAATAAGCCTCAACTTCTCAAACATATCCTCTCATCTTCTAATAGACCTTACACTTATTACACTATCTAGCTAGCTAGACATATATATGGTAAAATTATCGTTTTATTGTTTTCACCTTCGTTTTCTAACTTCCTTTTCTTAATCATTTAATTAGTCTTTAACATAGGGAAATAATGTGTAGTAAATTAAAATCCACCTTTTACAAACATTATCATTCATTCTGAACGTTTGATGTTTGAAACAGATCAGAAAAATGATTGACATTTGTTTAAAATTACATAGGTTCCCACAATTACTTTGTAGGAGCTCATGATTATGACAATAAGAACCTTTAAAGAGATAATAATTTAATAAATTTTAGTGGTACCAAAGTATACCAATTTTGATCGATCCAAAACATATGAAACTAGTAAACTACTAAAAAGAGTTGTTCCACTATTTGAGTTGCCTACAAACCAGCGCAGGGAAATACCCACTATGATCGATCATTCCCTTTTTTTTTTGAAAAAAGACAACATGTTTTGATTAGTTAATTGGATTGGACTACATAGCTATCTCATCGTTGATTAGTTATTGGTCAAGCTTAATTAGATGCATAACAACCATATATATATAGGTGTGTGCGTGTAATGATTTTTGCCACAAGTATATCCCGAGCTAGGTTCCTCTAGGATAAACGTTACAACGACTAAACAAAATAGTATAACTAAAGAGATGGAGTTGCTTTGTGGTGTCTCAAATCTGGAATGAAGCATTACTTCCCCGAAAAGAGGAACATAAGATCTCCATCTTTTGTGTCTTACTGCCTCTAGTGCTTCAGGATTTGATTTCTAAATTATTAATGCTTTACTTTGAACAACTTTTCTTTCTGTTCACTGCTTTTTTTCCCCCTTTTTAACAACTAGTTTTCTTGGATCTTTAACAGTTTATTATTTTTATATCTTATCTTCTTCATTTGTCTAATCCTACTTGATTTGCTACTTATCAAAAAGATGGTTTGGACATCATTAATGCGTTTTTCTTACTAAAATTCTTACCTAACTCTCTCTAGCTTTTTCCCAAGGCTGGGAGCACCTTCATGAGTTCATGAAATCCAGCTAAAATTAGATATGGAGGTGACGGTGGGGGTTAGATTTTAAGAGGCGGAGGATAAAAGTTACTCTCATTTGGGGTTAATAGTTAACCGCTAGCCTTCTAGATTAACAATTTTCCTCTTATTTTTCCTATTAATGTTCTAACTGTGTAAGGGGTAATAGTTAATCAACTCCACCTTTTCATTTAACCCACTAATTTCCTTCATTATCCCGTGCATTATCCTCATTTTCAAGCATGCTTTTGAAGTATATCCTTCATCCAAAAACAATTTGACACTTAATTGTTTGGGACACATCTGCAGATAAAGTGTTTGTAACTCACAATTCGCAGAAATTTTAGACCTTCCAAAAACAAGACTCAACTTTTTTTAGGTTCACATGAAGGATATTCACTGCCGATCATAGTGATTATTTTCCCGCGCGAGCTTGTAGGCACCTCAAAGAAATGACAACTAGCCTAGAAATTTTAAAGTTGTTCAATGCCCAATACGAAATTCAAACCCTAGATCTTGATTAATGATATATGAGTTCATTTCACTTAACCACACCCCTTTGATTAAAACAGGTCTCAGGTTAATTTTAAGACGGAGGTGGAACGTGTCATTTTTGTCTCTCTTCAGATAGTCCTAGGTGTAGTCAGTAAGATGCTGATTGGGTCGAAGCAGGTGTTCAAGGCATGGACCACAAAATCAATTAATCCATCCAAGGAAACACAAGCCCAATTTGATTGTTGTACTTACGGAGGGTGGGCCTTTCTAATGAAATAGTAGCTGGGCTTTTCTTTTATTTTTTATTATTATCTAGTTCACTCTTCGTTGATGTCTGCTTACAAACCGATAGCCGTTGGTTTCAGTGATAATATCTGCGTATAAACACGTTTTTTTCTAGCTCCAAAAAAAGGAACAGGATATTTCCTTTATCAAAAGTAAATTCTAAGCCAATTGCAGAAGGTTTTGAAAATCATCAAACAGACACAAAAGATAACTATTGTTGCCCCTTGGCATTTTGCTCCATAATCTGAAGACTTGTGCAAAGTACCTAAACTCAACAGCAGGGAACAAGACAACAGATATTTATATATGCCTCATCATCTGAAAACCATGCATATATAGACATCACAAACATAAAGGAGCTAAAGGCTACCCTACTGGTGTACCAGACCAACAAGCATTGATGCTAAAGAATCCCGACTTGGTTACTGTAAAAGTCGGATACCTATTACATTATAGCAGAGCTAACACCAACAAAAGCCACATTGTCACACTCAGCCTATAATCGGTACCGTCCCCCATTTGAGACCCACTTTACAAGAAGCTGTAATTCCGAAAAAGTGAAGCAAAATCAATTTCCATAGCATCTGCAGTGACAACCATTATCAAACACTACATTACTCCTCTTCCTCCTCATCATCGTTGTTGTCATCATCATCATCGTCGTCATCAGAGCCTTCACCTTTTCCCTGTAACAAGTCCAACCAAAACGACTTAATTGCTGCAAAGCCATGAGCACGACTTCTTATAGGTGAAGATAGTCAACTAACTCCAAATGGACAACTAAAGAGGAAATGGGTTTGCTACACAAGATCTACCATCAACTGTGTAAATATGTAGAACTCAGATCCTACCCCCCTTTACTCCTCAAGTGGAGCTAATTAAGGGAAAAGGGTAATAGCCAACCCCCCCAACATCATACTTGGCTATAACCTTGCAACATCTCTTTACCTAGAGCCTTAGTTGCAACAAGAAATCATTGCATCAGTTCATGGCCAAGCAATAAGAATGTAGGACAGTTGTCTCTTTATTAGAACACAACAACAAAACCTAAGGTTTCGGGAGGTCCAAATTTACGCAGCCTAACCTCTAACCAGTTGCCTAGTAGAGTGGTTGTATTTGACAAAGACATTTATTTAACTTATCACATACCTCTCCATCATCATCTCCGTCAAAATCTTCTTCATCAGCCTCCTGGAATAAAGGATGTAACTCAGTCATTTAGATACACAAAAAGGCACAAGTACTATACAGAGAAAGAGAAAAGTTTTAAGTTACATTATTAAAGTATGTGAGTGGGTTAGGCCATAGGTCTTCCTTGATGATTTCAGCGACCTGCAATGTTCACCAACAGACACCGTAAAGAACAATTCAATAGAAACAAAATCTATTGATTTTCTTTTCAATGGTTTGCAATATCCAGCAAGAGATTCCCTAGGAAAACCAAATAATCAAACATACCTCATCATGGATATCATCGTCACTTTGCTGAGTTTCAGTGAACCAGCTAAAGAAACTGCAACGAGTATGGAAAAGGCCATTTAGTGCACAAAGAAGAAAAAGAATTACTTTGTAAATAGAAAAAATCAGGGAAGTATACTATGAACAGAAATTATGTGACTGCATCTGAATTTGGCAAATAATAGATATAAGCATACTTGCAAAACAAAGAGATATGAATAACTCGTTGAAGCTGGAGGTGGCCAAAGATTCAAACAGAAACGGCTCAGCTTATCTAACACTCTTGCAAATGAAGGTAAGGGAACGCGAAACCTAACTGTCACACTCTTTACATGGAACAAAATTGTGGTGGCTGCAATCAGAATAACTGTCAAAGTTTTGCAGGTACAGCATCTCACAGGCGTTATAACAAGTCCTGGCCATAGCAACGTAACTAACCAACTTGCATATCAACTTCAATATTGCAGATCTCATTCTAAATCAATTTTACAAGTGATTCACAGGTTATTTGACGAAAAGTGAAACTCAGATGTTCTAAACATTTATAAAGACCAAAATATAAGTCAAGATTTATCCTATTTATGAAATATAGTAGCTTCAATAGATATAACGCCTTTAATGATGAATTATAATGGTCGATGCACAAAAGTCATTGCCCTAAATGTTATGGCATTATGACATGGTTTTGGCTGTGTATAAGTGAGCTGCAAAACCTTGATTTATCGGCTATCAAGTTGCATAATGAAAATTTTATTTCCAGAACTGTAATGTATTTCATCATGGAAAATTCTGAAAACACACTAAAAAAGATCATCATGTCCATTATAAGCACATCAGTAATAACTACTCAACAGACAACTAGAACAAAAACATCGAGTCAACCAGAACTGCAGTCCAATTTGAGGCGTAAAAGAATCAAGCCAAACACGACACACATGATTGCCAAATAACATGTTTTCTTAAAAGAGTTCACACTAGATGCCTGCATATTCACTAAACATTACCCCACAAATGCAGATCATGTTCAGGCACTACAACCTAAATTAAATGTTGAACAAAGTCTAATTTTAGTACTAGCTAATAGGTAGCAATTTTAGGAACCATATATATCCTCTGTTGTCCTAGGCACCATAAAGGCGAGACACCCACATATATTTTAATATTGTTTCAATGAATAATGAAAGGTAGGGTACTTAAGAGGAAAAGCATGAAAAAAGGATACAAAATTTAAAAAGGAACAATGTCTTTTTAACAGTTAAGAGGTGCTCCCAATGTCTGCCCTGCCTCCATATGGCTAATTCGCTATAATAAGACAATTATAAGGAGGGCTATTTCGCTTAATTGTTATATGTTAGGTAACTGAAAGTAACCCTGAGGGGGTAGCTCAGTTGGGAAGACCTCTGAGATGTATCCCAAGTTCGAGTCCCCTCAGGACCCATGGGATTAGGCAAGCAAAGCTTGGATGCCCATGTTATCTTAAAAATGTTAGGTAACTAAAAATAAACCCAGTTCTTTCTTCTTCATTTATTGGGCAGCCGGACAAGTGCCTTCCATCTGAATGTAGGCACTCACCTTAGCCACGGCATCCAGAGGGCCCAGGAGCGCTATAACAACACCTCACAGGTCATAGATGTCAAAGAAAAGAACTCCACAATCAGGAAATAGCATATAATAAACAACAGCTTAACATGGCAGACAGCAACCAAGAACACAATTTCAACGAACTTTTCTAGAGAACTTTCATGGTTCATAATTAATATCCATCCATCTATGTCTCCTCTGTCAACGGAAATGCCCCCACCCCCAAAAAAAATAAAAAATCCAACTGTTATTGGCTAAATATTTATTTCCTTCCTAATAGGGTCCAACAACGTACAGTGCGTCAAGTGGGTCTCACAGACTAGTAAAGTACATGACATTATAGCAGAAAACTACAGCCACCAAAGCAGAATTTAGACTGCCAGATTAAGATATCAATTTTCAACTTTATTGAACTATTCGTTAAAATAGGAAAAACATCAGCTCCACATCCCAGAAGGAAGGGAGCGGCAAGCAATCCATAGGTCAACATCAATAACAACCAGTATAATACCGCCTCAGGCAAAGTCCAGGCAGGGTTCAGCTAATCAAACCCATACATCATTGAATCAAAATCTAACCTTTCCTCGGGATGAGCTCTCTTGTTCCCTTTCTTGTCATTATCTACGCCATTTGGAACTTCCTGAATACATTCAACATATAAAAGTCAGTTCACAGCATAAGAGAATAAACGTAGTAACTTTGAAGAAAAAGATTGGTACATTACCATGCCTTCTTTCCATTTAATTGAAGTTGCAGTGACTTTTGTGGTTCCTTCATCAAGGAATGTGAATGTCTTGGTAAGCTTTGTTTCTTCAAAATATGAGTTGGGGCTGAAACTCTGGATTTAGCAGACAGTAACAATATGATGTTCAGTATTCCAATATTCCATAATTATAAGTTAAAGAGTACAATTAAAGCTAGATATCTGGCGTGTAACACAATCTGAGTAACACCTAATTCTTGATGCATAAACACTTACAAAGGTAATGGAGTATCCGGATTTCACATCCTTGGAATCTTCCACCTCAATAGAAGTTAGATGCTTGAAGATCTACACAGTAGAACGCAACAAAAGCAAAATAAATAAGCTTTAACAATCCGGGGAAAAAAAAAGATCCATGGTGATACTTAATTAGATAGAAAGCAGAAATTATATTCAATTAAAAACACCCTATTTACATTTATAGGGTAAAAGTTCCTCAAAGTAGTCCTAGAATTCCGTGGAAATCGAAGATACCTTGTGATCATCTTCAGGGACAAGATCGCAAAGAGCAGGATGACTCAGAAACTGCACACAAACAGACAACATTACAGTTAGCAAACAATACATTACAAGCATAACAGAAGAATGAATACACCAAACATACACGAGTACACCACTTACAGCAGTCAACCAAAAGTCTGGAATGGACTTTATGATATCATTTCGCTTTTCATAAACTGGTTTGCGTACTTCGTTATATTTCTTCTCCACCTCTAAAACTTCATCACTGGCTTTCTCGTTGATCTAAAAGAGCAAATTCAAGCATCCCCAGTGTTAACAGGTATCAATTGAACAACTTAACATTTGACACACAATTGGTGATGCTCTTCCTCCACTTCCATTAATGTGCTTAGGGTAGTATTTCATAATTAATCACACAATTATCACATAGCCAGCTAAGAACATGCTTAAGTAACGAGGTTTCAAAAATGCGAAGGTTACTACTTCAGATCATGCGGATTTGTAGAGCCAAATCAGACCAACAAGCAAACTTCTTAAAAAGTTAACTGTTATACAGTACATCAAGCATAATCTAACAGGGCAAGGTAAACAATAGTGAGAGCATTAATTAAGCTACATCCGTGCCAGCTTGAGCCTTTACACATTAATCACTCAAGGATGTGTGACAAAGATATATTACCAAAATAAACATATTAGAATTTTGACTCACAGTGAGCTTTACGTACTCAAAGAACACATTATTTCAGATGCCACCCCGACCAAATGTAAACAGCGCCAAGACTCACAGCTCTATTTCTTTCTATTTCTTTCAAACCCGAAAGAAATCCCTGAAGGTAAATGTAGAAAATTAACCTCAGCAACTCTTAGTAAGAGTTGTGTGTACAGAACTTTGACAGACATTACAGACTGACATAAACGCTAATTGGCTCAGGGAAATTCCTTCCCAATCCCATCTATGTTATTCACTCAGACGAAAAGGCAACAAAAATGGTTCGACAGGAGAGCTTTTCCCTATTGAATTTGCATGAATTTTATTTCTCAGTTCCAGTAATGAATTAAGGAATCAACTTCCTCCACAGTGGAGAAAACTAGGTAACGTTTTCTGACCAGATCTTACACCCCCTGCCTTCAAATTAATACATAAAACTTTTACAGTAAATTTGTTCCACAGAAGCAAACAAATACAAGTATTTCAGACAGAAACAAACTACTGAGAATCATTCATGCTCAATATGAGAGTTCGATATTTGCAATTTCACAAAGCAAAACCAAAACAATTTGGTAAATTTCACACATGCACACCTAAAGTAACCAGTTTTTTTGGTTACCCTTCAACAAAAACTACACTTCTAGCAAAACCCAACAAAATCCCAAATACTTATCACTAGATTTGATCCAAGATTATGCCTTTCACACACAAAAACAGACATAACTACAATTACAAGACCACAAATTTTACACCCAGAAAACATAAAATTTAACAAAATAAATAAAACAAAAAACAAACCTTTTCGAGCTCATCCTGGATTTCTTGAAGCTTTTCAATGGAGAGAACAAGGTCACCATCGATCTGCTCAGCGTTCTCTTCATCATTCTTGTCGGCGCCCTTCAATTTCTTGCCTTTGTCAGCCACCATTTTCTCTCTCCTAACCTTCGAAAAACCCTAAACTGGATATCCTAAAACCCTAGTAGTAGAACTCTTTGTTGCTGTTGAGGTCCCCTTCGAAGTGGGGTGATGTGGGGATATGATATGATGAGACAGGGGAAACAATTAGCTAAGAGAAAAAAAAGGCTTTAAAAGACAAAGAAATAGAGTGAAGGGAACAAAATATGGTGTATTAGGGTTTTGAGGAGGTATATTGCGTATTAGTGTCGTTAGCTTGAACCCTAACTAATCGTTAGTTGACACGTGTGTAATGGAGGGTGTTTTTTGTAATTTGGGGTGAGATTAAAAGAGTTAAGTTTTTTGAGACGTTATATAATTGGATTACTTGACTCTTGTGTGGGTTGACACAATGCACAAAGATGTGGGCTTTGTCATTCATCCAAAAACACAAAGTCCAATTACTCAATTTTGTTTCTTTAGATTGTTCGTTTATAAAATGAGACACCCCTAAAGATATACAAAGGTTGTATCTATGCATGTTGGGTTTCAGGAGACACGATTCACGACTTATTTAATGGGCTTTGTATAGTGTTACCTATTAGTTTGTGTCACATGTAGTGTCGTTGTGTCCTTGTCAAAATCGAGTTTACTGTTAACTCGTGCTTGTTAGCATATCAGTCCGGCCCTTTACCAGGGGCCGAACCAGGGGGGCTGGTATAGGCCACGGCCTCCCCCATAGTTTATGAATGCAATAATTAATACATGCATAAGCTATACAAGAAACTTTGTTTGGCACGCTGGTTTGCTTTTCACTAGGAAAATCCCGTGATTCTTGCTCAAATCCCGAGTTCGAATGTTATGGCTGGCACTTTTCATGTATTTCGTTCTTTCTTCTTTTCTTCAATCATGTTCTATCTAGTATATTGGCTAGCTAATATGCTGCAGCCTGTAAGTAGGTCTTTTTGTCTTTTGCATATGCTTTTTCTTTTTCCTGACAATTGTACATATGTTTTATTCCTTAGCGCGTTTCTTCTAAAATTTATTGATAACTTTTCATATATTTTTGGTTTCATTTTTTTCCCCTTATTAATTTATTAGCATGACTATGTAATTTTCCTTCTCCATTAAAACAAAAGGCAGAAAGCATGAATAAGTTTATTTTAAGTAGACATAGTACATTTATTTCGGCCTCCCTAAAAAAAAAGTTCTGGCTCCACCATTGCTCTTTACCATCTCAAGACACCCCATTTTTTTCCCATAGTGTGCAAAAAAAAGGTGCTAGTGAAATGCATAATATCAGTATATTTTTTAGGGAGGGCGAAAATATCATTATTGATATTATGTGTGACTTATAGTTTTCTAAAAAGTTTATGTCTTATATTGTTTTATGGAAGTAAAACCACCAGTCGATATGGCAAATTCCGAACATTCTTGTCATATATTATTGTTATGGATTGAAATTTTTTCGTCCTTTTCAGAAACAAGAATGGAGGTTTCTTAATTTTTTTTTCCTTTTCAAAAATGAAATAAATCAAAGCATCTCCCGCCCATTACTTGAGTTCAACCTTTCATACTTGACAATAAACATTTCATATTAACTGTACAATTATCGTAATCACTGATTATGTCAACGTAGCATCATTAGAAGGTAAGTAAGTATCATAGAAGTTGGGATACGATTAAGTGTGACAGTTCCTGCAGAGAATCACAAATTCACAACGCTCACATGGTCACGGCTAGACTTGGGCAAATGGGAGGGAACCTTGTAGCCGACCCTGACCCGACTCACTGTCAATCGAGCCATAACCCCTTTACACCTATAAATGGGCCGACCCATTTAAAAGTTAGATAGGTCATACTAAGTCAAATAGCACGTCTTGTGTGGACTTAATCCACCATGGACCAAGAACACTAGTGAAAATATTTAGGGACATGGATGATATATTTAAACAGATTTAAACCATTAGTCCACGGTGGACTAAGTCCACACAAGTTTTTGTACAAGTCAAAATGACCAACCTACTGAATGTTTTCTATTAATAAAAAAAACACTTTAAAATTAAAACGGGGCAAAATAAGGACCCAAACCATAACCGACCCAGTTCATCCACAAACATATCTGATGGGACCCGATTCCGCCGACCGGGTCCGTTGCCCAGGCCTAGAATCACCGCACATAATCATAACACGAAAATGAAACCCGAATTCGATCAACCAGCATGTCTTGTGCGGACTTAGTCTACTGTGGACCAAGTAAATTTGAGGGGTGTTTCCAGGTGAAATAGGGGGCGATTCCACTATTAGAGGGGTGGCTCCCGATGAAGTATGGGGTGATTTCACTACTAGAGGGTGGCACCAAGTATAAACTTGAGGGGTGACTCCAGGTGAAGTAGGGGGTGACTCCACTAGTAGAGGGGTGACGCCGAGTATAAATTTGAGAGGTGACTCCAAGTAAAACAGGGAGTGATTCCAGGTAAGGTAGGGGGTGACTGTAGGTAAAAAATGGGATAACTCCACTATTAGAGCAGTGACTACAGGTAAAAAATTGGTTCACCATGTACTAAGTACACACAAGTTTTCAACAAAAGAAAAGAAAGAATGCAAACCTGTTTGGATGTTAGGCCAAACACAAATTGTTTGTGGGCTAAACGTGTGAATGGGGTGAATATGAAAGACCAGAGTTATTGGGCTCAATAATTGCTTTCGAGAAAAGGGCAGATGCCAGATGGGTGACTTTGGGTATCCAAAAATGAAGGAGGAATGCTCCGTGCCTTGTCAATTATGCCCCATAGCCCATAGTATCAAAAACACACGCAATACTCATTATTTGCAGTTCTTATTGGACCGTAGAAGTTTTGGTAAAAAAAAAAAAAAAAAAAAAAACACCCTATATTAAGTTGTATCTTTTTTTTGAGAGTAGTTATATTCGCCATAGTTGGAAATCTCATGGTTTAGAAAATTCAAACCAGAGTTGCTATACTATTAAAAACATTCTTGATCACTATTGTCAGATATCAGGACAAAAGATTAAATTTGAAAAATTTGCTTTTCAATGTACTAAAAATATCACTAGAAATATGATTGATATCTTTAAAGGAATTTTACTCATGAGTCACTTTTCCTGTCTGGAGAAATATCTTGGATGCCCTATTATCTTAGGTAGAGTGACAACTACTACTTTTAGGAGTGTGGTGGATCGCACTCAAAACCATCTGACAAAATGGAAAGCAAATTCCCTTTCCCAAGCAGGACGGGCAACGCTCATCCAAGCAAATCTAGCAGCTACGCCTATTTTTACAATGCAGAGTTTCTCACTTCCGTCTTTGACTCTGAAAGGTTTGGATAAAATTAACAGGAATTTCCTTTGGAACACAGCCCCTGACTCAAAATCGCCCAACTTAATTGGTTGGGACAAAGTATGTCGCCCAAAAATACTGGGGGGTCTAGGGCTCAGAAAAGCAGAAGCTGTCAACCAAGCAATGCAAATGAAATTAATATGAAAGATACTAAAAGAACCGGAGAGCAAATGGGTCAAATTAATTAATAGTAAGTATCTCAAAGGGTGCCATATTTTAGATTTTCAAAAAGGTAGCAACAACTCTTGGCAATGGGCTCACATGTTAGAAGTCCGAAGTTTATTCCAAAAGGGTATTAGATGGCAAGTATGGAATGGTGAAAGTATAAAGTTTTGGACAGATACTTGGGTGTCGCAAATCCTGCTTGTTGAAATGTTTCATAATGCCAATTCAGATGATCCGTTACATGATTCAACAATACCAGTTAAATGTTTTTTCTCCACAAAGGGAGGTTGGGATAATGATCTTCTCACCAGAGTAGTCTCTGCTGACACAATCAAAGTATTTTGGGTATACCAATCCCATATAATGACGTCCCTGATAAAATTTATTGGGGTTTTTCTAGCTCTGGAAATTTTTCCTGTAAGTCGGCCACCTGGATAGCCCAAAGTTTACAAGATAAATATAAACAATACTGTGATTTTAGCTGGATCTGGGATATCAACATTGCCCCAAAAATTTAAATTTTTCTTAGGAAATTATGCCTAGACGGCTTACCAACAAAAAGTCGTCTCGAACAAAGACATATTTTTATTCCACAGGAATGTGTTTTTTGCAATTTTCATAGTGAGGATAAAGACCACTTATTTTTCCATTGTCCGTCTTTTATTCAAACACTGATAGAAACTGAGGTACTTTGTGATGTGAAAATTAATTTGCACATAGACCAGAATCTTTCCTTTATTGAAAATTTAAACTCTTTAAAGAATACTTTGTCAGAATGGGATTTAGTGCTTCTCATAATGACTTGATGGATGTTCTGGTTTGCCTGGAACAAGATACAGTTTGATGAGCTATCAACAACCTCCTTTCAGATAGCAGTCTCGGTTAAAACTAGTTTTATTGAGTGGAAAGCCTTAGCACATAAGAGCTTTGAATTTGACACCAGAGGCGCTTTTCATAGAAAAAGGGAAAAAAAGGGACCAAGAGTGAATATTTATTGGCACCCTCCGCACCAAGATTATATCAAGCTAAATTTCGATGGGTCCAAAGTCAATGATTCAGAAGCGGCTGCAGGTTTCATCCTTCATAATGCGAATTGTGAACCTATTTTTATGGGAGCTCGTTCTTGTGGTACAGGATCCATTCTTATGGCCGAAGCTATCGGATTACGTGAAGGAGTCAAGCTTGCACGAGAAAAGGGATTTAAAAGCATCACTATTGAAGGCGACAATCTAGCGGTCACAAAGGCAATCAGAACAGAATGACATATACCATGGGAGATTGAAAACATTATCATTGATACCAAGAAGGACCTGCATTTCTTTGATAGAGTTGAGGTTCTTCACTGCTTCCGGGAAGCAAATGCCGTAGCTGATTATCTGGCTTATTTGGGCCATTCGTGCTCCTTGCTTCATATCTGGTCAACTCCTTTTGACCAGTCCATTACCAATTTATTGGTAAAGAACACTTTAGGTTAACCGTTGCGTTAACCTGGTTATCTTGCCTTTTCAACAAAAAAAAAAAAAAAAGAAAACATCATTGACTTTTTTTTGGGTTCCACGCTGACTTATAGGCACCTTAAAGATGAGACAACTGATCAAGGAACTTAAAGCTACTTCATATTTAAGGCGAGATTCGAACTCTCGACCTTGAATGATGATAAATGAGTTTCTATCACTCAACCACATTTCCTCAATTGGAAAACATCAATAATAATAGTAGAAGGGACGGATTATCAATTTATCATACATGCTACAACCCGGTTTTGATCATGATCATGTATGTTTCAATTTTGGTGCCAGTTTTTTTTTTTTTTTGGGTTGCGAATATTGGTGCCAGCTTAATGCACTGTTGATCTGATCTGATATTCACAACATTCCTTGTATTTTTTTTTTGGACTAGTTCAACAACATTCTTTGTTTTTGTCTTATGTCATTCAATGTCATTGCATTGCTAATTAGTAAGTACAAATTACATTGCTAATTAGTAAGTACAAATTACAATATTGGACAACAAAGTTTGCATCTTCCATGGCTGTTTTTCCAGCACATCAAGATTCTTGACCACATATAACACGATTTGTAGCTAACTCATTTATTTCTGCCATCTGAAATGTTCTTTCATTTATAAGAAAAATAGAACAATTGTCCATATATATAAATGTTTGGTAGAGATCTCTTTCTTTGACCAAATTAAATTGCTTTCCCTGTTCAAATGAATTAGCTATACGCCTATACCAGCAATCGCATCAAATCCAATTGCTATAAATTTCATCTCACTTAGCTTGTTTAGTGAGAGGTTACGTTATTTGGTGTTTGATCTAGTTAAATTTGAATTTAGTTAGGAGTTAATAAGAGCGACCTTTCCATTTTATTAAAAATCCGACGAGACTATAATTATAGACAACCGAATCATACGTGTTTGAAGTAAGAATGAGCACTACTACACATACATCTTTAATATGTAGTTCACAAGTGGGAAACAAAATTTTGTTTTCATGAATTTTACTAGTTAACTCCTAAATAAAGAAGCTACAAAACTTAACTATGGGTTAGATCTTATGTACTTAAGCCCCTACAAATTAAATCCAATTGGTGATTCTTGGGGTCTGTCTCTATATCGCAATCCTGAATTATTATTTTTTTCTCCCTTCTTCTCCAACATACACTTGTGACTGAAACATTTCATGGGGTTAATGAAGCTATTATTTCTTGGCCACTTTTAATGGCCAGTCTAATATCTTAGAGATCAGAGAGACTGAGAGAGAGAGTCCACAAATACTGCTTAGTTAGTTGTTACGGCATTCAATGCAAAGCACACACAATGACAGTTGACACAAACAATATAGACCAAATCCAACCCATTCAAAATTATATATATATATATATATTATATATCATAGATGTATACATGCTTCAATATTTATAAGAAAATTTATATCAGCACATATTAATTATATATATTTTGATAAGATAATATTAGCACATATATATGGTTGCCATAGGTTAATGGGTCATTGTAAAGACATTCTCTAGCAGCTATTATTAAGTAGTCCCCAGCCTCCCCTGGTTTAATTAAAGCTTATCAGCTCCAAATGGTCCATAACCATTATTAACCTCAATATCCCACTTTAAATTTAAGTAGAGTTTTTTTTAGCAATAAGATATAGTATTTGAATTGCATGGAACCTCAATATCCCACAATGGCGTACGGACTAATATACTAGTACTAGTACCATCAATTGTGTTCCTGGTCCGAATTCAGATGAAAAGCATGAGTAGTGTAATTTTTAGATTTTTATACTATATTATTGGCCCTTTAGCAAGCGAGTAAATAATACTCCTACTTACTACTCCGAATTTTTGGCCTTATTACAGTAGTATACTGTATAAGGCCAAAAAAGATTTGATCCCAAATCAATAGTACAATATGAGCTCAAGTAAAGCACTGCTTTTATCCTGGCATGGAGTTACTCAATGCTTATTCTCCGAATACTGTCATTGCTTCTTTTTCGAGAAAAAAACTTTACATTCTGTCGGGCTAAAAAAACCAATCGGAGATAGATAGAATAATTACTTGGTACTCTAACTTATATACATACTCGTGTCTTAATGTTTTGTGAATGTGGAACAATACCCATTTGTACAACAGCAGAGCACAAAAACTAAACAAAAAAAAAGGAAAAAAATAAAGAAAAAAAAATTCAAGATAAAGCCAATGAAACAATTTTGGCAGTGGACCAATATGGTTAGGCATTTGTGCAGCTTACAGGTCCATCTTACCACTCCAAAAGTTTTAAAAGAAAAAGGAAAGAAATCCGGGTTCTCATTTAGTGTCCCTTAAAATGCTGTAACTTTGGCTGACAAGAAAGCAAAGAATAAAGCTTTTTTTCATCATTGTTATAGAGATATTATCCAAGTACTAGCTTGTTAGGACAAAAAAATGCATAATTTCATATGGTTCTGACTTCTGTTTCAACAAGGAAAACCTAATTTTACCTTGTACTACCTAAATAAAGTACTATACTAAATGATCAAACCAAGGCTGTAGAAATTTACATAGATAAAAAAGAACTCAATCATGAACTAAAAGCATATTACAGTACAATTTAATCTGACATCAAGCATAGACTAATGCATAATTTTTATGTGTACTTCTAGCTGGGGTTGATCTCCTTGATGGTGTCAAAGGAGCAATATCTGGGCTTCCCTTGTCTTTGTTTCTGAACTTGTAACTATTATTACTGTCATGATAGTTATTCTCTACAACATCTACAGCTTTGTGATTCCTGCACCCCAACAACAGCCCTGTAGTACTGGCAGAGGAGTTTCTTTGCACCTTGCTACTGTCAACGGCGATTTTCTTGCTAACTGTTGTGATCTTCTCATCGCCATTGTGATCATCAGAAATGGTGGAGAACTCAGCAGCGCTAGCTGTGACCACGCTCCACTCAATACTAGCCTCGCTAGGTGCATCATTGTGAGACATAGGGGTCCTGCAGCTGGAAATGTCAGATGTTTCTCTAGGGGCAATCCCTTGATCAAACCCTGAAAGGTTGTCGATTTCAAACAGATCGGAGCTTGCATCGCTCCTAGCATCTTCATCATCATCTTTTTGAGTAGAAATGCTTTTCTTCGTGTTTGGGAATGGGAAAGGTGTGTTTAGGGAAGTATTTGGAATTGCATCCCAAGTTAGGATCGACAGTTTTCTATGCAGGTTCTGCTCTATGTCCTGCTTTCCTAGTTGGTGGATGCCAAACACTTCCAATGATTTTCTAGGTGGATCTTGCAAAATGTTGCTCTTGTTATACTGTTTTTGAGGAGAAGCAGTGTCAATGATTGGAAATGCAAAATGCTGTTTTTGGGAAACCCTGTTTTTCCTAGGCACATTATTATTACTTTCTTGGTTATACTTTGGAGATTGAAGTGTCTGATGGGTGGTGGCTAAAGTGTAAACAGATTTCTTGTCAAAGCATGAGCCTTTGCACTGGAAACCAGAGAAAATTCTTGACCCAACACTTGTTTTCTTTGGTAGCAACAACCCAATTTGGCTGTTCCAACTTCCTTGTGATTTGAGGCTTGGGGTTGGTGACTTGAGGCTACTAGTAGTACTCTTGGAAGACTTCTGATCTAAAACACTATTATCACCTCTTTTGTCTCTTCTATGCCTATGTCTATTCCTTTCACCTCCACTCTTCCTAGAGTTCGGGCTCCTAATATCATCTACCTTCTCTTTAAAGTATCCCTCGGCTCCAAAAACACCCAACTCACTCCTAGGATTTCGATTATTCCTCCCCACGCTTACTCGTGGAGAGGAAGCATCCTTAGCAGGACTGACACTATGGATTGATTCAGCTAAATTTCGAACAAAATCCCTCTCGTTTGCATCAAGGTATGAAGAGAAGGATGCATCACGAGGGTAGTTTACACTACCCTCGCTCGTCTTGTAGGTGGAGATCACTGCCATTGCCATGGAATTTGAGAAATGTAAACTATGTAACTTCAAGGGGATGGCTAATGAATCAGAAGAGAAGAAATAGAGTTGGATGTGAATGGGGGGGGGGGGTGTTAAAGAGCAATATGCTAGCTATTTGGTGTTAGGCCTTGGCAACTCTTGTTTGTATTGTACTTGCTATATAATGTAATGAGATGATAGGTGAGGAAATTGTGTGGTCCCATTATGCTTCAAGCTTAACTGACAGTTTGTCACTTTTTTCCTTACCTCCAGATGAAATGCCTCAAGAAGCTATCCCTTGTCTTTCACTGGAAAGAATTCTTTATAAAGGGTGCAATCTTCCTTGGCTGCTCTACCAGACAAATTTACACAACATTTTTTAATAACCCATATTTTAAGCTCTTATTCATCTAGAAACCAAGAGCATTTCCTTTGAATAGCCATTAGCCAGTCCCAAATCTAGATTAAAAGAGGACTGCTATAGATAGTTGATAGCTAGTAACTTCGCGCGAGTTGTTCATAGTTGATCCAAGTTCGGAAATTAGTCTTGAAGTTATATATGTATATATAAACTTCAAAATATATGATAATAGCAAAAACTTATAGCGACAAAAAAAGTGATACATGTGAGCTTTTATATTTTGATGTTCCTATACCATATGATGGTGGAGATTAGGAGATTGGGATGCCCCTGTGACTGATGTGAAATCCAGTTTTTACATGGCACAAAGCATAAACCAAAGGCCAATACTGTTTGATAACGTGGTGGCATTAACAAAGTAATTGATGTACTTTCTTTTTTTCCTACAGGGAGGAGAATTTGATAGGAGGGACAGCATTGGTTAGTGGTTAGCAAAGAGCAGAATATGAGCCATTCATATTCCATACTCTATGTCCTATAAGAGGGCCCTGTCCAAGTGACCTTGCAGGCCATAATCGGAGTATAAATGGTGGCGATTGAGACTGTCTTGAATATGACATTTGTTTTGTGATCCAAGTCATTATTAGCCAAATTCTAGCTCTTGGATGGTTGCTGTTTTCTCAAGAGGAACAATGTGGAGAGTTAACTTCGGGTTCTTAGAGGATTTTGATAACTAGGTGGATTCATCTCTTTAGAGGAGCCAAAAGTATGACGGTCGACCAAAGTCACTATTCGGTGCGTTGTCTTGTAGACACTTTTTAAAGGGTGAAATAACTGACCAAATGAATAAAAATTGCTCCATCAAGGCAAAAATTGAACCCTCCAACTATCGTACTCCCTTGTTATCTTATTGAAAGTCATCTTTGATTGGATTGAGAGACATATATCTGATAATTCTTCACCAGTTACATACACAAACATGTTCGACTATCTAATAGATCATAAATGTAGTACTTAATTCGTTTTATCAAGATATTTACACTTTATTTTTCAAGGTCAAAGTTCACAAACTTTGACCATGAATTAGTGAAAAACTACAAAGATTTATAATATAAAAATACTATTTTTAGATTCATATATTTTTGAAAAATTATAATTTTATAATCGGAAAAGCTAACCTATGCCCTAAGGGCACATGTTAAATAGCATTAATTAAGGTTTATAATTATTATTTTCTTGAAAACAGAATGAGAAATTAATTAGCTTTCACACTAGTATTTGTCTCCTTACCAAAATTACCCTCACTTCTTACTCTGCTCACACTCCTCTCTTCCAACCAATTTCATGTTTCTTTTTCAATCTCCAATTCTCCACCCCCAAACAGATGGTAGTTTTGTTGTTTCTCTCTCTCCTTGCTCTAAGCTATTGGGACAGCACTCATAGCATAACTCCATTAATGGCATCAACGGCGCCAATAGTGAGCCCCTCAAAGAAACGTAATGCCAACTACCACCACCGCCAATTAAAGCCAACCACCACCACCACCACCAGTCCACCATTGACACCGGCCGTCGACCCATCACCAGTTGAATCCCGTCTGCCTCATCTCTCCTTTATCGTCTCTTGGGTTAAGGGTTACACCACAATTTTTTTTAATTTAAAATTTTGGGGTTTGGGGTTCACCTATTCCTTTTAGAAATTTTCTCTCTCTTCGGCGAAGCCGCCGGAGTCATTAGTCGAAAATTATTAAGGGGCGGTGGTTCTGTGGTAGATGACGGGGGGCGTTGATGGCGATGTGAACTGGTTGAGAAATTGAATAGCCTCGTTTTGTTTTAATGGTGTTGAGGGCTTTTCTGTCAAACAAAAAAAGCTGTATTTTGATAGGAAAGAGGGGGTTGTTATTACTCAAAAGCAGAACAAAAGTCAGACGCAATTACACCCGGCCCCCCACCAATCCAAATACGAGACGAAAAAGAAACAGGTTTTAAGTGAGCAATAACATGAGCTGCCTTGTTTCCTTCCCTACTAACATGACTCCAAACTACTCTAGAAAATAAAGAAACTAATTCAAAAATTTCTTCAAGAATAAATCCTAATGAGGATATTGGCCGCTTTCCTCGACGCAACCGGTTCATAAGAGATAAACAGTCCCCTTCTACCACAACGAACCTGCACCCACATTGAACTGCCATTTGTAGACCAAATCTAAGAGCTTATGCTTCAGCTAATTCGGTCTCTAGCGTGTCACCAATTTGCTTAACAGCAGCTCGAATCAACTGACCAGCTTCATCACGTATCAACGTACCCATCCCCATCCCACCTCCACGCAAGCAACCTGCATCCGTATTTACCTTTAGCCAATCATGGGGAGGAGGAGACCAGGTTTGCTGTAACACCTCCGCTTGAACCTCCTTATCTGTTCTCACCTCTTGGTAAGCCTTTAGGTACTGCATCGCTCCGTCAACTACCCTGTCAACATTACGCATTTGTGAGCCATGAAGAGCTATATTCCTCTCATGCCAGCAAGCCCACGCCATCATAACTAGCTTCTCAAATTCTTCATCCTTCAATCTTTTATGCCATGTGTCAACCCAATCAATAGCATGTAAATAACTAGCTTCATCCACTACCTCGGTCAACTTAGCCAAATACCACACATCCACAGTAGCTGAACAATATAATAATGCATGGAGATCCGATTCAATTGCATACCCACATTGAAAACAAGATGCATCACTTCCTTCGATACGTTTACTGATGTTCCCCTTAGACGGCAACGCATTTGCACACAGGCGCCATAAGAAACTCTTCACTTTAGAAGGCACATTCAAATTCCAAATAGCTTGCCAAGGCTGTTTACAGGGGGAAGAAGTCATACCCACATCAGAATTTAAAGAAGCGCAGCGTGCTACATGATAGCCTAAACGAACTGAGTGGTGACCGTCCTTCGTATAGTGCCACATTAATTTGTCATTCGGAAGGCTAGCACATAACGGAACACCCAAAACCTCGTCCGCTTCAAAGGGTAATAAGAGTTCACGCACTGTACTCTCATTCCAACTTGCATTTTCTTGGTTAATTAAATCAGCCACACGCAAATGCTCTCGTCCAGTAGCCTTTGGCGATACTACCTTGAAGGATGGTGGTTTGATCATCCATGGGCTCTCCCACATCATAATATTCCGCCCATTACCAACTAGCCATCTACAACCTCTCTCCAAAACCCACCGTGCACTCAGGATACTTCGCCACGCATAGCTAGGTCGGTGACCGATAGATGCTGTCATAAAATCAGAATTGGGATAATATCTAGCCTTGAGGACCCGAGCAGCCAGCGAAGACGGGTTATTCAGTAGTCTCCAGCCCTGCTTCGCTAGCAAAGCTTCATTGAAGCTCTCTAAATGACGAAAGCCAAGACCACCTTCCATTTTTGGTGCACTCATTCGTTTCCAAGAAGTCCAGTGTATATTCCTTTCTCCATCCTTACAGCCCCACCAAAATCTGGCCATCATGCTCTGCAAATCTTCACAAAAACCTTTCGGTAGTCTAAACAAACTCATCATATAGGTAGGAATCGCTTGAGCCGCAGCTTTTATCAGGACTTCTCTACCTGCAAATGACAATATTTGTTGTTTCCAACCTTAAAGTTTTTTCCAAACTCTTTCCTTTAGCGGTGCAAAGACACGAGCCCTCGATCTACCAACGTGCGTGGGCATCCCCAAATACTTAGACAGACACTCCACTTCCTTAATCTGCAGTCTACTTGCTAGTGCTTCTCTTCGCTCCGGGCCTACGTTATGGCTGAAAATAATTTCAGATTTGTTGAAATTAATTTTCTGCCCAGACGCGTCTTCATAAATAGTGAGAACTCTTTTAATAGCTTCAACAACCCGATCATCAGCACGACAAAATGGCACGTTGTCGTCTGCAAACAACAAATGAGATATCTCTGGTGCACCTCTACAAATTTTGACTCCTTGTAAGCATTTTCTTCCAACCTCAAGGTCAATTAATTTAGAGAAAGTTTCTGCACATATAATAAACAAATAACGTGAAATTGGATCCCCTTGTCGGAGAACCCTCTTAGGAAAAAAGCGATAAGTTGGAGAGCCATTCACCATTACAGAGTGAGACACAGTTTTAACACACCGCATTATCATATTCACCCACTCCCCACAAAAACCCAATTTGTGCAACGTCTTCTCCAGAAAAAGCCATTCTACCCTGTCATACGCTTTACTCATGTCAAGTTTGACCGCCATCACCCCTCTCTCACCTGAACAAATACTTCTCATATAATGAAATGTCTCAAAGGCTACAAGCGTATTATCAGTAATTAACTGACCAGGAGCAAAGGCACTTTGAGACGGAGAAATAATATGGGGTAGGACAGCTTTCAACCTATTAGCTAGAACTTTAGAAATCAGCTTATAAATTACATTACACAAGCTAATCGGTCTGAACTCGGTCATAGAAGTGGGTTTATTAACTTTTGGGATAAGAACAATATTAGTCTGGTTAACGGTAGAACACTCAAAAGCACCATTAAGAACAGAAATAACAAACTGAGTAACATCGTGCCCAATAACATGCCAAAATTTTTGAAAAAAATTAGCATTCATACCATCAGGGCCGGGTGCTTTACTCGGATGCATTTGTTTAAGGACATTATGAACCTCACTGGGATCAAAAGGTCTTGTAAGTTCCCTGTTCATCTCTTCCGTTACCCTGAGTTGAATTCCTGCAAGTGTTGTATCAAAAGAATGAGGATTAGAGGAGGTAAAGAGTTTCCTAAAATAATCCATGGCTACCGACTCTCATCCCTCACTTCAACCCCGTCACCCCTCTTAATCATATCAATTTTATTTTTTTTCCTTCGAGCACTAGCCTTCAAATGAAAAAACTTTGTATTTTTATCACCATCTTTTAACAACATATGCCTTGACCTCTGTCTCCAAAGAACATCTTCCTGTAAAAGGAGGTCATCAAGCTTTTGACTAGTCTGCTTCCTTTCCTGCACTATCTCCATTGTGGCAAAAGAATTATCTAACTGAATAAGCCTCGCACGAACTTCAGAAATTCTCTTTTGTAGGTGACCAAACTCCTCAGCATTCCACTTTATTAATTCCTCAGCACACAATTTAATTTTGGTCAAAACCTCTGCTGCATTCTCAACGTCATCTCCTTTCAACCAAGCATCACAGACTACCCTCTCACAATCTGGTGAAGTAAGCCAAAGATCCTCGAAACGGAACTGTTTCTTTCGTTTTCGTCTTCGAGCTCTACCGCCATCAAATAATTTGATTGGTTTATGGTCAGACTTATCACGTTCCAAATGGTGAATTGTAAGCATAGGAAATAAATTAATCCAATCAAGCGAAGCCATTGCACGGTCAAGACGCTCATACACACATTCTGGCTCCGATCTTCCATTCCACCAAGTCCATCTAGCCCCTTCAAATCCTATATCTTTCAGTCCACAGAAATCTAAAGCTGACCGAAATTCATCAATTACAGCTTGTTCACGTGGTGGCCCTCCATCCTTCTCATCTTGGAATAAAATTTGATTAAAATCCCCCATAACCAACCAAGGCAAATCCGCATCATGCTTAATCGATCTGAGGAGATCCCACGAAAGGTGTTTATTGGTATTCTCAGCCCACCCTTAAAAACCAGTAAACCGCCACTCGCTACTACCAAATAACCCTGCTACTCTACAGTCAATATGGTGAAGTGATGCACACAGTAAAGACATTGTTATAGAAGACTCCCACAAAACAGCTAGACCTCCCGAGCGTCCAACAGAATCAACAAAGTACCCATCATAAGAACCTAGCCTATTTTTAACAGCAATCATCTCTACACTACTCAACTTCGTCTCCATGAGAAACACTAACAACGGTCTCTCTTTATTGAGAAACTTTTTAAGCCGCCCAACTGCGCGAGGGTTGCCAAACCCCCGGCAGTTGTAGCTCAAACAACTCATTGTTGTCGGCGGTGTGGGGCACCCCCAACCACCTCCGATGGAATCATTGAACTGGCATCGCCTCCAAGTATCACTAAAGCTGAATGATCTTCCTCTCCTCCAGGGCCCTCATCAAACATTGGTGTATCAAAACCATTGTCTTCACGCTGTTCACCTTGGCCTCCTTCACTACGAGTACGTTTCACTTTTCTCTCAATGGAAGCCACCTTCTCAGCCACTCCTTCACTCGATCCTCCCTTTTCCATCATCCCCCTTCCTACCCCTTGAATAGCTGAATTAGCACCCTTACTTAGTTCAGACTTATTCATCAAAGTCATATTGTCAAAACCCAACTTCTGCCTAGCCTTGTTTGCCACCAAATCAGCTTTAAGGTTAGCTACAAGTCTAGCTTCCTCTTGCCTTCGCTGGTCAGAACGCTGACGTGCTCTAGTTGGAGAAGCTTTAAGCCATGAACCATAGGAAAGTTCAGCTTCAGGATGCTTTCATCATATTTAGAGCATTGTCGGAAGACGTGACCGAACTTTGCACAGGCATAGAAAAAGTCTGGGAGCCTCTCATATCTGAAATCCACCCACTTGCTTACCCCCCCAACCATCATCCTCATACCACGTAGTAAAGCTTTGTTGAGGCACAAATCCACACGAAATCTGATTGATTTACTCCATCCCGTCGGATCAGACTCATCAAACTCTACAAAGGTTCCCATCTTCGAAGCCATAGAGATAGCAGTCCGCCTATTTCTCTTATCGAACGACACATCATACACCTTTACCCACATGCGAATGGAATCAAAAGCAATCTCCGAAGGTTGTTCTCCACCCTTAATTTCCTTCAACAATAGAGGGTGCCCATCAAAAGTCCACGGACCCTCCTTGATTGCATATGCTCTATCAGTCTTATTAAAGAATTGAAATATAAACAAGCTTTTGTCAACTTCACGAACAACCAGTCCACCGACAAGCTTCCACGCAACTTTCATAGTATTCCTTAACGCCTCGACGCTAAAGGAACTCACAGTAAGCAGTTTCCCAATCAAGCAGAACTCAACCTGATCCTTCTTAATATCATCCGGGTCTTCGACAATCACCAAAACCTCCTCCTCCTCCTCCTCGGTCAGATTCAATCCCTTAAGCCTATCCTCTAAGCCGGAAGCCATGGATTCCTAAAAAACCTAAACCTCCTAAAACCCTAGATAAAGCACCTAGCAGGAATAAAACCCTCGTAAGAAAGAAGAAGAAAGAGAACTTACGCAGAAAAAAAAAATAGCCACAGGGGAACAACCCGTGGAGAGAAGAAGAAAAAGATCAAAAGAAGTCAAAACCCTACAGCTATGAAAGCCAAGGGGAAAAAGTCTCATCGACAAACCCTAGCCGAGAGAAAAAGGTCATGATAAGTATAGGATTTACTAACAAGGGTGGTGGTAATTAATAAAATATTTTACTTTCCAGAAAAAAAAAAAGAAAAGAAAAAAAAAACTGTATTTAATAGAGTTAATCAATTTTTTGATATTCGAAAATTTAACTTCTGAAATTAGTTAAAACTCCACTAATTAATGCTACTTATCATGTGCTCAAGGGCACAGAATAGCCGCTCCATTTTATAATTTATATACGCATAAAATTATAATTATCTTCGGTCAAAAGTAGTGCACTAAACACCGTAAAAAATAAATTTAAACATTTTTAAAAAACGGAGGGAGTAGTTCATTTTCTTGACTAATTGTTTGTCGGTATCGCGACTCTTGGAAACAGAAGATAAGGCTTGATGAAAACAAATATGATAATTGATAACCAGCTCAATAACATATTCAATTAACAACTATATTCTGTAGTAGAGTACTTGATTTATGAATCAAAGCTTTGAAAGGACGAAATATATATAAAGTACCCATAATATCATGAAGAAGAACAGCTAGCAAGTGAGACAAATTCCAGGAACCAGACAAATTTTATTCTTGATACTTTTTTTTTTTTTTTCGATTCTTAAACCATTGACTCGAAAGAAATAATAACTGTAATGCATTATTTGCTAGGTACACAATGAAGACAAATGTAGTTCTTGATTCATAAACCAATAGATTCCGTTTTGGGGTTTTATAAAGAGAAAAACTTTAGCTCAAGGCTTCAGAAATTTTTTATCTGTTAGAACATGATCTGATTGACTGAAACATTCATTTATGGGAAAGTTGGGTTCTGAGAAAAATTTCAGCTAAACCAATAATTAAATAAGATGATTAGCAATTGATCACCTCTATTAATTCTTCTGCATCTTTGCGCTACTTCAGCATGATTACAGGATGCATATTAAAGAAAAATAAACAAAGACATGGTGAAATCTTATTCTCAAAAACGAATTGATGGGACATTATCAGAGCAAATGTTACTAAAAGGCAGACTGTAAGACAACCTCATCATCTGTTTTACAGACTAGAAAATCGCTCAGTTGCCGCACAAAATGATACTCAGGTTCAGCCTGTGTATTTTCTGTCAGATGAAGCATAAAAATTGGACCTAAAAAAATAGAATGCCTATGAATAAGCCAGTTCCTTGCGAAAATTTTGCAAGGACACTGTCATAAATAATGATGAATGGACGGGAAAAAAAGAATGAATGAATGAGAAGAAAAGAAGGCTGGCACTCAGAGGGGGGCCTTGCTCTCACCCTTTCTTTGGGACTCGTCTACTTCGAATGCACGAGAGGTTCTCGCATGCTATATCAGATTTCTAACTCAAAACTCATCTTGCTCACTTATGAGGTGGTGGAGTTGGTTTCACCAGCGACCCAGTATTGTTTGACAACAAACAGGACCTTTTCAGTTAATAGAGGCCCGTCCTCATGGTCTATCATTCTGGTGTTCCACCTCATTCCAGCTGCTATTCTTTTCACCTTCATGAGCACATCCATCTCATCCCGGAAAATTATTGCCCCCTCAGGTCGCAGTATGCGGTCCATTTCCAGGAGGATATCTTCAGCATTGCACCTGCATACAATTTGGAGCAGATCCATTGTGCATGACAGAATGAGTGATAGAATACTGTGGTCTGTGGGTGGAGTACTAGGGCAAGTTATGGGAAGAAGGGAATTAGTTAATGTGCCCAAGAATTTAACATGTCACCTTTGGCTCCCAATTCAAAGTCTTATTTCTCAATGAAGAGATGACTAAACAGGATTATGGAGAGGGAAAGATCATAACTAAACTTCAAAAGGAAAGTAGGACAATTATCAGGAGATGACCCAAATAACTGAAATAAAGATGTGTCAATTTGAATTAGAACCAATAAAGTAACACTTCTGTAGATAAGTGTCCTTATTAAAAATAGGGGGAATCTGATATGATTTACATAAAAATAAAAATAAAAATGAAAAAGAATCTTACTTGTTCTTATACAAGCTGAAAACACCATATGCATGTATCAGGTCGTAAGTCCTGGGATATGTTGAGAATGCTTCACACCTGCACATCATAATGAAGTAAACAAGACCAATCTTCAGAAGAGAAAAGGGGCAGAGGAAAACAGAACACTACCGAAAAGAACAGAATTTCATCAATGAAAACCTTCGCCAAGCTAGAACATACCAATAATAACCTACATGGGTTCATATTAAGTACAGTGAAGAAAACTCTTCAATTTGAGACCAAGGAGAACCACATTTACAACAAATATTTACTGGCAAAGAATCAAAATTCAGAAGGAACCCAGGAAGGATCTTTTTGTTTGGTGATACACGGTCCAGCAAATTTAATTACTGGAAAAATACATAGAATGGACTGCTGACTGGTTGATTTGTATTACATTTTAAAAACTTCCAAAATGGAAGATGCATGAGCATCAACTGAAAATTAAAAGATCTTTTCCTGTTACCATGATGACACCTAGCCCTCCTGATCTTCTTTTATGGAATAGAAGCTAAAGCTATACAATAATAATGGTAGATACACAAATCTTCTAAGGTGATTAACCCAGAAAAAAGGGGAATCTGAAATGGTGGTACACTACGAATTCACCAAAGAAAATATGCAGAAAAACTTACCAGTCGTGATAAATGCCTATCAGCCCTCGCTCAGAAATAACACCTAAAGTATCCTTCTCTGCTATTGTGGGCACAACATTCATAACCCACAGATTAGGGGAATCAAGCGTTGCAGCGAAACTTCCGAGACCAGCATTCATGTCCATGATGTTGCGGTACCTTCCAGTGTCTATCAATTTGTTTACCCTTTTGTAGGATTTCACATGCTTTGACCATAGTTTGATATCATCCTGATAAGTTTCAACAGAGACTCCAGGGACAGATCCACTCTCTATCCTATACGGAACAGCATTAAGTCTTTCTGGGAAGGGCTTCCACTCCCCTCCAGCAACTTCATCTGGAGCATTAGTTTCAGGATACGGAGTTATGCATGCCTCCATCATCTTGTACCTGTCAGACACAAACACAGGCTCTACATAAAACTGGTTTCTGAAACCTGAGCAACTTGTACCACTGTGAGATGTGATTTCAGAGGAATTTCTAGGAATTCACTTAGAACGCTGAATGATTGGAACAAATTATGATAGTTTTCATGGTTACTGAATTTCAATTTTTAAGACAGGATTAAAGACATCAAAAGTGCTCGCTATGATATTTCTCAACGGTTGACATCTCCATAACCCTGGTAGCACCTTTTGTTTACCAATTCCACCATATTTTTATTTTAAGGGCAATGTTACTCTTAACTCTTCCTTGCAATGGCCGCCTCATCTGATCTTTGATGAGGACACGATAAGAAACTTGTTTGACTTAATTAGGAAGAAAGAAGAAGAAATAAAAATTAAAACTTAATGATCATAAAATCCATTAAACATATCTAAAAAGATAAAAATCTCTTATAAATATAGGTCTGGGCTCAAACCCACAACAGTCCCCTGTGTGAAACAGTTAAAATGACGTTTTTGTGAATAGAACTTAATGGTCAAAAGGACATCGAGTTACCAATACATCTAAACTTAAGGTTTGATGTTAACTAACTACTGATGATAAATGGAAGTTGGTTAAACTTTTAGCCTTTAGATACAATTTGCTTCATTGAGATGATGGTTGACAGTAAGCCTTCTCCTGGGTCCATTTAAGTGTGTGCGAGTTCAAAATGCAAGCAGCAGGAATCCTTATCCAATGAGATCCAAGCCTCAAATTCCTTGTGTTTCAACATTTAAGGAATGGCACAAGGATACTAAGGGAAAAGAAAAAGGTAATTTCCAAGCAACAGACTAGTTTATCAGCAGAAACATCATATAAATGAATGCAATGTATTTGGTGGAATAGGATCAATACTTTCACAAACTTGGAAAAAAGAACTGCATAGGAGATCAGAAAGTGTAACAAGTATACCAGACATCAGTAGCATATTGAGGATCACAAATGGTAGCTCGGGAAACTCGCTCCCTGCAATTCTCTCTTTTTCTCCATATGGCAACTTCACCCTTTTGAGATTTCTTCTCCCAGCATAGAAGTTCAGCTGTCTCCTCGATTTTTCTTTGCTCCTCCTGAAGCTCCTCCTTGGGGCGCTGCCATGATCTATAATTGACCTCCCAATTGATGGGTGGACCAGAGAGTATCCAGTATCCCCCAGGTCTAAGGAGTCTATCAACTTCCATCATGTACATTCCACCTACAGAGATTTTTGTAAGCAATTTGTTACATAAGTACTAACAGTAATCCTCTGTTTGTCCAATTTGGCAACATCTTTCTCTTCCCTTTTCTTTCACTCTTCTAAATCCGGTGGTTTTAAAGGTTGACTACTTCAGAAGAACAGTAAATCTATACAAATTCACTGACAACAATGAAATGTTGCAAATGCACTGTCAGTCTGTCAGGTATGCAATATTACAATATCTGAAGAATAACAGGCAACAGCAACACCTTGTTTAAAGTATTCGTGCCCTTTAATTTCAAAAAATATAAATAATTTAGATATTATGTAGGAAACAAGAGCTCCTATGGCAATAAATTCAGATGCAGTTTGCTAATTGTACTCTCAATGGATTGTGAAAAGACAGGATTTGTTCCATTTACTACATGCCATAAATTAAACCTAAATGTATCCTTTCAGATGCTAAAGGTACCTATAAAATATGAAAGGAGCACCATCTTGACAATATAAATAGTATACCAATGATGACATCACACAATGGAATAATTATCATCAGGAATCACTTACCATTACCACCCCATGGAATCAAGCATCTAGAGCAGTGAGCCATATCAAATGATCTAGGCGCATAGGGGAGCTTTATAGTCCCCAAAACACCAATAATTGCAGGTACTCCTCTCTCAAGAGCGAATTGAACTTGTGCTTCATGTGAGTCTCTTGGAGCAAATGACATAGCTATGACATTTTTCTTGAACAAGTAAGCTCCCCAACTTGCAACCTAAGGTCATCACCAATTAGGCATAAAACTTATTGCATTCGACTGCACATGCTAAATTGCTAATAGGCCAAAACAGCCTTTTTTTTCCTTTCTTTTTTTTTTTTTGGGGGGTGGGGAGGGGGCTCTTCAATACCAAATACAAGATAATATGTGACTTACCCCGCAGCCAGTATCAAGAGCAGTTCTAATCATCCCGTTATCCAGAGGAATGACAGAGGCTAGATCATTGATATATGCGTCTGCGCCATGAGGGAACTGCGTTCCTCCACCCGGGAACCTGAACACATTACCCTCATACTGTATCCAGTTCTGAACGGCCTTCTCAACTGTCAAACTTTTGTAAGGAGCATTTGCATAGGGTACATAGTCACGGCTCTTTGGCCAATGGAATGGAGTTACATAGCCCTTTGGTGCAGGAATCAGACAATGCAATTTCTCTTCTTCTGGAGGACAATGCCTCTCCCTGTAATTCATATTCTCTCGAGGGTAGGTCATGGCGCGTGCCTGGTCATGACAGGGTGTGTAATCAATAAAACGGTCAGGACATGGACTGATAACTTTAACTTCGGCATTAAGGTCCTCAGTTGTTCCAGCTTCACCATGATGTGTTTCAAAACTAAGAGCAGTGAAGATGCTGCAGTCTGTCTGTTTGGTAACCTGCACAGCTATACGGTCCCCCTTACCGAAGCCACTGCGTTGCCATGCTCCCAAAAGATAGAAGAAACAACATAATCCCAACACAATAAAGATAGATATAGAGCTCTTGGTTTTATTGTCTCCAGTATTTCCTTTAGTTGCCATGGTTTACCTACAAATAGCAATACATGCATAATACTTACAGTAAGAACAACAGAACAGGTAAAGCTGAAATGAAATATGCAGGAGTTTCTTATATTGCTTAACATTGCATTTGATCAGACCTGGCTTTTATGAGAGGTTTGTGTGGGAAAAAACACTCCCATAAAAACCTCATCACCATAGTGATAAGCTAAAAACCTCAAGTTCGCACAAAGGTTTTCGGGTTATAATGTGGCATACACTAATTTGGCAAACATATAAACATCTTGGAGGTTTGTAGCATTGGAGATGCTCTAAGGTCAGTTGTAACTTACTGCGTTTTTGAACCAAAAAATAGCACACACCAATATTATTGGTACCCATTTATAAAGAAGGCAGGAGCGTATTGGACATTTATTTGCAACCCCATTTTCAACGTGCCAAATCAAACAAAGGACTCCATTTCATTCCAATCCCATTGATTAGCTACAAAAACTGGGATAATCATTGAACAAACTACACTACAATCAAATAACACAATTCATTATTTTTGGGAGAAACACCCACATGACATCATGAATCAACGCAATTCTGACAATTCCAAATCCTAATTAATTAACCCAAATAACAAGAACAACACAAAATCATAACTTATACTTAAATCAAATAATATTAAATCCAATTCAATTTAAAAGGACAATAATTGAAGGGTAGATTTGAATTTAAAAAATTGAAATAGACATGTGAAGAAATAACTTACAAAATTTTCGGCAGAAATGTGATCTTCTTCGCCACTTTCAATTGTATATCCTGTTTTTAAGAAATCATTAGAGTAATAAACGTGTACGTCGGAAATTTGTTTTTTTCTCTGTCTATAAATGTGAACGTGTACATCGGACTCTTGTAGTGTACAAGGAGGCGATCAAGATCTTAGACGCTCCCAGTTTTCCTTCGGTTGAGTAATTTAAGATTCCTCGTGTGGGTGCATTTTATAACTTGAGGGTATGTCAGAGAATAGAGAAAAGAAAGAGACAGAAAAATATGGGTTTTTTTTTCCCTCTTAAAAATTTTGATAAAGGAAAACTACGGGTTGTTTTTTTTTATCTAGAAAAATACGGGTACATATACTGATACACAGACAATATCAACTTTCGAGGCCGTAAAAAGTTAAATCACATATACATATACACATACCATCGTGTCCTTCTAAAGAACATAAATTCTTATTATATCAGGGGCGCCTTGACGTGAGACACTGAGACGTCTTATATAAAAATAACGTAACACTGGCGTCATGCTTGACTATAGAAGTGGCCTCAGGTGAGGCGGCCTTATAAAAGACCCATTGCCCAAAAATGACCCGAATAGCTTCGCTCCAAGAAATTAGCCAATGTGCATTGTGCCTATTGTGATGGAGCGTAGCATCGAATCGGCTTTGCAGAATGGATCTATGCATTTCCTGACCGAATTAGATGGAGGCTAAGCACCATCACAATAAGCAGAATGCACATTGGCAGTTATTACTGGGATGATGAGATTCTGAGTTTTTAGATATGTAATTTATCATCTAATGGCTAATACCCGGCCTATTACAGTACTAGACTACATACTCTATATAGAAGAGATAAATCCAGTACCAAAATGTGAGAGCTAAACAGTCTGGCTTGAAGTAGTACTGTGGTAGTACAAAATAATGCAGTACAACAATGAATGATTGGTGAAAACTAAATCCAATTTTGTTGACAGTACACTACTTAAACACTCCTACCAAAGTGTACTATTCCCATATTTGTACTTCACACAGTCCAAAGTCCAAAGTCCAAAGATCCCACTTGTATGATTAAATAAATAATACTCCTATAACAATAATACTATTTGATATTCAGGGATATTGTTATCTATACAGTACAATCACCAACTACAACCTTAATGAGTTTTACAATACCTTAAGTTTTATGTAGCACTACTGCTCCTAATAAGAACTAAGCATTAAGAAGTTGTAACAGTTGACAGTATAATTAAGTGGAAATTTCCTACTTTTAATCAAGACTCTTTTAACAGAATTCCAGACCTTAGATTTTCACCTAAATCACCCTTCAGCTCAAGTGCTTAGATTTCCTGATTAGCTGAAGTAATCTGCTTGTTGCACAGATAGAATTCTCCAGGGTACCCCAGCACAGTAATATATATGTCTCAGGCCAATCTTTCTATTAGCGTTACGCAGCACTTTGCATCAAGATGACACTAATGAATCCAATGGCTTCATCAGAATGGACATAATAACTCTTTACTTTTAACTCCACAGGTTTAATTTGTGTTTACAACCCCTTGCTTTGTGCCTACAGAGTTTTATTATCTTGCGACAGGAACCAAGACAACAATGGGGATGTAGCTCAAATGGTAGAGCGCTCGCTTTGCATGCGAGAGGCACGGGGTTCGATCCCCCGCATCTCCAAATTCTATATTTTTTTTTTTCGGGGCATTCCAATATTAAAAGAAACAATTAAAAAATATAAAACTTTTAATCTGGCCCATTAGCTCAGTTGGTTAGAGCGTCGTGCTAATAACGCGAAGGTCGCAGGTTCGAGACCTGCATGGGCCACATTATAATTTTTTTTTCCAGCATTTGGTTATTGAAGTGCTAAAAAAAACTCCTGAAATTTAAGGCCCTGCAAAATTAGAAAGATGTAGGCTCATCTAGCTAGGCAGATCTGTTATTCCGATCCAGGGGGCTTGGGAGAAACTAAGGTATCAAAATGAATGAGTCCTTGGTAGGCACTTTTGAATTTACACAGAGCAAGCCTTTCATCAACTTGAAACAGCACCCCACCATCCTTTTCATTAACCCACAACGGAGGCTTCAGTACCACCATATCGGTTGAAGAAGGCTTCAACACTGTAAACAGCTTTAGTCCAAGACTCTCCTACTTGACCATATTTCTCCATCACCCAGATTTCGACCTCGAGAGAATTAGGGCTCTCGTCTCTTGACACAACAAGTTTGTCCCCCAAGATACCTAGCTCCCAAGAGCCATGGTGAGACTGATCAACACCATTGCCATAAGGCAGTGGCAGGCTTATGTGCCTGCATGCTTTGGTGGCTAAGTCAATGCATAGAATATGATCAGTAATAGTGATCCAGTGAAGGGCTCCATTCAAAAATCGTCCCATTTGAGAAACAACAGATCCCCAATCGACAATGCTCTCGAAACACTCCCAAGAATTGGTGGATAAATCGTAAAACTGTGTGATGGAACCCTCGGCCACAACCACTTTGAAACTCGTGTGGTTGTAGGAGCTGTTGTTGTTGACTTGGTACGACCCAAATCCCCATTTGATATTGTCCCAGTCGGAATCAGAGGATCTCAACGAGCGCTCGAGCGACAACTTGGTTGGGTCCGCGAGAGCAAAGTATTTTTCAGCGAAGGGATTCCATAACACAAGATGACGGCGGTACTTCCTGTGGGACATGAAGTAGCATGCGCCGCAGCAGGCATTTTGTGGTTTTGGGAGAGTGGCTCTGTTAGGTAGATGAATAAACTTCAATGACAAGCAAAGTAGGCCGTTGCAGGACCCGATAAGCAGCTGGGCGCTGGACCAGCAAAAGTTTGCCTGATTATAGAGGCCTCCGAATTGGGACTTTAACTCAACCGATGATGGCAGCCTTTGGGAGGGGAGGCCAGAGAGAAAGAGACGGTGAACCGCCTTCTTCTTATCGTCGTTGTCAGCAGAGGCGGCAATGATTATTTGGGCATGTTCTTGTGGTTTGTTCATCAAGTTGAGGGCATGCATTGTGAGAAATGAAGGGCTCTGCAAGGATCTTCCCCAAGGGTGAGGATCCCATTCACGCTTTAAGGATGCAAGAGATGGGGCCGGTAAGCGTGATAATATCTCAAGGATGAGTTCACAAGGTAGCGAAGCCGTAACCATGGCACCCACGGCAGGAGGAGCATTTGCATTATTCTTCCTTAACCTTGTGGATCGTCGTCTGGTGCTATGTTGAAGGAAGTGGAGAAAAGAATTAAAACGACTAGGGTTTTCACATGCTTATATTTAAATGAAATGCCTAGGTATCGGATAAAACAAACTTTGAATTTGCTGTTGAACAAACTAATCAGACTTTGACTTTCACTAACAAACTTGGGATAATTATTTTTGTTCAAATAAATTTAAACGAAATATAATTTTTGCTACACATATTAAATATAGAAAAATGGGTTCAAATATAGTACTTGAAAACAAGATGCATTTATTCTGTAAATTAATTGAGTAATTGTATAATAATAAATAATTTATAATAAATTAATAAATAAATAAAGCAAAAGTCATCTCTCCCTAAAGATAATAATAAAACCATTAATAATACTTATAGGCCCTGTTTGGCAATTGGCTGGTGACATTAGCGGTTGGCAATTGGATGGTGACATTAGCTGTTGACTGATGGTTGGTGACTGATGGCTGGTGACATTAGCTGTTGGCTGATGGCTGGTGGTCGATGGCTGATATTGTTAGCTGATTTGACCGGCTGGTAACATTGGATGTCTGAAAAGAGATGTTTGGTAACATTAGCTGGTTATATGTGAAATGACATGTAAGGACATTCATATGATTGAGTAATTTGATGGCATAGAAGTAAATAATTGAAAGTCTTGGACTATTATGTCATTGGACTACATTAATACCACCAGCCAATACCCATAAGCCAACCTCCTTGGCTTTTCAAAAGTTGGCTTGTGGGAACTCAAAAGCCAATCTCACAAGCTAACATCCAAACACCAATATTGGATGGTGGACTGGTCAAACATCCAATTTTGCCAAAAGCCAACCCACAAGCCAACATCCAAACACCCCCATAAATAAAGTAAATGTACATATATCTGAAACTGAAAGCTACCAATTCAATTTTCTGAATCTTGAAATTGATTTGAATATAATCAGCTTATAGTTGTTACCTACAAATCTATGTCATTGATGCATAATGCAATTTGCAAGTCACGTAACAATTAAAATGCAGAAGATGCATGTGATCATGATCATCTGTGAACCCGCATTGCACACCAACTCAAAATAAAGCACAGAGGAAGATTTACTGACACAGCAAAACCATGTGGATAACAAAATATTCACAACAGAAATAAGAATTTATCCTTGGATCAAACCTTCAGTACAGTGCACCAACATTTAAGAGCAGAAGCAGAGAACTGAGCAGTATTGAGCACCTTCTAGTATGCGGTGCATTCAGCGTCATCTTCCCTACGCGAGACACCATTCCAAGATTGTTCCTGTGAGAAGTCGTTTCCGGAGGAAGATGCAAGACTGTCTTCCATCATAAACCGCTTGAATTCATTGCTGTCATGCTGCACCCTCCCACTAATCTCCAAGCACAATCCTTTGTTAAGGCCCTTGCCAGAGCGCTTCCCCTTGGCGGGCTTCTTCTCAATAGGACCTGGATCAATGAATATTGGCTGCACTTGAAGGGTCGGATTTGGTTTGATTCGGTTCACTTCTCTCTCATCAGGGGGCCGTAGTATGCTCCCAGATTCCAGTTCTGACACATCATCTTGGTTCAATAGTACCTATGCGAAAAGAAAAATCAGTTAACAGATTACTATTAGCAGCCACCAAATGGGAAGCATGTGAACAACAACCTCCCTGCTGCTTCCACAGTTAAACCAGATTTCCTGACAGCTAATATAATCAAATTTGAGAAGAACCACCTAATATATACTTCACTTTGCGAGACGTAACACAAATTTTTTTTTTGATAACATGGGTATCCAAGCTTTGCTTGACTAACACAATATTTTTTCCCAAAGAACCACCTTTTATCACAAATTTCTTTGTAAACATCAATCTATTTGACACAAAATGACCCATTTGCCCTTTCATTGTTGATTTTGTAGTTTTAAATTGATTTCTCTATTTTACAACAATTTTACTTTCTGATAAATTCTTCTTTCTCTATCTTCTCATTGCTTGCCCCATTCTCTCTTCTCACCCTCCACCATCCTAGCCACAAGTAGTGCACTGTACTATCTTCAAATCAATTCTCAACTCCCCATTTCTGCCATCATTTCTATTATTCATTACTATTAACTTTTGAATTGAACCCATTGAAATTCTCTCTTATTAGATTTTGAAGAACTGGATTTTCTAGTGACGATGTACTTCACCAAAATGTCGGTATAGATATGGAACACAGAAGATGAGGGCAAGAGGATATTCTGGAATATTGTGATAGATGATTGGCCCTTGGGTGAGACATTGTAAACACGGCGGCAGAAAGTGAAAACACTAGAACATTGAAAGTTTACTGAAATTTAAGTGCTGGTTTCTTTTGAGTAAGAAATTTTAAATGAAATCGATTATTTCACCAATATGTGGTTACCAAGGTCTGTAATAAAGAAAAATAGTTTGCAAGTTTATCCATGGAAAAGGCTCTATTTTAAATTTAAAGCAAAGCAGCACCAAAATATTAGAAGAACATAGAAAGGCTACAGGCATCATTCCAGAGTCAGTCCCCAGACACTACCCGCTCCCGCACACCAACACATGAAAAATAAAACAGCCTGAACTCCCAATCCACCATATTATTGGATAAGATTGAACAAGTTATCGAACCTAAGTTGCTGATTGCAATGAGAAAATACCTGATGACTAGTTTGCTGAACTGAGCAGTTAAAGACAATGACGTATCAGAATACAATAATTCAGTCATTCTAAAAAGAAAAAAGAAAATCTTACCCTCCGGCCAACCAAGTCAAAAGCCACAACTACTTTCTTTCTTTTTGCCTCCTCAGCTGCTTCCATGTCCTCTAGTTTCTTCTTCAAAAGTTCCTTTTCCTGAAAGAAAATTACATAATGAAAATGCACATTCCTGATCCAAGTGTGAGCTTGCAGAAGTGTCTGTTACAACGACATTAGATTGAATACCTCCGTGGATAACCAGCTGTTACCCTCATCATAATAGTCACTTTGGTCGTCAATAACACTCGTACGAGCTGCAGCATTCCGGTCATAATCAACAAGCCTCTTTGCAAAAGCATTGGCAGATGCCTCAGCTTCAGTTAAAGGAACTCCAGATACATCCAAACCCGCATACGTGCTTCCTTCCTTCAGAACAAGAGACCCACAAAAATTGCAAGGACCCTCTCCTTCCTGTTCACACACTATCTTACCGCAAGATAAGCAATTGCTCACCAGTCTATGTCGACGTGCCTGGCAAGAACAAGGTCTGCCTTGCTGAAATACGATTGACCCCTTGGCAGCTTCTGCAAGTGAAACAACTTTTCCAGCCTTCTTCTTTTTAGAGCTACTTTGTTGGGTGTTCCTTGAGCCTGCGGTCTGGTTATTTTGGCTACCAGAAGCTGAAGCCTCTTTCTGTGCCCTTGCAGGTTTCTTGGCTCCGTTGACCAAGACATCTTCTGTGGGTGGCTTGATATAGGCATGTAACTTTGATGTAGGAGTATCCACAACATTAGGTGTCTTAGAGCAACCTCTCCGTTTCAAATACTCCTCTATGACTGTTCGGCCAGTTTCCTCACCAATAATGTTCTGCCAGCCATTGCAAAACCAAGAAATATAAGACATAAACCTTAGCATATCCAGATATAACTACATAGGCAATTTAGAATTCACTGATCTCAGAGAATCCAATAGTGACGTTCCAACTTCCAAGTCATTGCTTTCCTTTCTCCAAACAACTTAAGATGCTTGGAGCCTGCACGTCGTACTAGGCGATTGTCAACTGAACACATCCTAGCATATGACATGCAATGGGACCTATGTTTAGTACATCTGCAACCCAACTAGCTAAAACCTCAATTGCCAACATTACAAGTTCCCATTTGTCAAGCCAATCTGCTTCGGTTAAACCGACGGATACACGAACACAAAATACAGACACAACACAGACATGGGGAAGGGACATTTCGAAGGGTGAATGCATTGGTAAAGGTGTCATACTAGTGCGCTATAACATCTCACTCTGCCGTGCGTTACAAGAGCTTCTTGTGATGTCAGAACTACAATGCAATCAGGAAATGCTAATCAAAATTGGAGCTACTAGCTAGTTACTAGGCCAGAAATTCATGTCATCAAACGAATAACTCAAAGTCCAGACAACTAAATTAACACCTGTGCTGCTGTGCCTTATCGCACAGCAGCCGAGATAGCAACTTGGTAACTTTGGTTCTTACCCATTATATTGCCATCTCTATCTTCCACAACAACTCTCCAAAAAAATGCATCATTTTCACCAATGATATCATATAAGCACAGAGAAACCAAGGGCTGAAATTGACGGATTTAATGAGCAAAAGGGGCCTCTTTTCTTTAGAGGAAAACAAAAACCCACCCCGACCCTGTACATGATTATGAGTTGGGAAGTTGATAAATTGAAAATCGTATAAGAAACAAGTACCAAACCCAATTACCCAATTATGGATTTTCCCAAATCATTTCATGAACTTGATTATATTACAAAACGAATTGCCTCAAATTGGGAACAGTTTAGTGGAGGGGATATGAGGACACATAAATAGTTTTAGCAATTGAACCACAAAGGCAGACAGGCAGACAATTGAGAGTTGAGACAGACAAAACAAACCCCAGAACATAAATAGAAGAATTGAAAGGAGAGATCAGAAATTTACATCAAGGTATTCTTTGGCATCTTGAGGAGGAGCAAGGTCACAATAAGAAACAAGACCTGAGATCATATCAGCATCAAACTCTAAACCGGTCTCAACCCTTTTACATAGATCATTCAGTGACTTCTCTAGCCACTGCCCAGGTGACTCCATCTCCGATTCTTTCTCTCCCCTTTCTCTCTCTCTCTCTCTCCTCTCTCTCTCTTTCTTACACCGTCGGGGAATGTGAATTCGCTGTTACCGGTATCTGGTGTGGTGCGCTCTACTGTAAAGATTTAAAAGACTCATGAAATGTACGTTCTGATCACAATTTTCACTAGATCCATCTTATTTCAAGCCCTAAAAATTAATTAGAACCCTAAAGTAGACTTATTTATTTTAAAATACATTCTATTATACATTTTCTTAAATCTCCTTTTTTTTTTATAAAAAACAAATTAGTATAGGAGTGAAAAATTCATTGCAATTATATCTAGACCAAATATGAAAAGTAATGAAAACTATGTAAATATAACATTTACTTTGTTTGGGTTTGAGTAACCAAAATTTTGAAAACAATATAAGATTGAGGACATATTATAGCTATATTTTGGTTCATTAGCCTTTTATAAATGTCCTCTCATTTGGAATTGTGATCACTTTTATACAACTCTCATAATGATGAAACAAACTGTGAAATGTCGCAAGATTAACACAATAGCTTATTATCGTTTTTATACTTTGGCCTTTTCATTTAGGTTCGTTCTTTTTCACTTATTTAGTTTATTTCAGTGGAATTCAGTTAAGTAAAGTTATCTACATTTTCTCTCTAATAAATCATAATACTATTCACCTCGGTTAGTCGTTTAATTTACCTGTCACGCCTCATACGCAGGGTAGAAGACATGACAGACGGCAACCTAACTACGGCACCTCCGTAGTCGGGCTAAGTCTCTCCTGTAAACAGATACAATAATTCGGGTTCACAAAAGAATCTCAAAGCTAACAACAATAATCCTTCACTTTGTACATGGACCAAAACTTAATACTAGTATCCAAGCGGAAGCATTTAAATACTGAACTTCTATTTCGAAAACAAGGTCCCTTTGATCTCACACCCCACTATGCCCCACGTTGAAACGACTTCTCAAGTTCTTGAAAAATGATAAATATAAAAGGGTGAACTCAACAGCCCAGTAAGTAATTTAACCCAATCTAACCGGATCACGCAAGTTTCAAAGTATAGGAAATTAATCTAATAAAAATAATAATAAATTTCCAATCTTAGTAAATGGTGTGGGCAGATGTAATTCAAGACCGTTAGTGTGCCAGATATTCCCGTAGGAATCCAAATTCAATATTCCCGTTTAATCCCTGGGAAGGGTCAGATATGGACGTCTCCATAAGTTCAGATATCAGTGATAGTTCCCATTTAATCCCTGGGAAGGGCCAAATATGGGTGTCCCCATAAGTTCAGATATCACAAATAATTCCCGTTTAATCCATGGGAAGGGCCATATATGAGTGTCCCCATAAGTTCAAATATCACACATAGTTCGAGAATACAACTAGCCCACAAAATAATAGTTCAATTCGATGTTCACAAATTCTCTTTAAAATAATCATAAAACAATGCTTTCCATTTCCACATGGTTCAGTAATCAAATATTCGTAATAGTCATGCTTGATCCAATTTTCTAAAACGCATAAAATAAATAATATTCGGATACGAGATCGAATTTCTAGTTCGGAAATGTCTACTAGCAATATTAGCTTTATTATAAAAACAAGCTAAATTGGGAGAAACCACTTACCTGACTTCTTAGATCCCATGTTTTTAATACTCAAGATACTTCGGGTTCAACTCCCGTATCTATGAATTCCTCCTGCCAATTTCTTAGTTCTTTACTCGTTGATAGACCCTCTCTATCTTGCTTCCTCTGCTCCAATACTTATAATAAGTATTCATCTTCATACCTCCCATCTCCTTTCCTTCCAATGATCAAGGTGATGCTTATAAATTTATAGTAGATGAAGGATTGCGTTCCCTGGCACTTCTCAATAATGCTTATTATCCTTCTTTGCACAATACTATCATTATCATAAACTTTACCCCATTATTTTATCATATTGTCGACCAAACACCACTATTATCATCCATTAGTGAAACATTATACAAAGCACTATATAAAACATATTGTCATCTTTATTTTGCCAATCAATGTTTTTTTTTTTTTTAGTGTGTGTTTTGTTACAGCAACCTTATTTGCCACTTTTTCCCAAAAAGAAAAGTACAGTACAGACATAAATAAAAATTCGAATGAAACTGTCTCACGTGAGATTGAGTGATTTATACATTGTTTTTTGAGTGATTGATTTATATCTTGTTTTTTCCTATGGAGTAGCATTTTTTGGTATGGAGTTGACTTATTATGATTATTATTTTTTTTGATAGAGTAGTATAGTTTAAAATAAATTTATGTTTTTTGAATCAGAGCGTCTTGTGTGAACTAGTCTCACAAATGTTGTAGGGATATGGAAGGTATTTTTTAAAAAGATTTTGTATTTTTTTTTTCTTTTAAACTTTTACCCAGTAGAATTGTAGAAAGCCCAATATCCGGAAACCAGGGTGAAGTCCAAACCATTGAACAAAGCGCCAAGGAAGAGAATCGCCATCAGCTCTGCTCTGCATCTACTCCTCAATTTGTCAATTTGATCACACCAGACATCTCCATCACATTTCTACAACCAGACTTTCGGAATGTCGTTTAAATTGTCTGCAGCTTGAAGGTGCATTTCTATCCCCCCACCCACCAAAATTATTTTTATCTTGTTTTTGCTCACACATCTGTAATGAACCCCATTACAATCAACATATAAATGGACAAAAACAGAAGAGCAGCAATAGAAAATAATGGCCTTTGTTTAATATATAGGGTGAATGCTTAAGATTTTTCTTTCTGGAATTATGCCCACCAACTGTTCGATGAAATTACACTAGTTTTTTTTTTTATGTCCACTTTCATGATGCTTTGGTTGAGAGGACGAAAGGGTATATCTTGAAATAGGTAATGAGGTTGAGGAAGGATTGTTTTAGTTACTTGGGTTGGTTGGAATGATAAAAATTGTATGTTAGGTTGGTAGTTATTTTGGAATGAGTAGGCCTTTACTAGCAAAACATGTAGCAGCTGTGATAAAACATCAGAAAGATCCTCTAAAGGCGCTCGAGACTTTCAAATCTGTGAAGAATGAAGATGGGTTCAGGCACAATTTGTTGACATATAAATGCATGGTAGATAAGCTAGGTTCTTATGGGAAGTTCGAAGAAATGGAAAGTTTGCTCTCGGAGATGAGAATGGATATTGATTATAGTGTAGTGGAGGGAGTGTATATAGGGGCCATAAAGAATTATGGGAGGAAAGGGAAGGTTCAAGAGGCGGTGGATGTGTTTGAGAGGATGGATTTTTACAACTGCGAACCGTCAGTCATGTCCTACAATGCCATTATGAATATCCTGGTTGAAAATGGGTACTTTGATCAAGTGCATAAAGTTTATATGAGGTTGAAAGACAAAGGGATTACTCCTGATGTCTACACATATACAATCAGGATTAAACTGTTTTGTAGGACTGGGAGGTTTAATGCTGGTCTGAGGCTTCTTAAGAATATGGCTTCGCAGGGGTGTGATGCCAATGCAGTTACATATTGCACTCTTGTAGGGGGTCTTTATGAAGAGAACTATGGACTTGAAGCAGCCAAGTTGTTTACTCAGATGCTCAGCCTTGGACTTTGTCCTGATGCATCTACGTTTAACAAGCTAATACACGTGCTTTGCAGGAAAGGGCATGTCCAAGAAAGTGAAAGGCTTTTGAACAAGGTTTTCAAGAGGGGATTTTCACCAAATTTGTTTACATTCAATATTTTCATTGAAGGATTTTGTGAGAAAAATTCAGTTAATGAGGCTGCTAACTTGCTCACTAGCATTAGAAGGGAAGGGTTTTCTCCGGATGTGGTGACATACAACATACTGATACGTGGATTGTGTAAGAACTCTTAACATTATTGAGGCTGAGAGTTATGTGCATCAAATGATAAATAGAGGGTTTAGTCCTGATGCTTTTACCTACAACTCTATTATTGATGCATGTTGCAAATCAGGTCTGGTACAAAATGCAGATAAAATACTTCGTGATGCAATTTTCAGAGGCTTTGTGCCTGATGAATTTACGTATTGCTCCTTAATCAATGGCTTATGCAAGGAGGGTGATATAGAGAGAGCCATGGCGTTATTTAATGAGGCTGAGACAAAAGGATTGAAGTCTAACATTATCCTCTATAACACCTTGATCAAAGGCCTTGATCAAAGGCTTATCTCAGCAGGGGCTGATTCTCGAAGCGTTACAGCTGATTAACGATATGTCAAGAAGCGGTTGCACCCCTAATATATGTACATACAATACAGTCATCAACGGATTGTGTAAAATGGGTTGCCTATCTGACGCCAATAACCTGGTAGATGATGCTATAACAAGAGGATGTTTACCTGATGTTTTCACCTTTAACACACTAATTGATGGATACTGCAAGGAGCTGAAGTTGGACACTGCAATTGAACTTACTGATAAAATGTGGGAGCAGGTGTTACCCCTGTTGTGATTACATACAATACTCTGTTGGATGGGCTCTGCAAGACTGCAAAGTTTGAAGCCCTGATGGGAACTTTTGAAACAATGGTGGAGAAAGGGTGTGTTCCAAACCTTATTACGTACAATATACTCATAGATAGTCTCCGTGCGTCTCAGAAGGTGAAAAATGCTTTAGACTTGCTTGAGGAGATGAGGTACAAGGGTCTTACTCCAGATCTTGTTACTTTCGGGACATTAATCAATGGTTATTGCAAGAAAGGAGATTTGGATGGAGCCTACCAGCTATTCAGAAAGATTGACCAACAATATAGAGTTTCACATACTACAGCAACATATAACATTATGATTAATGCATTTTCTGAAAAACTGAGAATGGATATGGCTCAGAGGCTTTTCCGTGAGATGGTTGAGAAGGGTTGCCCTCCTGATTGTTATACTTACCGTGTCTTAATAGATGGATTTTGTAAAGCAGGAAATGATGATGCTGGCTACAAGTATCTCCTGCAGAAGATTGAGAAGGGTTTTATGCCTTCATTGATGACATGTGGAAGGGTACTAAATTGCCTTTGTGCTAAACACAGGGTCCGTGAAGCTGTTGGCATCATCCAACTTATGGTGCGTAAAGGTATTGTTCCAGAAGCTGTCGAGAATATTTTCAATTCCACTAAAAGGGATATTGCAGCACCAAAGATCATTGTGGAAGACTTGTTGAAGAAGGGCTGTATAACTTATTATGCATATGAACTTCTACATGATGGCGTTCGAGATAAAAAGCTACTGAAGAAATGACTTCTGTGAAGGGTCATCGAATTAATGTGACAATTGCAATTGGAGATCAGGGCTTTCATAGGGCAAGGAAGCACTGTGCTAATATCATGGTTATCAAGCGGTTCAAAGTAACATCAGGTTAAGGTAACATCTTTTCCAAGACATTTGTTTTTCTGTTTTGTTACCGCATTCCTTTATGTTGATGGTGCTTCAGCTATCCAGTTAAGAAAAAAAAATCTTCAGTTACACAACTGGACTATAGTTCTTGAGACTCTGTTAAATATTGCAAAAAAAATTGCTTCACTGACCTAAGCTAGTTTCACTATCCAATTAATTTTATCCTGGTTCCTTCTTGTGGTCCTGGTGAAGATAGTGTGTGACTATATTACGTTTGGTAAAGGATCTTGGTAGCGGTTAATGCTTTGAAACAGTAAACGTCACGGATGACTTGTGTATTGAATCTATTGATGCATGTCTTAACAGAACACATGCTTCTTCATTAGTATGACTGGAAATGTGAGATATTAGTAACCAGGTTGTCCTACTTCTAGTATTATTTTGTACTACCTTCTAGAAACAACTAAAACAACCAATGCTATACTCTCTCCCATCTTCCCTTGCCCAACTTCACATCTTATATGCTTGTTTTATCTTCAGAATGAGCAGCATCTTGTTTTGAAAATCATATTCAGCTGCTTCATGTTGTGACATTGGCATTCCCCTTCGTGTCATTTGGAATTCAAGGGTAAAAATCATCATCTTCTGGATTAGACTTTATTGCTGATGAATAGACTGGATTCAGAGCACTGATACTAGGTTTTTGCAGGACACTGAGCAATGTTATTGTATTTGGCGGAAGTCTAAAGCTGTGCAACCGATGAATCGCTGATAGCTCTATAGTCCTTTCTGCTTCCATGTGCTTTTTGGAAGGGGAAAGTACTGCAAATTTAATGGATCAGCTATTTTGAATTGCAAGCTAGTTTAAACCAATGAGGTAACTGTTTCTTCATGTAACTAGTTGACCTGATATTGTTCATTGAACTCAGATTAAAGCAGCTGTGTATGAAAAGCTAACATTTTACAATGCATGAAATATGTGGCACTGCCAATAAGTGCCTGAAGCCCTGAACTGACAATAAGCTTTGACTTTTATTTTTATTTTTATTTTATTATTGTTCTGTTTTTTTTTTTTGCATTGCAAAGCTTCTGGAGATACACAAACGCCTTGACATAAATTTGATATTGGCTCTATCTACTGTTTCAACTGCACCAGTCAGTATATGCCTTTTTGGCAGAGTTCTAGGTGCAACAGTGTTGGCAAAAGCATTTGCTACTAGAGATGGAAACGGCAAGCATGTCTGGAACAGTTGAATAGTTGATGACCCTAGCTTGAAGGATTACGATTCAATGATGTACAATGCAAGAACTCGGTGTAGGCATGCAAATCTTATTGATGTGGTGATTAGCTGGGCCTTAGAACTTGAGAAGGTACCGGGACAGAAGAGAAAAGCTTGCGATTATGCACATGGATGCATTTGCAAAGCTATACATAGCAATTACTGGAATATTGCGAAAGTTCAGGTCATGTTATGTAAAGAATTCAATGTAATATAGTTGCCAGCTGAGAGCACAGTTTACCTATTATGGGTGGGATTCAGCACATCCATCCACAAGCTACTTGAAGACAGCCTGAAGTTTGTATGAATCTGTCAAATTTTGATAGAGATTGGATCCCAAAAATTCAGTACAGCTTTCAAAGTTGGCAATATAGGCAGGCCCTATAAGTTACACATTTGAACCTTTTTATCTTTATTTTTAATGGATAAAATTTAAATTACTGGCTTCTTGAGCACAGTGAGCATATTACTCGAGTAGTAAGAAGTGAGAAGCACATGTGTACAGTCTGTCTTTCCTTCATGGATCAGTGTCTCCATTGTAAATCAGATACTCATAAATGCTTCATTTTTTGCTCATTCAATAGAGGTAGATAAATACTCCGAAGATGCAATAGGTGAGTTATACTCCCCTCTCCACCTAGCTACATAGAGCCTCTCCCCTTCTCTCTCTTTCTCTCTCCTGTCCATTCTCTCTCTCTCCCCTGCCCATTCTCCCTCTCTCCTTCCCGGGGACCTCACCTGCCTCTCCCAGCTCCACGAAGCTCCGTGGAGCTGGGAGTATATAAAAATTTGCGGGTTTAGGATACCCACAAAAAGGGAGGACACAGCGCCACAAGATTATTTACCAAAGAAGTGTTAGTTCGGGTTACAAAAATTACATTAAATGAGAGGTCATCTCTCAGATTGACAATTTAATCCAGAATTCTCATTCTTTTGTCTTAAGAACATGCAACAACTTGGAAACATAAGATCGTGCCTTGAATATTGAACATGGAAGTCGCAAACAATTTGATCCATGGCCATCAGCAGTGTGTATTTCATCAAGCTTCATCAGATTTCATACATTTGCTTCCAACTTGATGTGCCCTTTAGCGCGCAGAACAGATCTTCAGTGTCATTTATTGTGATCTTTTTATTCATGACTTCCTCTTGCCTCCCAATCTTCAAGGCTTTTCTTCATAAATCTTACTCCAGTATGCAATTTGAAGGACAATTTTTTTTTTTTTAAGAAATAAGGGAGTATATAATTTCTCCAAGCTCGGAAAACACTTCCTCATGTCTTCTCTGAAGCCACAAGCCAGAACTATGACTCCCACATGACTCCATCCAGGTTCCTTGCTCAACCCAGTACCCTTCATTAGACTTCTTATCTCCTCAACTTCTTCCCATTCCCCCATTTCTGCAAGTATATTGGATAAGGATATGTAAGCTCCAGAATCAGCAGGCTCTAAACCAATAACTTTTTTGGCTGCTAGCCTTCCAAGTTCAACATCTCCATGTACTTTGCAGGCTGCCAATAATGTTCCCCATATTAAAGCATCAGGCCTTATAGGCATGTCATTGATAAAGTTTTCTGCTTCTTTCAATCTTCCAGAGCGACCAAGAAGATCAACCATACAGGCATAGTGCCGATTACCAGGTTCCATCCCATAGTATTTAGACATTGAATGTAAATGAAAATAACCCTCTTCAACCAAACCATTATGGCTACAAGCTGATAAAACCCCAACAAATGTCACAGAATCAGGTCTGATGCCCTCACTTTGCATAGCTTCATAAAGTTTTAAGGCCTCTGCACCTTTTCCATGTTGGGCATAGCTCAAGATCATCGTTGTCCAGCTGATCAAATCAGGTTTCAGTATCTGATCGAAAGCTTTACGGCAATCATCAATGACTCCTCGTTTTGAGTACATTGTTATAAGTGAACTACCGACAGAAACATCATACTGCAAGCCTAATTTTATGGTAAGTGCATGCAATTGGATGCCAATGTCAGTTCTATTTAAAAGAGCATCAGACCCGAGAATAGATGATACTGTATAAGAGTCAACATCCATATCAGTTACAAGCATTTCATGGAGCACTGAGAGAGCCTCTTCAATGCATCCTTTCTGAGCATAGCCTGAAATTAATGCCGAGCATGAAACTTGGTCTTTATGGCGAATCATGTCGAAGACCCTCCTTGCCAAATCTATAGAACCACATTTGCAGTACATATTTACAAGTGCCGCGCCAATGAGGCTTTCTTTGCTAATCCCTGCACGAAAAGCATAACCATGAACTTCCTTGCCTTTCAACAAGGCCTTAACAGAGGAGCAGGCAGTCAAAACCCCAATGAGTGTCGTCTGATCAGGTTTTCCCTCTTTATATAGCATCTCTCTGAACAATTAGATGGCTTTATCAGCATAGCCATGTTCAGCAAAACCAGAAATCATGGAGGCCCAAGAAACAATGTCTTTGTTAGGAAGCTGCAGGAATACTTCGTACGATTCTGCCAAATGACCGCATTTTGAGTACATGGTAAAGAGTGAGCTACCTACAGAAATGTCAAAGATCAATCCAGTTTTGAGTGTGTAGCAGTGAAACTGTCTCCCAACATTTAGACGATCTATAATGCTCAAAATACTAGAAATGGAAAAGTTGTCCGGTCTCAGATCTTTGAGCAACATTTTACGGAACAGTTCAGTTGCTTTATCCAACCTATGATTCTGATTCTGAGCAAACGAAGATATCATGACAGTCCAAAGACCTAGGTCGTCTGAGTCTTCCTGTTCTAAATACAGCAATTCAGACAAACCTACTTCTCCCACTTTGGAGTATGTCTTAATCAAAGATGCTGTCACCGTTGAATCTAAACAGAACCCAGATTTCAGAATCCATGAATGCATTTGCAATGCTACACCAATCATATGTGACTTGATACATGCATTGAGTATACTAGTAATAGTATATTTGTTCACTTCAACCCTAACTTTTCTCATTTCTCTGAATAGCTTAAGAGCAGAAATAGCATCATCTTTCTGCACATAACCAGAAATCATAGCAGTCCATGAAACTACATTGTGAACTGGCATTCTAACAAAATTCTTTGTGGCTTCATTCATCTCTCCACATTTGGCATATAAGTCAATGATACTTGTCCCTACAAAGACATCTCGCCCTGCACCATGTTTGATCACCAATCCATGAACTTTCTTACCCGTCTCACCATATTCAAGTGCAACACAAGCAGTCAAAACACCAGGCAAGGTAAAGTTGTTAGGACTAACAGAAAGACGACGCATTTGGTCAAAGAGCTCAATAGCCCTTCCATTATCCCCACTTTTCACAGCCCCGGTTATCATACTATTCCAACAGACTACATTCTCTTCACATGGCCAATCATAAAACACCCGCGAAGCATCCTCAAAGCGACCATTTTTAGCAAATAAATCAATCATCCCGGAACGAACATATCCACTAGAAAAGAACCCATCTTTTAGCGAAAGCCCATAAACCAACTTACCATACAACAAAGATCTCAGAGCACTACAAGCTGAGATGACACTCCCATAAGTAAACTCGTTACTTCCATTACAAATTGAGCGCATCCTGCAGAAATATCTCCAAGCGCCATTATACAAGGAATTATTATTGTGACCAGAGATCATAATATTCCAAGAAATAAAGTTTGGGCTCGGTATTTTATCAAACACCTGGAGTGCATCATCAATGGCGGATAGTTTCCAATACCAACCAACCAAAGAATTTGCCAAGAATACATCACAGTAAAAATGGGCCAATTTTATTAAATGGGCATGGATAATTTTGGCATCCATGATTGTAAAAAACTTTGATTTGTTCCCTTCGGCAAAAATACTATGTGGGTCGATACCACTGGGATATGCATCGCTTAAGAATTTTGGTGGGTTCTCAAATGCGGCAAGCGAGGAGATCAATTTGCGAGAAAAATATGATCTTTCGGGGTGATAAATTTGATGGATGGGGAATTTCATCGCTGTTTATCAGTGAAATTGCATTCTAAATTGAATTTCATAGTCGCTGTTTATCACTGGAATTTCACATAGCGCGCGATTAGTTTTTTAAAAAGACTTGCTGTTATTGGCAAAAAGGATATGATTGGTAATAGCATAATTGTTTGTATCAATGGTACCATTCGATCCTCACAGGTCACAGCCAGGATGGCCGAGTTGGTCTAAGGCGCCAGTTTCAGGACTGGTCCGAAAGGACATGGGTTCGAAAGTCATTCCTGACAAAAGCGAGGGTCACCTTTTAATAGAATAACAAATCTAAAGAGTTCGATGAATGTCTAAGATACCCACATCATATTTTGGAGTTAAATTTTACCTCGAGATGATCATATTCATATGGATTTCGTTCGACATTTCATTTTCAACGATTAATTCGAGGCTACTTAAGAGTTGTGGGAAGGGATCAATTCAAGTAGAGGAGAAAGAGAGATTCAAGTAGAATGGAAATAAATCAAGAGCAATTATTGTTTCATTTCAAGTATATAATGATGTTATTTACAGCATACATGCTTTTTGAAAGTTGATTGGCTGAACTTTAGCAAAGTTGCACATACATTGAACTTGTGGACAGCAAATGGCCAAGACAAGCTCCTGTCAGAACCATTGTAATTAAAGGATGAAAATCATTTCGGCCAATTTTGAGAGGTATGTAACCTCACTCTCCACCTAACTAGTTCTGTGACATTAAACAATAAGAAGCAGAAACATAACACTCATCAAGAGCAACATTCTTACACCAATCAATAAAATAACAATCACACACAAAAAAAAAAAAAAAAAAAAGAAAGATTATGGCAGAGACAAAGCAAGATGTGAAGCTTCATGGGATGTGGGCAAGTCCTTGGGTAAGAAGGGTGAAAATTGCCCTAAAAATTAAGGGCATACCCTACGAATACTTTGAAGAAGACTTGAAAAACAAGAGCAAATTGCTCCTCCAAAATAATCCAGTTAAGAAGTTGGTCCCTGTGCTGGTTCATCATGGAAGACCTGTTCCTGAATCTTTGATCATCGATGAATATATCGATGAAATTTGGAAGAATTCACCAAAACTCTTCCCTTCCGATCCTTATCAACGCGCCACAGCTCGGTTTTGGGCTAGTTTTATTGACCTACAGGTACTTAACTAATCTGCATGTTTGTGATTATGTACCTAATCATGTCACCATTTTGTTAAGAATAGTTTTTTTCAACAGTCTTAAGACAATGCATTTGCAAGTTCTAATATTAATCTCCATTAATAAAGACCTTATATTCTCTAATTCCCTTACAAAACTGCATACACAGTTATTTGAAAAGCTTCGGGAAGTGGTCAAAGCTCGAGACGACAATGTAGAGAAGAAGATCATAGTGGAAATCCAAGAAAACATGAGCAAATTGGAAGCAAATGTGGAGAATTTGTATTCAGGAGGTACATGTTCAGATGGAGAAAACATGGACATGTTAGACATATTGATGATCACATTATTGCCTATAATAAAGGGTGTTGAAGAAGCAATTAGTGTCAAATTCATAGACTCAGAAAAGTTCCCCCTGTCATTCTCATGGATGAAGTCTCGTGATGGACTTCCAGTGGTTGAAGAGACTGCTCCAGATCATGAACATCTGGTCAAGTTTCTCCGAAAGCTTAGACAATTTTTCAGAAAAGAAGCCTTGTAATTAATTTTCCAATTGAATTTTCACTCTATATTTCCAGTACTATTTGTTTTGTTTGCTGAGATTTATGGTAGTGTTTAAGGATTAATTATTTAAACTCATCAGTGTATGATCATTTTTCCCTTGTTAGTTAAATAGCTATTTTAACACCGAGAAAAACTTGAGAAGTATCTTTGTGCAAATGACTTGCAAGGGTTAATGTAGACGAGTTTTGAACCCAAATGCGCTGGCGTGGAGTCTAGAACTCTTATAGGCCTTACCGACTTCACTATCTAAATTAGCTACATTCACAATGGAATGAATATATACCCCCCAACACCGATATCTTACCAAATGCTACATCCCTATGCTCGTAACGCAAATGCTAGTAATATTTGTACTAGTAGACCAAGGACACTAATACAAATATTTTGGGATATGAAAGTTATTTTAAAAATAAGATTTAATTTCTTAATCGACCACGAACTGAATCTACACAAGTTTTTTTTTTCTTCATCTTGATGCTCCTTTCACTATTTTGCCTTTTCAACCTCGCCCCCTAGTGTGGAGAGTGGTGGAGACTTCTATTGAAGCTGTTTCTTTCTAACCCCCAAAACCCTCCAAGTTGATAGTAGTGGCTCCCCCGCATAGACTTTGCTCCTTTTTTTTTTACTAATTCCCTTACTTTAAAAAGTTGTCACCCAACCTTTTGTGATTTGGAAGACTTTAAATTTTTGCTTTGTCAAAGTTTCCTGCACCTTCTTTTTACTATTGCAAATTTGCAATCTTCTCGTCAACTGTCTGAACGCTTTGTGCACTTAATTTTCCATTGAATTTTCAATATCTCTAATTCCCCTTTTTGTGGGTAGAAAATTAGGCAAATGGCTAGAGCCTATCAAGGCTTTAATTTGTAAGTACTCCTCAATGATCTCCCAGTCAGCTTGTTTTATTGGTGCTTAATTTTTATCTCCTCAAAGGTCTGTGAATGAGGCTACCAAAGACTTGGGGACTTGGGAGTCAGAACTGGCATTATTGGTGCTTCACCTAAAAGTTTATGGCACTCCATTTTATGTGGGGTTTTAACGAATATTTATCCCCTCCAAATAGAAAAATCAATAAATTAAAAGAAGTTTGAACTTTGCAAGCTTCCATTGACTAAATGGTGTGTATTTTGGTGTTTTAAAGTTTCAACTCCAATTGTTCTTGTTTAGTTTTTATTTGGTACTATATGTGTTTCTTGTTTAATGATTTTATTCTATGTTTTCACCTCTATAACCAAATATGGCACGTTAGCATGATGTCATGCTTGTATAAATGACGTCAACTTGAGATCGCCTCATACGAGATTTTGTGTTATCCAACAGAAACCAGCACTAGTACGACAACAAAGAAACTTGAAAGATATTGAGTTGAAATCCTATCCATTTCAATTGCTTTCATTTTCTAATGGAGGGACAATCTCTTTCAACAAAATAACAAAAGAGATTAAACACTCCACTTAGGAAATGAAAATTTCCATTTCTTTTAGAAGAGAGGATCTGATCTCCCCCTTCTTGGTAGGTAAATAGCATTGAAATTTAGGTTGTCCTTTCTTTGTTGACAAACAAAAACAACAGCAACAAGTTGACTTGTTTCAAAGAAAGTATAGGCCCTTTGCAAACATCTTAGGGCCATGGGGTATGAACCTCACCGAAATCATGGACCTACGAATAAATAACAAAAACAATAGCAATTTCTTGTCTAAAAGTCATCTTTATTTTGTTGAAAAGTTTTCGGTGGCCATAGATAGTCTTATCAACGTTTTATGTCCAATTTATTCAAAATATGATGATTTAGGATGTATTCGTTTTAGTTGAACAGAATTAAGAGTAATATGTGGAAGAAAAAAAAATGTACATTATACAAGTGAAATGAACTTACCCGAATTTAACTAAACTCACACAAATTAAAATGGAAATTGATTGGGTAAGTTGAAAAGCACACCCCCTAGTAATTCACCAACTGCTTCTGGATGCATCTCATTTTTGGCTGTCATGATAATGCGGATCGTATCAATCAGAAAGCCAAACAGTGAAGGTTGGGTCTTGGTATGTAGCTCAGTCTAGCTCCCTGCATATAGGGCTCCAAAATTAGATTACTCGTAATAATGATTATCTTTCTTTCCAACATAGAAGTACATAAATGATTAAGATTTAGGGACAGAAATGATCAGAAATGATGTTGTTCCTCTATTTCTGTTCTAGTTGTTCGAGGTTTAGGGATGCCTTGGGTTAAGGAGACATTCAGACAGATTCGAATAACTAATTTGTTGAAATTTGTAAATCCATTCATGATCTAAGAGACTGCATGGATCTAGTACAACAGTATTTGAATTTATTACATGGTTCTAAATTTCTTAGACATGAACCTAACTGCAGGTAAATGTCACGCTACAAATAATTGAACCAGGAGTTACTGCATGATACTACTCACTTGATTACCTTTCCTAAAAACAATTCTGGTTTTGTGATGATTGTTGCTAAAATTTTCTTACCCATAATCTCGATTCATGGGGGGCCAGAGGAAATATAATCTTTCTTTGTCCTTCCTGAGCATTCCATTGGGATCGGGAACGGAAAGAAAAAAAAAAGGAAGCACAATCTGCCAAAAAGAAAGACATACGTAGATAATCCTAGATTACGACTCTGTTTGATTCACCTAGAAAAAACTAAACAGAATTGATTTTTTTTAACTTAGCCATTAACCATTTAAAATTTGTCCAAACATATTCAATATTGAACTCATTTGAAAATATATATTTTGAGATCTTTCCGATGACATAGTTATCATCATTAAATTATTTCGAAATAAAAAGTTTATTCGAGTAATAAAGTTACACATGAACTGAACTGAACGGATATAGAGTCTACGTCGACTTGCTTTCCAAGTATAACTAGAATCCTAATAGTACTAGTTTTATGATTACATAAGATCTCTAATTCTCTATAATATCTTAACCATATATTATCTTAATAATATATTCTAATATTTAGTTTCCTAAATAGATATGGAAAATATATCCATATATATACTCTAATATATTTTCTGATATCTTATCAGTAATAGATGCCCTTAACCATTAGCAATTCATAGTTATCTTCTTCGTTTTTCTCTTTCTAAAGAGCCCACTTATGAATTGATTTATTAGTGACAGTAGACACCTACACCAAAGATAATATTGCATTTACAAATGGGATAGATAGAATTTGATACAGCGTGACTTGTAGGTCAATCAGTGTGAAATTAACAAAAGGGTAAAAAGGTTAATGCACATGGCAAGCAATCCAAACAAAGGCATGAACATTTGATATGAAGCCAACAAATGTTAACTGATCAGATTGGAAAATCTATACCAACTTCCACTACTTCAAACTTTTTCTAATTTAATTACCATCAAATCAATCAATATATGATAATGCTTTATGGGCAATAATATTAACTAAAACCACGGGAATTTGCCAAGTAGAAGGTTCGAATATCAAGAGAGTACATGGGGTTCTTTCAATCAATTACAAACATAGTTCTTTCATTAAAAGATTAGACTCGTGAAGATCACAAAAGATGGGTTAAAGTGGCCTAAATTGAAAATTAATTAGCATAGTTTGATCCAAAATAGACTTTAAACACAACCTCATTATTACTATATCTGTTAAGTTGAGTCATTTGACTCAATGATATGATCCCACTTAGAAGTGGGCAAACATGCAATAACATTTTCAAATTAACAGTTTGAAAATGACTTTTTGACTCCAAAAACACAAATTCTACCCCCTAATTTACTCTAAAGCATGACGATTGCATTACCTCAAATTGCAATCATCATAAAACCAATATAAATACTAGAACAGCATGGCCAAGCTAGGAACCAAACAGAAGCTAAAAAATACACAATGGTTTCTTCAACCAGTGTCATTGCAGTTTTGTTTTTATGTTTTTCAGTCTGTTTTTCGTTTGCACATCCAAACCAACGCCAAGGGAACTTAATCCAAGGGAATTTTATGCAATGTCTTTCAAACAAAATTAGATCCCCTAACTCATTTCCAAGGTCATGTTACACCCCAAGCAACACTTCTTTCACTGCCATCCTAAACTCCACAGCAAACAACTTGAGATACTTAATGCCTTCAGTGCAGAAACCACAGCTGATTTACATGCCCTTAGATGAATCCCATGTCCAAGCAGCTGTTATTTGTGCTAAACAGCTTGGGATTCAGCTGAGGGTCCGAAGTGGGGGCCATGACTACGAGGGCATGTCCTACGCCTCGGAGATGGGGGACCCGTTTGTGGTCCTTGACATGTCAAAGCTCCGGTCAGTGATTGTCGACATAGACGACAACAGTGCATGGGCCGAGGCAGGGGCTACCATTGGGGAGCTCTATTACAGGATCTCACAGCAGAGCAAGTCACATGGTTTCCCTGCAGGGTTGTGTAGCAGCTTGGGTGTGGGAGGCCACATCACAGGTGGAGCCTATGGGTCTATGATGAGGAAGTATGGCCTTGGGGTGGATAATGTGATCGATGCTCGATTGGTTGGCCCTGACGGGCAGATCCTCGACCGAAAGGCTATGGGGGAGGATCTGTTTTGGGCCATCAGAGGTGGCGCAGGGGGTAGCTTTGGTGTAATTCTTGCTTGGAAGGTGAAATTAGTCCCTGTACCTGAAACTGTGACTACTTTCACAGTTGCTAAGACTTCTGAGCAAGGGCTAACAAAACTTCTATATAAATGGCAACAAGTAGCTGACAAGCTTGATGAGAACCTCTTCATCAGGGTCGAGTTTATGCCAGCAACACAAAACGCAAATTCCACCCAGAAATCACTACAAGCCTTGTTTAATGCGCTTTACCTAGGCAGCTCGAGTCAGCTCATGCAAGTCATGGCTCGGAGCTTCCCTGAACTCGGGCTGCAGCATAAGGACTGCAATGAGATGAGCTGGATTGAGTCAGTTGTGTACATTGCAGGGTACCCTACAGGGACTAGCACAGATGTTTTGCTCCAAGGGAAGCCCTTGTTTAGGAACTATTTCAAGGCCAAGTCTGATTTCGTTAGGGAGCCCATCCCAGAAAGGGGGCTCGATGGGCTTTGGAGGAGATTGTTGCAGGAGGAAAGTTTTATCATGATATGGAACCCTTTTGGTGGGATGATGAGCCAGATACCGGAGTCTCAAACGCCTTTCCCTCACAGGAAGGGTACCATCTTCATGATCCAATATGTGGCATCATGGCAAGATGGTGAGGCTAGTGAAAGCAAGAACATGGCTTGGATTAGGGACCTCTATAACTATATGGAGCCTTATGTATCTAAGAACCCTAGGGAGGCCTATGCCAATTATAGGGATCTCGATTTTGGAATGAATAAAGACGGAAACACTAGCGTTGCAGAGGCTAGTGCTTGGGGACTTAAGTATTTCAATAACAACTTCGAGAGGTTGGTGCATGTTAAGACCAAATTCGACCCTGAAAATTTCTTCAGGCACGAGCAGACCATTCCGCCCCTCACATCACCGAAGAGAAAGATGAAGAAGGAAAGGTTTCACTACCATAAGTATGGAAAGGTGCAACACAAACAGCACTACCATAAGTTTGGAAAGGGGCACCATAAGCGGCAGGGACAGGTCGTATATGAACCAAATTTCTGAGGCTGGCGATTAGGATTGCAAGTGTAGTTAACAAGTAATCTTCAAACGAGTTATAATTCATCAAAGTATGTGTTGTTACTAATAATACAGAGATAGATTTCATTTGGTCTGGTTTGTATTAGTCGTGTGTGCATAAGCACACCAGTGGTTTAGTTGGGTGCAATTTTTGGTGTTATTTGTTTGCTAAAGCTAATAGAAACAAGTTCTTGTGTCTGCACTTTGGTTTAGTTAAATGATATGTTCAATATTCCCTATAAAAAAAATGATATATTCAATAAACTTTAGTGGTGGGACTAAAGTCTCTTCTTTGCAAAAGTTTTGAAGTTATTTTTGGATTGAATGAGAGAGCTGCTGTTAGAGCCTCAGAGGTAATGAGAGCATTGTGGCTTGGGTTCTGTTCAATGAAAATCATGAAGTAATCAAAGCAGGAGCTGGAAAGAGTAGGCTAAGGAAGCTGAACTGGATGCTATACAAGTGTTCAAAGACAACAGAAAGGATGAGGTGATGGAACTAAGAATCTACACGGATGCCCGCAAAGAACAATGTGGACAAGCTCACAAAAGGTGCCCCTTTCCCATGGGAGTCTTTTGAAGAAGTTGCATATCTGTGTAACTCTTTTAATACTACTGTATCTTTCATTCCTAGGAGTTTTAATTCCCTTGCACACTTTCTAGCTAGCTGGGCAGCCTCTCACAACTACACTGGTTGCTTTGAGATGGACTTTCTTAAGCTTGGACAGAATTTGGATGTAAACACTACTTCTATTACATCTTAATACAAAAGGGAAGACGTTGGTGGAGCAAAAAAGAAAGAATGAGAGAGCTGAAAGAGACCATATAACTCTATATTTAACAGTATTAAGGCCAACCTAATTCCTACTTTAGTTCCAGTCATGATTCAACCAAGTTAATGTTTTGTTCAAACCCCCCTCAAAATTACATAAAAGGAAGGAAATAACACAAAAAGATAACCAGAAAAATCATAAACCCAAACAAATTCACTCAAGAAAGAGCTGCTAACCATGAGAAACAAATAATACTTCTAAAGTTATAATTCCATTAAGTAACGTGCCTGTAATTGCTTTACAAATGAGGACCTAGTATCGATTACAAAATTTAGGTCCTCCTAAGTCTCTATACTTCTTTCCTATCAGTGGAAATTAAACTAAAAAGTAGTCTTAGCAAGGAAAAAAAACCCTAATAATTACCCTTAATCTAAGCACTGCCCTAAATCATGTTTCTAGGGAGTGATATGTTATAATCTGCATACCATAATCAACTAAACGGGGCTCGAATTGGAATGCCCTTCCTACTCCTTTTCCTGAAGCTTGGCATGTTGCCATTATTCTCCGCCTGCGCCACTGAAATCAAGCACTGCAACTTCTTGTCACTACTCTCTAGAGTCTCTACATCCTGCTTTTTGGCATCACCAACATTAACATTAGCATCAACATCACGAGACTTCTTCTTCTTCTCATTCTGTTGTTCCTTGCGTGCTTTCTTTCTCTCCTTTTAGGCATCCTCCATCGACCACCTCTTCAAAGGACCAGGCACACAGACTTGATTTTGTTTCATGATCATCGACGATTTTGTAATGACATGATCAGCAGCAGATTTATTTTGCTTGTAGTTACTCTCTGCCTTTTTAATTTCACCACTATTAGTTCCACACTCTTTTTCCTCCAGGGGCACAAGTGCATTCACAGCTTTCTTGTCCTTAGTTTCTTCCTCATATAACCCACCATTATTAACACCAGGCATGATGTTCAATGAAAGGCTTGCACTTTTATGAACTGATGAAGATGACGACGACAATGATTTCTTGCGAGTATGTTCCTCTTTTATCCCACCTTCATTAACACCAAGCTTGAATTTCATCAAAACACAAGAACTTTTTTCATTCTTCTTCTTCTCCTTTTTAACCTCCCCAAAGACTTGAATATTTTCATGAGACCGTAACAATTGGACTAGAAAACCTACGTGGGTGATTCCGTGCTTGATAAAGCAAATTGCAGAGAATTGAGCAGAAAGTGTAACCTTTAGGCGGTTTCCACCCACAAATAACGCAATAGTCAGCACCGTTCTTCTTCTCATAGGCATTGTAGCCGCCGAGTACTCTTGACTTAGGAAAGAAAATAAAACCACTATTAATGGAATAAGGAGACACCCCAGAAGCATCAAAATTGTAACCTTTGTTTTTCAAATCATTAATTTCCTCAATTTTGTAGCCATAATGCTCAGAACATTTGAAACCTTGAAGAACATGGTGATCAGTGTGATCGTTTATCTTCTCCCTTTCTGTAAGTGATTTGCTCGCACAATCCAAGCAAAAGTACTTGAGATCACCCTCCCGGTTTCCTTTTCCTTTTAGATACTGGGCATGAACTAATGCCATTAACCAGTCTGAGTATTGTGCCTCCATTATTGATTTCTTCGTCGCTTCCTGTTTTTCTCACTCTGTCGTGTATTTCTGTTTCTGTTCTTTTTTTTATCATGTTTGTTTTGTTTCAGCAATGTGTATTTATAATCTATTAACGGTTTTAGAAGAATTAGGAAGGTGAAGTTTGAGTGAGTTTAGGAAGGTGATGTTTGACTGAGTTTAGGAAGGTGCTGTTTGTAGGGCAACTAAACTGTAAACAGGTGTCAGGCAACTAGAATCCCAATTAAACACTATAACCTTTGCCTATGTTTAGGACAGCTCGATATATTCCGAGTTTTTATATTTAAAAAAATTCTGGAGGTTCTTGGTTGGTTGACAAATGACATATAGAAAATAGCAAACAATTACCAGGATACGTTAATCAGGACAAAAAAAAACAACAATGACGTGTACTAACCCAACCAAGTATTTAATCCATATCTGGGGCAATAACAATCAGACTCCCTACGGATGCATCAATATTAATTCAAGAATTATATTAGTTTAAGGATTGCAAGTTACCTATAATCCATGCTTGCCAGATCAGATGGACAGAGTCAAAAGTAAGCATTTTATGGGCATATACTTTTATCGAAGTTGGAGATGAGTTCATGAGCTTTGACCAGATTGCACTGAAAGTGTCCCTATTAAAGACCTGCAGGAAATCAAGACCCACACCAAATTCATTCAGGAAGAGAGAAATGGAAAGAGAGAACGAAGTAAAACTACATGGAATGTGGGCAAGTACATATTCAAAGAGGGTGGAGCTAGCCCTCAAAATCAAAGGCATACCTTATGAGTATGTTGAAGAGGATTTGTACAACAAGAGTCAGGCCCTGCTTGAGTACAACCCAGTTCACAAGAAGGTTCCGGTGCTTGTCCACAAGGGTAAGCCACTCGCTGAATCGCTCATCATACTCGAATACATCGATGAAGCCTGGCCAGAAAAAGCTCCGAGACTTCTTCCTGAGGATCCATATGAACGGGCCAGGGTCCGATTCTGGGCCAGCTACCTCCATAACCAGGTACTCCTAGCACTACCATCCAACATAATTTCTCATTATAAGGTGAAACAGAAACAGGAGCGAAAGAAAAAAGAAATAGACAGCACAAAAAAAAAAAGAAAAAAAGAGAGAAAAAGGTTTCTACCCCCTCCCCCTTCCCCCCCCCCCCTCTCAGGAAGCCAGACTATTGTTTGATCATTTATCACTCAACAAGATGAATCACCATTGACCTATTGTGAGATAAATTAAGATTAAATAAACATATTGTGTAAACCATTAACACAAGCAGATCAAATTTCTTGTTTTCAGCTGCTGGAAAGTGTGCTGAAACTGTTCCAATGCAGTGGTGAAACATTAGAGAACGCCCTCAATGAAATGCATGAGAAAATGACCTTAGTGGAACAAGAAATGAAGGATTTATTTCCAAAGGATGTTTCTGCCATAGACAGCAAGAGTCTAGGACTCCTTGACATTCAATTGATATCACTGCTTGGTGCTTACAGAGCTCAAGAAGAGGTGCTTGGCAAAAAGATCCTATACCCAGAAAAGCATCCACTAATATTTTCTTGGGTAACAGCTCTAATCGACTTACGTGAAATCAAAGAGAACACCCCTCCCCATGACAAGGTGGTAGCACTTCTTCAAATGTATTTCAAGGCTCCATCAGCTTGATTGAAGAAAAAGCACATTTGACACAATGACTGTGTTTCAAAAATACACCTTTTCTGGTTTCTTTTACATTTTATAATTATAAGCAAGCGACTCCTATTTATCTGTTTTGAGAAATAAAGAAGTTATTCAACTACATACATATGATGTTCTATCTATCCTCAAATACTTGTGATGGCGAACAAGGAATCCTCCCACAAACTCAACTAATTCTCATTAAATTCATAAACCAAAAACTAAAAAATAAAATAGCATCTAGGGGTATATATAGCCTAATAGGTGCCTTGGAGAATAAGAAACAACCTAATACCCTAATGTAACTAAAGACTACTTTCCTAACACTAATAATGCTATATTCTAAGATCTAATACCCTAATAAAATACCCCTTCAAACAAATCCGAAAATAACAAACTATCAAAAATACAGTTATTTCCTAAAACTAATAAGTACATGCCATTCATTTTAAATCTTTTATTTCCCTTTCTTGTCATCCGCATCAACTTGTCTGATTTAGTTGGCTACATAGAGACCTTACCAAGATATCACCACTTACCTGGACATACAAAGCAGTTAGGATTTTTGGTGAATCAGAAATGGGCAGTTGTGGGCAGCTTGTATCTAAAAGTTTAAGATCTAAGTTGATTTTATGAATTTGTCTCCAAGGGAACCACTTATCAAATCAAGTTACCGTAAAGCATCAGCAAACTTGGCACTTCTCAATAGTCTATTATACAGGTGACTCGCCATCCTGTTACATGTTCCTTAAACTGAAATGACCAGAATCTTATATTTCAGAAAAGCAGGCTATGTGATTGTTACTGCATATCTTCTTCAAATGACCATTTGCTCCCAAATTCTTAATTTACGGGGAACAATTGTGGAGGACTAATCAAATATCGTACTAGTGACCCTATAGTGCTTTTCATGTGCTACACAGAACTCTTCACACTATTCGACAACGTCTTTCTTTACTAAATATGACTATCTTTTCAGCTTAACCGATTCATACTTTCACTTTTCAACGATAAATCTAGAAAAGTTACCTATGTTGCTTGGACATTAAACAGAATGAAGAGGTAATTGAGCAGAAAAAAGAGGTAAAATAGTAAAGTTATAACTAGCTGATGCAGTTTAAAAGATCTTATTCAGAACTTATGCAGCAAGCAGACAAGCACCCTGCACAGCACTGAATCATAGAAACAGTTGACATACAAGGCCTTGGAAATAAAACATGCTGGAGCAAGTGAAATCCAAATCCTAGATGAAGAGGTGAAAAAAAAGAAAGGGAAGATAAAGCTTAGGCTCTGTTTCATCAATCAGTTTTCAGTTAAATTCCGCAAATTCATTTCAATTTAGTACTATTCAACATTCATCCAGTACAGTTTCGTCCAGTTCAATTGAAAGGAATAGCCCCTTCTCGTATACTATATGCTTTAAGCCTTCTCTCAGTCTCAGGCTAAAGAAAAATATCACATACTCATATTCCTGTGATTGTGTGACTAGTCTACGCAGATTGGTTATTACTAGTTCAAAATTTATACAGTTCCTCAAGCCTACGCTATAAGTATTTGAGGCCCAAAGTGTATTTCATGAAACCATTTTCCTAATATCATTGACGGATTGATATGCTCCCACAATGTTTATCTGACAAAGTATTTTAAGAGTATCAGGAACCTATCGGAGCTCATAAGCTAGGACTTAGGAGACATCATAGATGTTGTGAAACCTCACCAATAAAAAAAAGAGAGAGAAGAAATTTAACAAACAAGAATACCAAATTCATGTCTGCAGGTACTGGAACTTCAAGAGCAAACTACGATGATTAGAAACATGAAGGTGTTCATCCCAAGAGACAATGCCATTGATAGGGGGGCTCTAAAATTCCTCGACATACCATTAATTTTGATCTTTGAAGTGCTTGCCAAAATTATTTTAGACCCCACAAAAGCATCCATATACATTGCGGATGACTTCTATAATCAAGGAGACCAACCGCTTCCAGGCCTTTATCAAATTTTAGTACTCCCATCCCACAAAGTAAACAGAAGAAAATGTCTTTTGTAATTTTAAATTTGTCAAATTTAAAACCCTAAAATTAATCCTCTTGTTGGAAAGATGCAGTTGACATTCAAATTCTATCCTTCAAAAAAAACTACTCTAACCATGGTACTGATCAGAATCCTGACGCAAGCAATAACCTACTGCTTTATCTGTAATAAATTTAATATAAGGCTCATGATAGGACGAATGTACAAGTAAATAATCTGCAGATCCACCTAATCTTGTAGGGAACGACACAAAAAAGCAGATCTAATCCATATCATTGCACAACATGACGGGATGATACGACCATCAAAATGAGCAGAACAGCTGAATGCATATAGATATAACCCATAATTTGCAGGTTCGGATGTCCAGGTCACATGTCATCCTAAAGTAGCTAATTTGATATACATGGTATTACAATCACTAAATAACCAAACAGAGAAATCAGACACTGCCTCCCACGGGGGTGCCTAACTACTGTTAGTCTTAAGTAAAAGGTGACATGAGAAGCCTCAGTGAGTTGTAAATGGTTACAAAAAGTGAGGATTAATTTTGGAGTGGCCCATAATAGAGAGCCAGATATTAAAAAATGGCAAAGAGAGTAGTGAGTATTTAAGCATGAAAAATGGAAAACCCGACCGAAACACTGAAAAGACCATCAAAATCTAGAAAATTTGTTCAGTACTTCGGAGTTAGGACATTGACTATGGATTTAGAAAAAGATGGCTGATTAAGATCCTCTAACAGTCGACAAGATCATCCTTAAATCTCATTGGAAATTGGCAATATAGCATATGTTTCTTTGTACGCCAAAGGTTAGAGATATAACCTTACTAATTTATGCAGCTGACAATTCTATCTAATCTTCATGATAGGAGCACCAAAAGTCAGTGTATGTTATATAAGTAACCTTCAAAGGATGTAGCTAACTACTAGTAATATATAAAACATTTCAACATCTATCCACCTTTGCATGTATATAATATGATGACCAAAGAAACCGATTTGCTAATCAGATTAAAAGTAAAACCCTCCCATCCCCTCTCACCCTCAAAGGAATAAGAAGACATTCGGAAAAATTTATTTAAGCTGTCAATCATGTAAAACTTAACCACTCGGGTGAAATGGTTTATATTTAATTTGTTATAATATGTCATGGAGCCAACTCTCTCAACCAAAAAAACTAGCCATCAAGATAAAAGACCATGAATGGTTTGATATTTAATCCATATTAGACTATTAAAAGAAAAATATCTTCCAACCCAAAAAACAAGAAAAGGAAAAAAAAAAAAAAAAAAAAAAAAAAGAACAAAAAAAAGAACAAAACTAATGGTGCTATAGATAGTGGAAGAAATGTGTACATTAGTCCATCAACAAACAAAACAAAAAAAAGAGAGAAACCATCCTAATGATCGATTGTCCGCAACCAAATTCTATGACATAAGCTAGATAAATAAAAATACTAAGTGCAACTAAGAAGTATTTCCCAATGATGCAAAATTGGAAATACTTGTTCATAGACTGCTACTACGTTATTGTGACAAAATACAACTTAAAGGATCAAAAAAATTGATGATTTAATAACCACAACCAAGTTTATGCAAAGCAAAATGTTCCATGTATAATGAGGGACAAGGGCAGTTATGGAGTCAGGAGTAGATCAATGCTATGATTCTCCGACTCTTCGTTTCATTAGAAGTATCCATGTCGGATACTTGGACACTAGGATACGATATGACACTTGGACACTTCAAATTAGCAACAAAACAAGGAAAAATCCGTAACATAGGCGAGTCCGATGATCCGATCCTCGGATCCTCACCTGAACCAGATCCTCAGATTCCAGAATCTGAGAAACATAGGATCAATGCAAGTCAAATCTATTAGATCTCCAATTCGGAATCACACTCCATTCCACAGCATGGCATAGGCATAGACACACTTCCAAACTCAAAAGGGTAAGACAGAAGAAGGAAAGGATAAATCATAGATAGGCAGAGATAAGGAAGTGAAATTACATGGGAATATGGGATGTTGGCAAGCATTTACTCTCAGAAGTGGAACTGGCTCTGAAAATCAAAGATACGCCATTTGAATACGTAGAAATACCTGAGCGATAAGAGCCAGGCCCTCCTCCAGTGCAACCAAGTTCACAAGAAGGTCCAAGTTCTTGTTCACAGTGCCAATCCCATGCTCGATCAATCATCCTACTCGATACATTGACGAGGCATGGCCAAATAATGCTCTAAGGCTTTTGCCTGAGGAACCACTTGAACTAGCCAGGGACGGTTCTGGGCTAGTTTCTTGCATCATGAGGTATGATCCTACCACTGCTACTCGGAGAGCTTACCTGCAGTGGAAAAAGATCTATCAGACTCTGATTGTCCATTCAAGACACGGTGCATGCTTCTTTTCTTTTCTTTTTTGAGCTGTTTTGTCAGATTTTGATACTAAGTTCCAAATAATATTTGAATTTCCTCTCTTGATATCATAAGTTGGATTTGTAAGACTATTATGGCTACAGGAAAATAGGGGTATGAGAAGTGAAAGAAGCTAAACTAATGAAAAGGCAAGCTTCATGTCTGCAGGTACTGGGAAGTGTGCTTCAAGTGTTTGAGTGCAACGGTGAAGCAACACAGAAGGCCACCCTAATAACCATCATGAACAAATGATAATGCTGGACAAAGGATTGCAGGATATCATCCCAAAGAACATCTCTTCCATAAACAGGACTCTTCAACATACAAGTAATTTCAGTATTTTGAACTTGCAAAGATCAGTAACAAGGTCTATGGGAAAAAGAAAAAAAAAATTAGGCCTTTTGTCTAAACCTTCCTTTTTCTTTGAAATAACCACATCAATGGCAAGTAAATTGTTTCTCCCTACATCCCAGAGTAAACTCCCCACTACCACTTAAGCGTTTGCAAAAAGTGTTTTCTAAGATGAAAAGGAAAATCGTTAGCTCACCGTGATGAGAAGTATGAGAGTTTTCAGTACTAGATGTTACCAGCACAAAAGAAAAGCAGATAATATTATAATTGGAAAACGTAAGTCAGTAAATGAGACACTTGTTTATAGATATGTGAACAACTTTGACAAATGACACCCGATTATAACTTCCCCTAGTAGATAGTTGATTGACTGACTAGTATCCATTTGATTCGAAAGATTTAGAACAACAGTAACCCAGAAATCTCAGATAGTTTCGACCAATGAAAATTCATCAGCATTGTAGAACCCGTACTCCGTATGGCCAGTTGCAAGTAAAATGTTTGCAGCCTTATATTATCTGCAGGGAAGCTTTTGCTAATAGCTTTAGCTTGAAAAGCATCCCTTGGTTGAAATCTCAGTAGTGAAAAACTGATATTAAGTGATTAACATATTGACCAAATCAAACATTCATCAAGCTGATCCAAGTAGGTGTAATAGTGAATGCATAGATTAACAAAGATACTATAATTAGAAAATCCGAACACACTGTGCATAAGCTAACGGACAGAAAGGAAAATTATCACCAAATTGGTTTCTATTTCTGTCGACATAGACAAAACGTTCATTTAAACAAAATCAGAAAGAGAACAAAATAGTAGATGGAAGAGGAACCTTTGAATTCTGTAAATTAGCTCCACACATATTAATTTATCCACATATTGAGAATAGTGTCATTTAAGTTACGAAATGAGTCGTAATTTTGTAGTAAAATAGGCATTTTGTCACCTTCGTACTAGGGAAAAGAAAACACAAGAGCAAGTCTTTGATGTTTTTAGAAAAACAAGCTAATGTCTAATATCCAAATGTCAAATGATATCAGGCTCCTGTAACAATTCATAGAAATGACGCAATCTTCATTCACAAAATATGGCACTCATTGAGACCATTGACATCCCCATGAGTTCAATGAGCTCATCTTCATCCATGAAAATGTAGATATTATATGCTTCTTATGCACGCCAAGGGTGCACTAGATAATTGCATCTCCAACTAATACGCACAAGAGGAGCAAAAAAGAAAAACAGATATGTCCTATCTATCAGTGGTATGCTGATTTGGTTTTATGCTGAAAAAATGGTTTGTTGAGGCTATGATTTGGATGAGAAAATATTAAGTTTGTGAAGGCATTTGATAAAATGGGTAGGATAGTAACATGATCAACAACGCATTTTCGAGATCTTACTATAATAAAATAGTAGCAGGATTCAAAGTTTTAGACACTTGGTGTAAAATATTAGACCATCCAAGTCTTGCCGAGCACGGAAAGGACACGCTGACATGGTCAAAGATATTATATAAAGCTTCTACTGTCAACTCATAAACCATTAAGTCACTCACTAATAAAAAATATTTTACCCAGTGGGACTTCGAGAGAGACAGCACGAATGGAGAGCGAAAACATGAGGGCTGCGAGCTCAGTAAAACTTCAGGGGAAGTGGACTAGCCCTTTCGTAATGAGGGTAAAACTGGCCCTCGATCTTAAGGGCATAGACTATGAGTACATAGAAGAAGATCTTTCCAACAAAAGTGAGTTGCTTCTCCAATATAATCCTGTCCACAAGAAAATTCCAGTACTTGTCCACAATGGGCAACCAATTGCAGAGTCCATGGTCATCCTTGAATATATTGATGAAACCTGGACAAATTCCCCTCATCTCCTACCTAAGGATCCTTACCTAAGGGCCAAACATCGCTTCTGGGCTGCATTCCTTGAGCCGGTAAAGGATACTATCCACTCTCTTCAACTATCCCCTCCCTGCTCCCTCCCCAGTTAACAAAATGTACATGTATATATAAGTTCCTTATGTAGTTGATCTTGTTTAACCAGCTCATCTCTTGTTTTTATACTCCTTGATGATGAGAGAGAAGGCAGAAGGAAGAGACATGAGCAAACAAAGTTGCAACAAGCTAACAATAAAGTTATATTTTCCTTCACCGTATCAAAAACTAATCAATATACAAAAACTCTGATTTGAGCAGGTACTTATAACCATGTTTCTAACGATCATGACAAAAGGTGAAGCACAGCAGAAAGCCATGAACAACTTGTTGGAGAAACTGGATGTGGCTGAAGAGGGAATAAAGGAGCTATATTTGAGCGGCATTCCATCCAGTGAGGGGAATCCTGGATACCTGGATATAGCTATCTATTCCCTTCTTGGACTCCACGAAGTTGCCAAGGAATTCCATGGTGTTCAGATTTTAACCCCAGAAAGGTACCCACTCTTGTTCTCACGGGTCACTATCATGAGTGAAATACCACTGGTGAAACAGGCAACACCACCAACCCCTAAAATGGTGGCTTTTCTCAAGCTTTTGCAGCAGAAGCAACCCCAACCCATGGCTTAGCCTAACTTTGGTCAAAGTATCTTTAAATATATTTATGATAATCTGTTCCTGACTTCTTGTTGTGGTTCAACCTATTCAAGGTATTACCTTTTGCTCTGTCAGTCTGTGTTTTGAGAATTAAATAAAATCCGTTCTCATTTCAATATAGAATTGCATGTTGATAAGATTCCTCCAGAGCCTAACTTTCAAGGACTAAAACATAAAATAAAGATCAAAGTAAGTGATATTGGCAGTCCAAATTTGTTTTCTTGTACTCACAAATGTACTACATCTAACATGTTCACTTCCTCTCATATAGTGGGAACAGAAGGTATCAATGTTGGAGTATTTTAGATAAGATATCCAAGTATGAAACATTGAAACTGTAACTCACAAGACATAACAAATAGCCTTGTTATGAAAAGATCCTCAATTTGAGAAATCTTGAGTTAACCACTTCCAATCATTCCCAAATAGCAATAGAAAGATAACAAAGATGATGGCTTTTCAAGGAAGCACTCGCAATTGTCATGTATTTGAACGCAGCAGGGGGGAAGCGCAAAGATGCCTAAACAAAGGATTATTGACAGTTTGACACTATGATTTGGAACCGAAACGCAGATGAGCATTAAAATGCTTTGTGCACTGCTAAAATCAAAGTAGCCAGGGAGCTAAGTCTATTAGAGCAAGTATGTTGCGGATTGAAAAGAGACTATCTAAACATCATCCCTCCAGCATATTGGTAGAACAATTGAGAGGGAAATACTGCAAGATTGGTGAATATCTTGAGATAGAGAAACCAAACCCTCAAAGGAAACATTTGCATCTTTATAACAGATTACTAGACGTGCGAATCCCCAATTAAAACCAAACTGGAGAGTTCTCTTGGTGAGAGTAAGACTAAGACCCTCCCTTAAATGTAAATCTCCATTTGTTCCTCAACTTGCATCTGTAAGCCACCTCTTAAGGCTATAGACCCTTAAATGGAAATATATTGGTTACCATCCCCACAAACAACAACCACCACAAATGAGCTATGCGATTGCATCCATTATAGTAATCCAAAGCTAACAAATCGACAAAGAGTGACTCTTTCTGCTATATTAAGAAACAAACATTTCCCTTTGATCACTCTCTATGTATATTTTGCTCAAGATATAATCCTTATTTGCTAAACTTTTCATGACATTTAGACCAAACCAAATCATCCAATGTAAACCCTAAACTCCATTTGCATAGCTAGGACTTTTTAACTGACATTAATCATGAAGACGATGAGGCTTATCTTGAGCTTCTCGTTACCACAAATCAAGGGTGGAAAACGCTATCCTATGCCCCAGAAACCACTCAGTACAAGTATTATTAACTTTAAATACTCACCACTACACCCCCACATTGACCCATTTAAAAAAAGTGGATGAGACATTTCATCGATCACCTGGTGGGCATACTCATCTTAGCATAAAGTAATGGAAAAAAGGATTAACCAAAAACCAACAAGCAAATGGAAAAGCAGAAACCAGATTCTGGGAACAAAGATAATTGACATGCAAAGTAAAAGAAGCAGAGATCTTCAGTTATGAAAACATACATTGAAATTGTGCAGTAGCTGCCCAAGCTCTGGATATGAACATAATCGATGTAATTAAACCCTAGTGGAGTAATTATTTTTCTGGCAAACATGACGTTTTGTAGAGAGGTGCTCAATTTTGAGCCTTAAAACTTTTTCATTTTTTGAGTGATTGAGCCTAGCCTAGTTACTTGACATTGGAAAATATAAGGAAGAACTCTCTTTTTGCTTGGTTTTCATATTGCCGCTTGTTGGGTTCATAACGGTTCGTATTTTAACAAGTGCATAACACGCGCGGGAGAACAACAAACAAATTGGGTATTTCTGATCCACGGAACAAGACTTGGAGTTGGTATGGGCGGATTTGGAAAACTAATAAAATGGGTGGCAAAAATAAATTATTAGGGTATATGAACAATAATTTTCAAAAAAATTCAAAAAGTAGGGTATTTTAACAAAATTTTCTAAAACAGTGAATGTCCGGGAGCAGGACTCTAATGTTTCGCACTAGGTCCACCCCTGCATTGAACAAGTTCATACCAAAACTTGGAGATGCTCGCCAACAAACGATTTTAGTAGGATTTGAACTTGGAGTAGAGTAGGAATCTTACTCGAAAATTTACTGCTAGATTACATTTTGGTACCTTGTATTATTATTATTATAAGTAGTCAACCCTTCAGAGATAAATTTATGCACACATATAACTACATTTTTTTTATGATAAACAAAACAGAACATCACGTATAAAATGCGATCAAAGAAACCAACCAGTACAGTCAACAATGTATGATGTACGGAATGGGCTCCTCTCCATTTACCCAAGTAAATGGAGGGTTCCATTTACCCAAGAGGATCAGATTTGCTTCTTGCAAGTTATTTGTTTATATTAAAAAGTACAAAGAAGCAAATCTAACCTTCCATTAGTAAATAGAGGCTTCCATTTACCCAACTAAATGGAGTGGATCCAAGGGGCAGAAAACGCGCACATAAAAAGAAACAAAACCACAAACACTATGAAGTAGTCTTAGACGTGTGCTGAAATGTTCAAAGCTTAGATGACATCAAACTCCTTCTAAGCACTAAAAAAACACGGTCAACAACTCAACATTCAAACTCAGAGATGGCAATGTAATCAATGAGCTCATGTATCTTGTTCAACGTTGAGGAGAACATAGGATATGCTTCATCTTAGGCTGGACAACAGTAACGTCATGCACTAGCAAATCTAACTTGAGCTACCTAATCTTCTCGAGAGGGACAGAAAAACTAAACAATTCTGTATTATTAACCATTAGAAACTGTCACAACTTTGCTTATTTCTCGAGCTTGTGAGCTTAATTCTTGACTCTTGAAATATTCTAATATCGTTCGACAAAAATTTGATTTTGGTGAAGTCTTGTTAAGCAAAAGAGAGTAAGGTTGAAGCATATATATAAAGCCTACATAATCCATTCAGTTGAGGCACTAACAGATCATTAGACTTTTAACTCAGAACAGGAAAGACAAAAATATGGGGGAAGAGTGCTCAGTTAAGCTACATGCAATGTGGGCAAGCCCTTATGCTGTGAGGGTAGCAATGGCTCTCAAAATTAAGGGCATAGAGTTCGAGTACATAGAAGAGGATCTTATCAGTAAAAGTGAGCAACTTGTTCAATATAATCCTGTGTATAAGAAAGTTCCTGTTCTTGTTCACAATGGGAAACCAATTGTGGAGTCATTAGTCATCCTTGAATATATTGATGAGACCTGGACTGATCCCCCTCATCTCTTACCAAAGGATCCCTATCAAAGGGCCAAGCTTCGCTTCTGGGCTGCCTATATCCAGAAGGTAAGGCATACGAATACCCCCTCCCACAAAGTCCCTTCCCCTGAATAGTTGTGTTTCATTCTAGTATAGATGTATACGACACTGAACTTTCACCATTTTTAATACATTCCGATATATAACAGTATGCTAGACAGAAGTGAGAAAAGAAGGATCAATGAAGGGTCAGGACTCCGGAGAGGGGGGGCTTCAGATCAACGGTCCTTTCTCCGTTTCTGAATGGTTTTAGAGTAACTTATCCGTTGCCCTCCCCTACCCTCTTCTTTTCCTTATCACACATTCAAAACCAGTGATCTTAGGGTCATAGTAGCTTGTCAGTAAGGAAATTGAATACCCGATTGTAAGTTGTCATTCCTTTGCTAAGTACTCCTTTATCAATCCTCGACCACTAGAATATGATATGACATCTCGACACTCCAACTTTTGCCAAAAACAGATAAGGGTCTTCCAAAAGGTCGCTGAGTTAGACCTTCATAGCCATAAACACACCTTGTCCTTGTCCCTGCTCCCAGCCACATAGTTGATTGGTGCACAGTGATCAATTGACTTGTATTTGTGGTAATAACATACTATCTACGATCATTATATGAAAGCCTAATTCCTCGAATGAACTTCCTATGATTTCTGCAGGTATTCGACATAATGAACAGAACACTAGTGACTGAGGGTGAAGCACAACAGAACGCCACGAAAGAGGCACTGGAGAAACTGGATGTCGCTGAACAAGGAATGAAAGAGATATACCCGAATGGCGTCCCATCTTTCCAGGATGGACACCCTGGATACTTGGACATTGATTGCTTTCTATTCCCTCTTCGGAGGCCATGAAGCTGCCGAGGAACTTTTTGGCGTTAAGCTTTTAACCCCAGAAAGGTACCCGCTATTGGGTTCACTGGACATGGCTATGAGTGAAATTCCAGCAGTGAAAGAGGTGATGCCTCCAACTCCAAAGCTCGTGAAATTTCTTCAGTCTATTCGACAGAAGAGCCTCCAACCCAAAGCTTGAGACTGAAGATCATTAGTTGATTATAACCATCTTGATCATCTGGACTGTGTTTTTGCTGTTATAAACTGTTTGAATGTGACTAGTTCTGTAATAATGTTTGTTCTGTCTTGACGAATAAAATGTGGTTTTGCTGTAAAGAGAGTCTGTGAATGGAATGGCACTATAGCAGTAGCGTTATTTGTTGGCGTTGATTGAATATAGAGCCTCCAACAGTTCAAGTGCTCACAAGGTAGTCTTTCAACATCACCCCAGTTTCCTCCTCATCAGTCATCCCCATTTATCAAGGACTTGATTATTACTCGAACCAGAAATATGACATAGCAATGCAGGTTCAGGTGCACATACTTCAGAACGTTTTGCTGTAAACGGATCATCAGAAAATGAGAACTTGGATGTGGGGAAGCCGCTTACCTACTAACTGAGAAATTCTGAAATTGCCCATGGTTCTTAGAGGTGGGGCACTAGAACACTACAATTTAGTTCCATTCACTTCCACTTCCACTTCCACTTCCACTTCCACTTCCACTTGTATCAAAAGATAAAAAGACCAATAGCAAGGTCCGAGAAAACAAAATTCACACGAAGTGTATGTTTTATATGATATTATGATCAACTTAAGCAATATGATCCTGGAACAAAAATGCTCATTCAAACTGCAAACAATCACCTCATAGTATAAAGAACAATTACCAACTGTGAACAGTATTCTGCCTAAAAACACAGTTTTAAAAAACAAAATTTCTTTCCAAGAAACTAGGACCAAAAAGCTAACGCACACTTTTACTGCCAATCTAGCTCTTTGCAGCCTTTTCTTTGGTTTTCTGAACCTTCAAAACCTTCTTCACAATCTTCTGCTCTTCCACCAAAAAGGCCCTGATGATCCTGAAGGAGAAACATACAAAGAGTTTGCATCAAACCAACAATAGAAAATGGCTACACATTGAGAAATAGCATGAACATGTCATCATAACATGGATGTTTAGAACAAACCTTTCACGGACTGCACTGCCAGAAAGAACACCACCATAGGGACGATTAACAGTACGCCTGTTCCTGGGCAATCTACTTCTCTTGTACTCAGCAGGCCTCAAATGAGGAATCTGTCCAAGAATACCAAAACGTCAGTGTCTGACAGACAAGTACCACACATCATGCACTGTGTTGTGAAAACATATTAAAATTAAAGACGTTTGAACTGGAAAAAAAAATTGTCATAAGAAGTATTCATGACAAACTTCCATCTGACTACACCTACATTCGCAAAGTTCAATTACCAGAAAAAACCGATTGAATCTGTACCCTATTGAAGTAAGTGACAACAAACATCAACATAAACACGTTCCCTGCCTATATAATTTGCCTGCTCCCTCAACACAACAAACTCAAAGAAAATCACTTGTCGTAAAGAAAACAAAAAGTCACAAGCTAGGCATCTCTCTTCATAAGAAGATCATGATTCATGTGTTATCACCCTTATCCTACGAACCTTGATCACAGACATGAAAGGAAACGAGAGGGCGCTGAGGATGATGGACTTAATGTCAGCAGGTAAAGTACTGTTGGCAATGGTGATAGAACAACTACTACAAGTAAGAGGGCAGCAACATGAAACAAGGACTAAAGGAATAACACAGCAGGACAGCACAACACTTACAGCCAAATCCAACTAGTATTTGGAAAAAGCCTAAAAATAAATAGAGTATTTCCAATTTCCGGCCATATCTACTTTTCATTTGACCAAAATAATGCTTCAAATAATCTGCGTCACATGTTTTTAGCATGCAACTACTTGAGAAAGTGTGGAAAACAATATGGCACAGCACATTGCAGCTGGTCAAGCCATCCGTGTTCTTCATCTAGGACAAAATTCTAAAATAAGACTACACGAAACAAATTTATGCATGTCTGGCATCATTTCAGACCTTGTGTATCACTAACCTTGGTACCCAACCAATGATCCTACTAAACATAGAACACACCACTCTAACCCATATAACATATTGCCGCCGGCCCTTCAAATAATTGACGACCTAAGCACATACTCATAATGAAACAGATCACCACACCCCATTTGCAAACTCAGCTATTTTTCAAATTACTTTAAAATGTGTAGCCTAAATTAAGTATCTTAGTGCCCTACCCAGAAAGTGATTGAACGATGATTGAATTAAACAAACAAAGCATATGGCATAACCAATTATTACACAAAGAACCAACATTCAAACAGATCACATTTCAAAATATAACATATTAACAGACCAGAAAAGCTTATTAAGAACATGGGCAAGAAAGCATACCCCTTGGATTCTCTTTCCAGTGACAGGGCACTTGGGACCGCTGGCTCTCTTCTTTGTGGTCTGGTACACCAACTTTCCCCCTTAACAATCACATCAAAAATTACCCATCATTCAGTATACAACAATCACACTCAAAAGAATTAATCTTTAGGCAAAAAACAGATATGGGTTATTCTACAACCCTAAATTACACTAGGTCGAAACCCATCATCAAAACCCAAAATAAAATAGGACACACGAACATTTCTGATATTGAACTCACAATCATATTGCATATAATTTGAAGATCATACTAGATGAAAAGCATTGAACAGCAACAGAGATGAAAATGGATACCAGGGGTTTTGACGATCCGGTGCTGGTTGGATTTGGTGGCATAGCTGTGGCGTTTACGGTAGGTGAGACGCTGCACCATTTTCGATGAATTCTCTGCGTCTCACTCTCTTCTTCTTCGATGGAAAAACAGCAGCCAAGAGGTTTTGTGAGTTTGGGGGCAAACAATAAAAACCCCCAGTTTCCTTTGACACCTATATCTGACGGTCTACGATGTCCCCTTGGACGGTTTAGATTGACCTAGCTATCCTTGTGCTTCCTTTCTATCTAAACTCTTTTATTTATTTTTCTCTTTTGTTTTTTTGGGGGTCTTCTTTTTTTTTTCTTGGTTTCTTTTACATCATCCACCTCTTCCTATTTTCACCAAAAAACAAATTTAAAAAAAATTAATATATATAGGACAGTCTTATCGTATTTTTTGGTGAGGGAATTTCACTATTTAGTAAAATAATAATTTATAATAAGTGATTTTTGGATTTCTCAACTGTAAATAGGTGTGAGACAAGACTAATACTCTTTTTAATCTCCTTGAAATTCTATTGCTACTAATTTCAAATAGGTATTCCAAAATAATTTTTATTTGAAAAGATTCGATCATTAATTTCTAAAATGTTCCACAACTTTATGAATATATATATTTTCCTATTTCTGTTTAGGTGACATTTTAAAATAAAATAGTAAATAGTAATATTTTATTTAGAAATATATGCTAATTCTAGGTGAGTAATGTTTAATTTCAGTAGGGTAGTTATCATTCCATACAAGTTTGAATAACACCAGAAATTATGGGAACCACCTTATACAAGTTGCAATTTATTCGTTGTTATATTCGCACAATTTTCATCTAAATTACAAACTACAGAGGTACATTTTTCAACACAACTCCAATAAGAGTACATTGCAAGTATTTCACTCGAGACCCTTGTAAATTTTCATCAATCGATTCAATTCTTGGCCAACTTCACTTATTATAAGTTTTGGAAATAACTAAATTTCCTTATAATGTCTCCACTTCATATATTAGAAGTCTTCCATATACTTTGTCATTGATTATATTTGGTCTATAGCTAATTAAGAGTCACCCCCAACAAGAGTCGCTTCTAATTCCTTATTTCTTGCCTTTTAGAAGAAGAAAAAAAAAATCAAGGTTTAAAATGTCCTACCACAATTGGATATATTGTACTATATCGTAAATCATAATGCTGATTTGTTATTAAAAAAATAAAAATAAAAAAAAAAAAACTCATTTTACCATAATACTAAAAGAAATCAACGGGTAGTGATGAATTATAAATCAGTAATTTGTGTAAATAGTTGCTCATAGACGAATCGACCGGATAGGGCAAACCCCCTGATTTTGGAAAAGGGTGGGCGTGGATAAGGTGTGCTTGTGATATTATTAGTAATCGTTTTGTTAGTTTGATCAAAACTTGCTTGTTGGTCCGACCACATAGGGGGAGGGAAACACGATAAGTCCGATCTTGTCCGGTCTAGGATTGCTATTAAATAAGTCTAATTGTGCATATAAGTGATATAACCCCATAATTAGGCTGAAATATTTAATTTTATTTTTATTCTATTTGTATTTGGCAATTTTCATGTTTATACGATTTTATGTAGTGATAAACATTTCATTGTAAGTTTTATGCGTCAATATCATTTTTCTTCTCCTTCTAAAAACCCAAGCATACTCTTCTCTCTCACAAAAATATTTTTCAAGCCGAGAATGGTTGATTTTTTACTATTCTCGATCTGCAATCATTGTTTTTATTGTCTTTCCTTGTTGTTTGCTTTAATTTTAGTAGTAGTAGTTAGTTTTTGATAATTTTGTTTAGTTTTAATAAGTTTGTCTCTCCGTTTGTTGGAGTAGTTCTATCCTTTTTTATGGGATTTTTAGTCTATTCTATTGTAAGAGTTTTATGGTTTTGCGGGAATGAAGATCCGGAAAGTTGTACAGATTTCTACTTCAACGAAGCTATACCAACCGTTCGAGATCTCCGTTAGAAAAGATGTTATTACATCGATTATTATACATGGCTGGATTTCTCTCATAATTTTGGAGCCGAGCATCACAAGCGAAATTAGTGAATTAAAAAAGAAATTTTATACTATTATTTTAGATCTTTCATTGGTTAAGAATGATTATTATAGTATATATCACTATTAAACTATCAATCAGTGATAATTCCCCCTCCCCGTTTCCAACGCTAAAAAAACAAAAACATTTCATTGTAACATTTGTGGACTTGTGGTGCATCGCAAGGACAAGTGGGCAAGAAAAGATGGGAAAATCAAACAACGGTCAGACATTCGTAACGATGGACGGGAAAGAAAAATCAATATGTACAGAATCCTTTATTGTTCTACGCCAATAAAATTTACTCGGTTTCTTTCCCGGCTTGCATCTGCAGATCTTCTAATAAACCCTAAACCCTAAAATCATTTGAGTTCAATCAATAATAATTCTTCAATTATGGCATTCCCAGCAGCAATTCAGCACTGTACATCCAAATTATCACTTCAATGCCATCTGATTTCTTGTAAACCAGCTCGATCGAATATTATTTACACTAATTCCCTTTCTTTTAAACGGTTCAGAGTTAATGCTTCAAGTTCGGTTGATTATTCTAATGTTGCTGTTGCTGATAAACCCTTGACTCCTACAAAGGTAAATAATTTCGCGAATCTCTTTATTCCATATCCATTGTGAAATTGGGCTTTGTTTTTTATGTATTTGATGTGATGTGATGAACCAGTGTTGATTTTGTTGCAATATGAGTTCAAACCACAGTATAATTAGCCAAGTGTTTGAAATTTTAGGCTCGATATTTCGGAAAATAATACTAGAAAATCATGTTGTTGAATTGGAAGTCTGCTAATTGTTCACCTGGTACACCATTGAAGTGTTAAACTTGTGATGAATTTGTTCACCCAACAAAAATTCGTGATACATTTTTCCAAAACGTTTGGGTGGCTTGTTAATCATAAGCTGCCTAATATTCATGTTATGAGTTATTTTATTTTATTTTTTATATTTTGTACAGAAGCTCCAGAAGATTACTTATTGAATTAGTATTGATTATAGGTTGAGTCCCTTAAGGACCACCGGAGGTTTTCCCGGTCGTTAACGTCGGGGCCCATGGGATTAGTCAAGCAATGCAGATGCTTGGACATCCATGTTATCTTACAATTAAAAAAAAAAAGAAAAAAGTGTAGTGTCTATAGGCAGTCAGGTAGATCCAATAATGAAAAGGCTGAGCACTCTGAATAATGGTTTAGATTCTTCATTGTGGACTCTTTAGAAATTTCTGACAAAGAACATGAACTGATGTGTTCCTGTTAATTCCGTTTTTATACCATTGTCATCTCATTTTATGTAACAGTCAAATTTGAACTACTATTAACCCTAGTGGCTTACCAAAAACGTTTTGGAACGAGTGTATTTTCTGTACTGAGATTGCAGTAGAGTGTATCTTAAATGTCAATACAAGATGAGATATATCTTTCTTACTCTTTCAACAAGCAGTTTGGAACTCAAAAAAAAAAAAAAGCAGTTTGGAACTACCACACGAGCCGTTTGATTTTTAGGTAGGCGAGGATTGAGGAAGGGTCATTTGTTGTCCCCCATATCAAAACTCACTGCTAGAATTTGTACTCAGGGAAGGGGAGTTACCTAAACATACCAACCCTCTACCCTCATACCTCCTTTAACAGTAGGAGGAGGTGACTACCAGGATTTGAACCATGGTCATCAGGGTGAAAGGCTATAACCTCACCCAACTTGTTTGATAACCACATTGGCCTTCTTTTGTTTTAATTAATCTGCTTCATGTAATTGTGATTATAAAATCCTATTCTCCTCGATGAGAGATGGTACTTTGATACTTGTATTGTACCCATGATGGATGGAAGATTACATTTACACCTGCTTAGTTGTTCACTTATGCAAATCAGACTTGGACACATCTTGTTCCTAAAATGAATCTTGCATAGCTGCATATCTTTGCATAATATGGGACTTGGGTTACTGGAGGCTGGGATTCATCTGTTTTAAATATGTATAATGTTTGCTTGACAATATAAGGGCATCTTTAACATTTCATGGTTTTATCGCAAAGTTATCCCAATGCGAGACCTTTGTTAAAGGGTACAATTGAAAAATATTTATTTTTAAAATCTTGAATGTGCACATGTCTGGCTCAACTCATCTATTTCATTCCAAAAAGATGTTCTACAATATTATCCTTGTATTATAGGGATTTATGGAAAAGAAGCCTGCTAGTTCGTGCTTACAAAGTCACTTGGATTCTGGATGCAGGAACTTTGTTAACTGGAATAAAAAAATTATTTTCATTTTGATCTCCAATGTGCACATGTTTCTGCTCAGCTTGTCTATCTTATACTTGTATTCTATGGCTTTATGGAAAGAGAGCCTGCTAGTTCATGCTTACAAACTCACCTAGATTCTGGAATTAAGCTCTGTTTGGTTGGGCGGAATTTTTTTTTCATTTGAAAAGTATTTTCAGTGTAAAATGTATTTCCGTTCACATTTTCCGTTGTTTGGTTACAATGGAAAACAAATTTCCTAATAACTATTTTTCTAGAAAATAAAATTTGCTAACATAGTTGCATAGATCTCGAAAAGTTAGGTGAATTCAAAAAAAAAAATCACCTCAAACGCATATCGGAGTAAAAAATTATACTAATTTGAAGAGAAAAAAAACAACATTGAGAAAGTGGTCCGAAAGTTCGGCCCGAGGCCCAATCAAGTCGGGTGCGGGTTTGATTTTATGGCCCGAAGTCCCGACAACCAAACTCGATGATCAAGTCCAATATTCGTGCTTCGGGGATATAGTGTCCCACCAAAGGCAAACCGTTTTCCCTTCTTTTTGAAGGGAAAACATTTTCACCTGTGTAGGTGAAAATGCTTTTCCTCCTGAAAACTATTTTCCTTATCATGGTAAACCAAACAACGGAAAATGGGAAAACTGTTTTCCAGGAAAACTGTTTTCACCCAAATCAAACGGAGCCTTAGTGTTTAAGATGCTGAGGATGAAGCCTGATTGGAGATGAGAAACTATACTTAAATACTGAAGTATTAGTATTCATATTTAAGGCCAACTTAGCCACAAGGGTAACTGGTTGGGGAAAATAAGAGCAAGAGAGGTTGAGCTAGTGAATTGGACCCATAGGATTTGGTCTTCATCACTCTATCTTAAATACTTGCCAATTGTAGACTGTTGTTTTATGTGAGGACGTGAGGTTAATGTTTTGTAATAAATTTGAAGTCATGATTAGTGACCTCCATACATTCCTTTCCTGCATGAGATGATTCATGATTAGATGAGTAAAGCACTAAGTTGACATGTATAAGAGTAGTCATTGTGCTGCTTTTTCCAAGATTTATCTTTATAACACCTTTTGGGGGTCCTTTGTAATGAGAAGAAACTGTTGGAAGAAAATTTGGTTATTTGTTCAAGGGATAGTGCTCATGCAAGATAGTGCAGTGATAAACTTGTTCTTCATATATCTTTCTTAGAGTAATGTTTTATGTTACTTTTCAGAATGATTATTGGCAATGGAAATTCAGTGATAATTCTATCAATATTTATTACGAGCAACATAGAAAGGAGGGCTCTCGGCCCAGTAAGAATATCCTTGTGTTACCCACAATTTCAGATGTCAGTACCTTGGAAGAATGGAATTTGGTGGCTTCAGATGTTTTGCAACGGGATGGAAATGACAATTTACAGGCTACTCTTGTTGACTGGCCCGGTCTGGGAAACTCCGACCGACCAAAGTTAGATTATAATGCAGATGTCATGTAGAAGTTCCTGGTTGACCTGATAAATTCTCCGAATAGCCCTGCTTGTAAATCAGGTGTGCAAAAATGGCCATCTTTCCTGGACTTTTAAATATTACTTGCTGATAAATGAGATGATAAATTTGATTTGGACCTGATTGATACTGATATTGTGGAGGTTCATCCTGGCCATAAAGCTAAATGAGTTTCGTAGATGAGCTTGGTTTTCTGGGTGTTAGGCCTCTAGCTTCGTTAGGAGTAAATGGCTTAGGCATGTCAACCCATTTAAATATAGTAACCGGGAATCCTTTTATCTAAGTCTAACCCTTCCCCAGCTCGAAGCTGTATCTTTTGTTAACAATTTTCACGGAATTTCAGGTAATTTATCTTCTTATAAGTTTCTTCTTGTGATTTGTGAACCAGAAAATGATTTGGTGATCATTGGAGGTGGACATGCTGCCACCATAGCAGTTCGAGCTGCAAAGAAGGGGTTGGTGAATCCAACAGCCATTGTAGCCGTGGCTCCAACCTGGGCTGGTCCTCTTCCAATTGTTTTCGGTCGGGATTCCAATATGGAGGCCAGGTATGCTCAATGCATCTTTTTGAGAACTCTAGCTTCGTTGGTAGTCAATTTTTTGTGGGAAACTATTTGTCTTCTCCCAAAATAACTCTGTCAATTTAATTTTTAGTTGTCGCAAAATGTCTTTCCACATTCTCATTACAGTAGCATTTGCTCCCAAACTTCTAGTCGCAGTTTCTAAATGTGTGCCATCTAGAAGTTACAGTTACAAACTTACAACCGGGGGAGGGGGGGGTAGGAAGCAGTGGCGGATCTAGCAAACTAATAATATGGGTGCCAAAACTAATTAATAAATATTATGGGTGCCAGAACTAAATTGTTAGGGTATTTTAGTAATAATTTTCAAAAAAATCCCAAAAAGTAGGATATTTTAGCAAAATTTTCCGAAAAAACTGGTTGCCCGGGACCCCGGTGCCCCGTACTACATCCGCCACTGGTAGGAAGTCATATCCCTTGGACATTTGAGCAGAAGATTACAGGGTGTGATTACTCTTCACTTAGGAAGATTAATGAGGGTCTCAGAAACTGAAGCCTTTCTGGTTTTTGTTGTGCATTGAGTGATTAAGCAAGAGTGCAGCTTCTGAATACTAAATTTGTGCCTCTTTCTGTTTTCTCTTGAAATTCAGAGTTGCTGATATATGTCTGATTTCTTGAATCTGCAAGGTATGGGCTGCTTAGGGGAACCCTAAGGGCCCCAGCTGTGGGTTGGATGATGTATAATGTTCTCGTCAGCAACGAGAATGCAATTGAATCCCAGTATAAATCTCACGTATATGCGGATCCTGCAAATGTGACGTCGGAAATGGTACAGAGCAGATATGCATTAACAAAGAAGCAAGGAGCTCGATACGTGCCCGCTGCTTTCCTCACTGGTCTCCTGGACCCTGTCACATCCCGAGAGGAGTTTCTGGGCATTTTTGCTGGCATGGAGGGGAATATTCCCGTTTTGGTAGTGTCGGCCTCCGGTGCTCCCAAGAGGTCAAAGGCAGAGATGGAAGCCCTGCAAGGGGCCAATGGAGTCTCAAAATTTGTCGAGGTACCTGGTGCTCTTTTGCCTCAGGAAGAATACCCTAGGGCTGTTGCTGAGGAGATCCACATATTTTTGCAAGAAATTTAAACTCAATGAACCAAAAGGTTCCTACCATATGCAAGGATAAAATACAATTTCTCCCTTTCTGATACTACTACGTGTATTGAAACCGGCTCTACAAGTATAGAAGAGATGTTTGAACATCAAAGTTTGTTCTGCAGGTTTAATTTGTGTAAAGCATTCTACTCTATGGTTTCTAACTTCTACGGGAATATACATGAGAGCATTTGGGTGAATTCGTGTTGACCGTTTTAAACTTTAAAAATAACTCTTCATCTCTTCTGCGTTTAGTTAATTTTCTGTTCACCGTTTCCACGAGAGCAGATCCTCTCCACTACTCCCCTTCAATTTCCCCTCCAGCAGTGCCAGATCATGCCATGTCATCCACTTAAATTGTTATGGGCCAAATTTGGGAATAAATGTTTTTTTTTGTTTAAAAATTTCTTGTGAGATACTACACCATCTCATCTCCGTTTCCACATCTTTTCTGTACTGAGATTGCAGTAGAGACTTATGTATCTTAACAGTGTGTTTGGGAACTTCAGGTTAATGAGCAAAATGAAGCAAAATTAGAGAAAACTATAAAGTCTTTAAATTTGCTTTGTTTGGTTGTTAGTAAGGAAAACTGGGGAAAATTAAAAGTATGGAAATCTCCTAGTTATAATTTGTCCAATTAGATTTCTTAGTTTTCCCCTCAAAATCGATGGAAAATCTGTGGAAATATGAGGAAATCTAAACAGAAAGCCTTTATTCTATCATAGATTTCTACAATAACCAACCAAATAAAAGAAAACCATGTAAATCTCCTACATTTCTACAACATTTAAAGCGATAAACCAAACAAGTGAAAATGATAAGATTTTCATTGTTTTACTTTTATGTAGATTTTCATAGATTTACTTTTCTACAGTTTTCCTCATTTACAAAGTTCCCAAACATAGTGTAAATGTCAATACGATAGGGGATATATCTTTCTTACTCTTTCAACGAGCAATTCGAAACTACCACACGAGGTCACGAGCCGTTTGATTTATTTATTTATTTTGATCACGAGCCGTTTGATTTTTAGGTAGGTAAAAAAAGGTCATTTTTTGTCCTCCATATCAAAAAACCTCTTTTCAATCAAATATAAGGGAGGGAAACTCGCTTATACTAGCAACAGTAGTACCTTCATCCCCCACCTTCTAGGAAGAGTGGAGATAAAATTACACAATCACATACTCAAGCTAGTTTCGAGATTAAAACAATCCATACAACAACTAACACTCCTATATACAAAACTCTACCATACACCTCGACTAAGCAAACTAAATTACAGCCACGTACAAAACTCATCAAATCTACTGAACCCCTGCTTTGCAAGCTCATCTGCCATGTTATTTGTACACCTACCTTTGTGTATGATTTGAAGACTTGGCCAAAAAATAACCACATACGAATCCTGTTGAGTCGTTAAGGCTAACTACAGCAGACCGGACAATTTCGCCTCTTGCCTTGTTATTACACCACGCCACTACATTAAGGAAGTCTGACTTCACTGTAATTGGCATATGAGACAACCATTCCTTCTGTGCTGAGGCCTCGAGATCGTACAAAATAGCTTGAATTTCCGCTCTGTTAATCTCATTACACAAGACACGCTTGGAGAACAAACATCTAAAAATTTCCTCATCACCACCAGCACCCTCATCAACATCACCATGCCCAATTGCCCACCGACCGCCACATCACCACCAGCAGCCTCATCATCATCACCACCCCCACCGGTTGCCGCATCACCACCAACAGCCTCATCAACATCACCATGCCCACCGTCCGCCGCAGCATCACCACCACCAGCCTCATCATTATCACCCCCCCACCACCGGCTGCCACATCACCACCAACAGGCTCAACAACCCCAATGCGGCAATTTCTCCTTGTTGCATTAGAAATGATGATATTATACTAACCACTACTGACTAGCGCTGTTCATCATTCGGTCCGGATCGGTTTTTTGGACCGGACCGGACCGGATCGCCCCGGCCAAGACCGGACCGGTTCAGACCGGTCATGCTTTTGGACCGGTCAGACCGGGTTTCGATCCGGTCTGGACCGAATGGTAAGTGGTGAGGAAAGCTAAAAAACGATCCTGAGCTCTTTTTCAAAAATCGGTCCGGTCCGGTCCAAGACCGGGTACAAACCGATCCAGTCCGGTCTGGTCCGGTCCGATCCGGGCCTGGACCGGTGAACAGCTCTACTACTGACACAGTCCAAAACCTCTTGACTCAGTTTACCCCAGGAGTGTATATACTCATCTTCAAGCGCTACAAACAAAGTAACAACCAAAGGAATTAGGAACAGAGGTATGGAGTAATTAACCTTTTAAGTAAGTGTCTTAATTAAACATATGTGAGATATTTGTTACCTGAAACGAAACAGAATAATTTCTGTCATAAAAATTAAAATTCTCTGCCACCCTATCAAATGCTTGGACAAATGCTATAAATGAGTTTTTGACGAAAGAGTGGATTCGGGTAGGACGAGTTGACTCAATAAAATGAATAATCAAACACTGGAACGCCTCTTCCCACTTAGCACTATTAGGATTGTGTAGAGCATTAACTGCTCTAGCAATTTCAGCATGCCCAACTAAAACACCTTTCACAAAGCCATAATAGTCAATATCTAGAGAACTTGCATCCTCGTGGGAATGAATAACTCGTGTTAACAATAGATCTCCATTTCTTATTGGCGATAACAGAATACGAGTACACATCATGTTTCAGAACTAGCATGCCACTGTAGCAAGGAGGAAGACCACGAATGAAGAGTACGAAGATAGGATCAGCATCATCCCAAGTCCCAATGCGTAGTTCGTGGCGTACCATTAATGTATAAC